>JANIWL010000038.1:0-78419 GCA_030705075.1 Entelexis geochares | reverse complement strand
CGAGGCGCTGTTCCGGCCGCACATTCTCGGCTCCGAGGAGCGGCCGCTGCCGCAGCTGCTCAGCGACGCCGTGGCCCGCGCCGACATCGATCTGCGCGCGCCGCTCTACGGGAACATTGTGCTCAGCGGCGGCACTACGCAGACGCGCGGCTTCGGCGACCGCCTGCTGAACGAGATGAAGCTCGTCGCGCCGCAGGCCACGAAAATCCGCATTTTCGCGCCGCCGAACCGCGCGCAGACGGTCTGGATCGGCGGCTCCATTCTGGCGGGCCTCAGCACGTTCCGCAAGCTGTGGCTGAGCGCCGACGAGTGGGCCGAGAACCCCGAGCGCGTGCACAGCGCCAGCAATTAGTACTTTGTAGTGTTCCGACTGCTTCAGTGCGACTGCTCCAGTGCGAATGAGTTGGGCCCGACATCAGGGATGGCATTGTTCAGCGGTACGGCTCTGACAGCCCCAATCGCAGGGACAGCATTCTTGGGCCCGTGCACAGTGCCAGTAGTTGACGCAGAAGCACTGCAGCAGTACAAATGAGACGGGCTCAGTCGAGGAACGCCCACTCGTGGAGGGAGCACAGTCGTGGAGTGAGCCCACTCGTAGAGGGAGCCCACTCGTGGAGAGAGCCCACTCGTGGAGTGAGTCAAAATTGAGATGGTATAGTGCCAGTAGTTGATGCAACTCTCCTGCAGCAGTACGACTGAGACGCGCACTGCTGTGGGGCTGCCTAGTCGTAGAGAGAGCAGTAATGGGGCTGGCAGAGCGCCATTAGTTTGACATTCTCGTGCTAAAACGGAGCGACTGAGATCGTATACGGTAGCAAGGAAACGAGCATCCGAGGCAGCGTGGCTCAATTGGTCGTGCGTGTGGTCGTGCAGGCACGAGAGCTTGCTTTAGCACTTGTACTTCAGAAACAATGCATAATGAAGGTGATTATGGCGACAAACTTGGGGCCCGGGATGCGCAGTCTGAGGCGACGGCCTCGAAAACTGCACCCGGCCTCGAGCAGCTCTAAGAGCTGAGGTATGAAGCTTATGCCATGAGGAAAGAGTGGCGATGAGCACTAATCGCCAAAAGGCTAGCGACGGTGACACTTTCCCAAGCTCGAGCAACTCGGCAATGCAAAGACCACTTTCACAAATACGACCCACCACAAAGACGACTCACCACAAAGACGACTCACTACATAGCGCCCTGGCAGAGCGAACGCCTAGAGTCGCAGCATGAAGCAGCGACGAATACGAGACGCATGAAGCTAAAGTGACAGCCATGGAAACACAGGCAACGCCCGAGCTACAAAGAAATCTAAGACTAGACTGGCTGCCGCGAGAACAGAGAGTAGGCCAAAGCGGCGGCCATAAAGACACAGCATAGAAGTACATGCGCGGTGCAGTGCCTCGGCCTGCAGACGAGCCGTCCCCTGCTCCTACGAAACCCACCGTACAAATACTGACAATTAACGTACACAGCCCGTGTGCGGGAGCTGCACACCCTCAAATAAATAAACTTAGCGCGCTGCGCGAGTGCTATCGGGCCACGTCACGCAGGTGCTGCTTGCGATCCGGCGGCAACGGCAGCGACTCCAGCAGCGACTCCGTGAGCAGCTCGCTCAAGTAGTTCTGCGTCGACTTCGGCTGCGACTCGTAGATCCCCACCGCCAGGTCGCTGTCTGTGTGCTGGCCCTCGTCGTCGGTCAATATGGTTTCCTCGCCGGCGTCGTCCCAGGGCGACGACGCAACGCCCGGCAGCTCGAGCGGCTCCTCCCCCAGAATGCTATCTTCTATCACCGCCATGGGCTTGGCCTCGGGAGGCGGCGGCCGCTGCGCGAAACTCCAGTGCAGCTCGTCCTCGACGTGTGTGACGTCGCCGTCGGTGTCGTTCAGCTCCTCCTCCGACGAGCAGATGACCGACTCTTCGCGCGCTGCATGTGTGATCTGCGTGTCCGGCTCGTCCTGCTCGCGCGGGCGGCTGTTCTGCGGGGGCGCTGCGTCCAAATCGGATGCAAATAGAGTCACGGGCTCCACCTGCTCAATTACGCGGCGCGGCCGCGGCTTCAGCGGCGTGTATATTGGGCTCGACGATGGGACCTCCATAGACATGCTGCGGGTCTCGCGGAGGGCGCGGGGCAGCTGTTGATTGGCGGCGTGTGCGTGGGGAAGGCGGCGCGTCGCGTTCGCCGTCAATTAGCAGACGCCCTCGCAGCCCTAGCCCACGCTCGCTCGCGCGCGCGCGCGCAGCGTAGTCAGCCCTGAACTCAGCCGGAGCCCGCGAGCGTGGGTCACATGCCTTTTCGCGCGGCCGCGAGCTCACAAATATTTTCGGAATCAGGCCTCGGCGGTTAGGCGAACGGGTGGTTCGGTCAAAACAGAGAGAGTCCTGGATGGATCTCGCCGCAGCCACAAAACTGCAGGAGGTCCGGCAGAAGCTGCGCACGGGCCCTTGGAACACGGGCGAGCTCGGCGCAAAGGGCTTTGTCGTCACGGAACCGCTCGCCGCCGACCAGGGCTCCACCGACAACATAAAGCGGTACACGGACCGATATCTGCGGCATAAGACAATCGGCCGCACAATTGACAGCTACGCATTCAAGCCCGCGTTCCTGCCGCCCGAGCTGCACCGGCCCGTGGGGTTGAAACGCACGCCCAGCACCTCGCACAACGGCGCTGGCGACGCGAAGGACCCGGCCCAGGCCCAGGCGCATCTTGCCAGCGTTGTTTCCGCCGTGGGCCGCGGCGACGGTCTGGACGACGCGGAGAAGGCGGACGACGATGATGCTGAGAACGAGAACGACGAGGCCGAGTTGGAGGACGAGTTCGAGGAGATGGACGACGACGACTACAACGCCGAGAAGTACTTCGACGACGGGGACGATGATGACGGTGACGACGGCGACCACGAGGCTGCGTACTAGTGCCCTCGATGGCGGCTCCATGCTGCCTGCAGCCATGGAGTAGTCGATAATTTATTTGTAGATGATGTAACGCTGTTTTGACTTACGCTATCTTGATATACTCTGTTTCTACATCGATTTTGGTAGATCTGTGAGCAGGCTGGGTCATTGAAGCCTCTGAGTCGCACTAAGATGGACATACTAAAGGCCTAAGGGGCGGCGCACAGTCTTGCCCTGCACTCGTTTGAGCTCGTGCCGCGATCTATGAAAGCCCAACGCTCAATAGCCTTCTTGGATTCTCAGCGTCTCTCATCGCTTTGCAGATGCGCATGCAGCTCGCTCTTGGCTGAGTGAAGAGAGTAACTCAGCTAGTGACAGAGAAACACCGGGAGGTCAGCCAAGCGAGTCCAGCAAGTCACGTAGCTCGTCTTTGGTTGAGCGCAGGTACTCGGAGTTGCGTAAAGGTATTTCTCGCCGTCTAAGAACACAGCTTCCTGCTTGACCCGAGGTCTCGGTGTCCGTTGTGGGACTTCACTGTGCATTCACGCCATTCACACTGCTCTGCAGGGTACCGTCCCCGAGGCTACCGTCTTCCGAGGCTACCTTCTCCTGAAGCTACCGTCTTCCGAGGCTACCTTCTCCTGAAGCTACCGTCTTCCGAGGCTACCGTCTCCTGAGGCTACCGTCATCCTAGGCTACAGTCTTCCAAGGCTACCGTCTCCTGAAGCTACCGTCTCCTGAAGCTACTGTCTCCTGAAGCTACCGTCTCCTGAAGCTACCGTCTTCCGAGGCTACCTTCTCCTGAAGCTACCGTCTTCCGAGGCTACCGTCTCCTGAAGCTACTGTCTCCTGAGGCTACCGTCTCCTGCGGCTACCGTCTCCTGAAGCTACTGTCTCCTGAAGCTACCGTCTCCTGAGGCTACTGTCTCCTGAGGATACCGTCTCCTGAAGGTACTGTCTCCTGAGGACACCGTCTCCTGAGGCTACCGTCTTCCTAGGCTGCCGTCCCCATAGGTTACCGTCCTCCCTAGGCTACCAACAACTCCCTTGGCCACCGTCTCTTTGTTCGTGACCCGCAGTTCGGCGCTGCTGCTGAGCACCGGCGCTACACTGGCGCACTGTAGACACTATCCTAAACACACTTGATTTCGTATTCGTGTTCGTTTGCTTGCGGATTCGGTGCTACGTATAATTGCTAAGTATTTGAAAAGCCGGGTCCTACAGGTAAAATGATGGCCACTCGTGGCTAGGCCGCGGCCTGATGCCTGATGCCTGTGTAGACCGCCTGTTTAGACGTGCAGCTAAGCGTTGCCTGGCAGCTCATTAGAAACCTACGCCGTCCTGCAGTGTAGAAGTAAGCCCGTGGGCAGACTGAGACTGATCTGATGCTAGTGCATGCGCAGCGGCTGCTTTTTTGCTCGAAAGAGCCTCGCTGGGGCAGCCGCAGATATTATTGTAGAGGCCGCGATGCAGGCGGCCGAAGCCTCTCGAAGAGCGAGGCCTCGTACCGGTCATTAATTTGTTTGAAGATGTCTTCTTGCGCGGTCTTCACGGGAGGCAGCGTCGGCACAGACGCTGCATGGCGGGGCGGCGTGGGCGGAAGGTCCGCCGCGTCATGGGGAACTGCCGGCAGCGGCGGCAGCGGCGGCGCCGGCATGGATGGCGGCAGGTTGGCTGGAATGGTGTCGCTTGAGCTGCTGCGCGGCATGCTGCTGGCCACGACGCCAGGAACTTCCGGCAGCCGTGACGCCCACGGCACGCTGCGCGGGTCAGACACGCCCACGCCCAGCTGGCTCTCGTCGGGCACCTGGGGCAGCGGCCGCGAGTTGCGCCGGCCCGAATGCGGGCTCGGGCTGCGGCTGGGCCGCGTGCCCATGTAGCTGGGCAAGTCGAGCTCGCGTAGCGCGGGCATGGACTCGCTGTGCTTGAGGTTCAGGTATGTGCTCGACGCTAAGTTCGAGTGACTAGAGCGCATGCTGCGGCTTGATGCGCTTGCCCGCGACGACCTCTTCTTGAAGGGGTAGAACGTCATTTCCAAGTACACCTCGCCAACGTAGCGCTTGTTGTAGTGGATCGCGTACCAGCTGTCGTAGCCCTGCTTGGGCGGCGCCTCCATGGCCGGCTTCAGCGGAATGACGGCGTCGCCAATGATCTCTGTGTTGTTACCATTCTGGTCGAATACGCAGAGCTTAAGGCTGCGGCAGTCGTCCTCAAGATTCAGCTTGAACCGCGCCTCGTGGTCCCACACGGGCGCCTGGCCGCCGCGCGTGATGGCCTTTGTGCGGTCGCTGTAATTGGCGACGCGCACCGAGCAGTACGGATTCTGCTTCGAGATGGCGCGTTTGTTGTACAGGTTCTTGGCCTTCATCACGACGACAATTAGTGTGCCCAGATCCGTGGGCAGAGCTTGCTGCTCGGGGTCGGCGTTGCTGCCGAGCGAGCGCTCCGACATGCTGGACACTAGCGACGACTGCGAGCCACTCGAGTGGTGGCTTCTCGGCGGGCCTGCCAGCGCTGCCGCGAACCCTGCGGGAGGAGCTGGCGGCGCCGGCGCCGCGCTTGCGGGCTGCGTCGTGGCTGTGGACCAGTGAAACCAGTCGGCGCGCGGCATTCGCAGTAAAGCTTCTTCGTCTTGTGTTTTCTCGTAGTACACACACAGGCAGTGCTTTGAATGCCACTACTCCGTACTCAGACTTGCCTGCAAGCCGTGCTATCCAAGAGCCCCGAGGAACTCAAAAAAGCAGCTTAGCCCTAGCTCGCGCTGTGCGTGGGTTAGGACCGCGGAAATATTTAGGCAGGTCCCTCGCGTTTGTAAACACAGGCTTCGTTGTCGGCTGCGGATGCGTCAGGAATTACATGGCAATTAGAGCTTCGAGGATCGTGCCGCCGGGCCCCATAGCAGCAAACGGAGGTCCAGGCCTGCTTTGGCGGAACCATATTGGACCAAATCGCAATCGTCCATTCATAGGAACCACGCGGATATGGCGAGGCTCGCGCATGCATCCGTGCATCCTGAACACATCCGCGGCGCTAGGGTTGCCCGGTGCCGGGCCGCATTGGGCAGGACGTAAACAAACGGGCAGGGTCGTAGCGCGACATGTTAAAAGTGCCCAGCTGCTTGCGCACCCCTCGTCTGTTTTAGATCGCGTCTGCGGATGGATACTACGGAAGATTCACTCGCGCTGCGGCGCAATCCCCTCAATATAAGGGCGAGCGACGGCTCCGACATTGTTGTGGGCAAGGCGCCGCGCCAGGCAAAGGCCGAGATGCACGAGCTCACCACGAAGCAGGGCCAGGCCCAGGCCGCGACAGCCGAGTACGAGTCTGGCAGCGACCACGAGGACTCTGTGCCCACCACAGAGCTGAGCGATCAACTGACGGAGCTCGACATTGGTGCCGCGCCCAGCGCGCTTGAACAAAGCGCCGTCGCGCCATTGAGCCCCGCGGGGCTGCGCCTGCGTGCGTCTGAGTCAATGGACCTCAGTGCCGTGGACCTCGACTTCGGCAACGACATCAGCACCGACCTGGGCGGCTTTCTGTCGCGCAAGCAGACAATAGCTTTGCGCTCACGGCCCGCAGCCAGCGCGGCCGCGGCCAAGTCGCAGAGCGGGCCCAGCCGCGACAGGCAGCTCATCCAGCGCCTGCGGTCGATCCGCAAGCGGCTCTCGAGTGACTCACTGCCGCAGGTGCCTGACGCCGACGTCGACGACGACGCGCGGCGCGCCGAGGGACTGCCCGACGACGTGCTGCGCATGATCGCCTTCTCGCCGGACTCGCCGTGGCTCGGCGCGGAGATCCAGGCCGAGGGCGACAGCGACAGCGACAGCGACAGCGACAGCAACAGCGACAGCAACAGCAACAGCAACAGCAACAGCAACAGCAACAGCAACAGCAACAGCGACACAAATAGGAAGACGCAGCACACAGCCGGCACGGCAGCCGGCACAGCAACAAACAGCGGCGACGCGCCAAAGTCCGAGGCGTCCCTGAGCCGTGAGACGCAGGCCGCCGCAACCGAGCCCGAGCTGAATCCGTTCCGCGTGTCAAGAGACCCATCACCAGAGAGCTATGTGTCGGACGCATTGACGCCCGCGTCCGAGACCTCCGAATACAAAGTCCCACCGCCAAGGCGCGCCGCGCCGTCGAGCCCGCTCATCGAGGAGACAGATCCCGTCAAGCCCGAAGACCGCGGGCGGCTGTTTTTGCAGGTGAACAAGCTCGCCAACGTGCGGGGCCTGCCCATCGACCCTGCGCGGCACCCGCGGTTCACGCTCGTGCTCGACAACGGGATCCAGACCGTCACGACAGAGCCTGCGCCGCTGCCGGCACCCGGCTTCAACGGGCTGCTCACGGCCAAGGTCGGCCAGGAGTTCGAGCTCGTTGTTGCCAAAGACCTCGAGCTCGTGGTCACTGTGAACGTGCAGATGGACGCCCTGCAGCCGCCACCACGCCCCGTGGCACCGCGCATTAACCGCCACGCGGCAACAGACTCGGTCGTCAGCACGGCCACGACGCATAGCAAGAGCAGCAGCACCGGCCCAGCAATAGCGAGCTCGCCAGTGAAGGGCGTGCGCAACCTGCTGCGGTCGCCCAAGAAGAAGCAGCACGAGAAGTTCAAGCGTCAGCAGCAGGAGCGCGAGCGCGAGGAGCAGCGCGAGCTCGAGCTGCTTGAGAAGCAGCAGCAGCAGGAGGACGTCGAGCGCAAGCGCTATGAGAAGGAGCTCGCCGAGTTCCACCGCCGCGCCGACACCTGGCGCAATATCACCGGCCCCGGCGGCGAGTACTGCCGCGGATACATGTTCGAGACCCACTACGAGCGGGACATCTACGGCGCAGCAAAGTCGTTTGCGCTGCCGCTATACAACGAGTGGGACAAGGCGTCGCCCGGCGTGCCCAAGCCCGTGTGTGACCTACAGATCACAATGATGTATGTGCCGAAGCTTTACGGCAGCGAGCACATCCCCATGAGCATGAAGGAGTGCCAGCAGGAGCTGCGGGCCGCTGCCGACAAGCGCAGCATCGGCATCCAGGGCTTCCTCACGCAGCAGGGCGGAGATTGCATGAACATCTGGCGACGGCGCTGGTTCACACTGCAGGAGGCCGAGATGGTGGGTCACCACGAGGCCACGCGCAAGCGCCGGGCGCTGATACACCTTGAGAACGCGGTCGCCATAAAGGAGACGCTCAGCGACGATCTGTGGTGCATCTACGAGGACCGCAGCTTCGAGATCAGCTTCGACGACGGCGAGGCGCTTAGCTTCTACGCCGACTCTGTCGAGGAGCGCGACCGCTGGGTCACCGCCCTGCGCAGCAGCCTGGCAAACTGTACTGGCCGGCGCCGCGCGTGGACGGATCTCGTGCTTGCGCGCCAGGCTGACAAGGGCGACCAGTGAACACGCCGTCGGTTCCTGCCTGCTAGCTGGCCGGCTTGAATGCGCGACCGGCAAGAACCGGTTTTTATTTTTCTATCTAATTACATTTTTTTTTGTACGCTATCGTACGCTAACGACCTCTATACAAACACTTTTTTTTTTCTTCCCCGCGAACAAATGTCCAACGTCGCACTGCACCCTCCTCCGACTGCACCATCCTCCGACTGCACCCTCCTCCGACTGCACCCTCCGCCTGCACCCTCCGAACCTCTGAATGCATCCTGTCTCTAAGCGGTGGGAAGGTGGTGCGAGGGGTTTGTGACCCAGTGATGAGACGAGCGGAGTTGCGGGAGGGCGTTAGCACGCTTGGCTTAGCCCGATCAACGCTGAAGGGCGCCCTTACCCACGCTCTTCTGCGGCGCAAATAATCAAATAAGCGCGGGCCGTCGCTTGCAAACACGGCCCGGGTGCCAATTCCAGGCTGCGGGTAGGCGCCTAGTTCCGGAACACACACGTGTGTGGGCGGGTGCTGCGCTCGAGGCGCATTGGCCTGAAATCGAGCCATCTCGTGCGCGGGAGCCATGTACTTCATGCGCTTGCTGTATGGCAACGAGCGCCGCAGTTCGTGTGGGTTAGGTGTTATGCAGACCTGACAGATTTTTCCTTTTTGTTCTTTAGGGTGCGCGCGCGGGAGGTCCTCCATCTCGCTGTGCTTAGTGAGAGAAGGCAAAGGTAATAAATAACCCGCGCATCTCGCCTCACCAGTGGGATACCGGTAGAGATCCACAGCCGCATTTTGGTGGTTTGAAAACATAGTCCACTCAACCCTAGCCAATGCCAGTGAAGACGGATCACCACCGGGCCGAAGTTGGCGGTCCCGGCCGCCAGGACGTGCCGAGACTCGTGGTCTTTGACCTGGACTACACACTTTGGCCGTTTTGGTGCGACACACACGTCTCTCCGCCACTGCGCCCGTCGTTCACGAACGACACTGTCGTGGACTCGAACGGCGATGAGTTCAGCTTTTACAGAGAGGTCCCGGACATATTCCGCGAGATCAAGGCCCATCCCGAGATGCAGCTGTGCGCCGCCAGCCGCACGCACGCGCCGCGGGTGGCCCAAAACCTGCTTTCCATGCTCCGCATCGACAACGAGCCGAGCAGCACGTACTTCGCATTCACAGCATGGGGCACCGGCACAAAGGTGGCTCACTTCCAAGAGCTACATCTGCACACGGGAATCGCATACAAGGACATGATATTTTTCGACGACGAGAGCCGCAACCGCGACGTCGAGCGCCAGCTTGGCGTGCTGTTCGTCGAAGTGCACAACGGACTCACGATAAAGAAATTCCATGATGGGATCAAGGAGTGGCAGCGCCGACGCGCTATCGCCGTGCCGACTAAGAATTAGGCGCTGACTCAATTGTGTGGCCAAGCTCGCATGTTCTATGACGGCATCTACGGCGGCTACTTGCTATGCTGCTTTTTACTGCTGCTTTTTTACTGCTGCTTTAACTGCTGCTTTAACTGCTGCTTTAGCTGCTGCTTTGTTCTAGCGGTGCGCACGGTTCAGCACTCCAAGGTCCGCATTTTTCGCATTGTCTACAGGGAGGCATTCCTGCATTTTGACCTATTTTCCTCGCTTCTAACATCTTCCTTTAGCTCAATTGCGACGCAACTGTCGAGCCTAACCTACAGTACATTTCTTCTTAACATTCACCAATCGTTTTTGACGGCCACGCGCTGAGGGGCGGCTGCGACTTTAAGTAAGCGCTCGCTGCAATCACTAGCTACCACTACAACTACTACTACTACCTTTACTACTACCGTTAGCCTCCACCAAAGCCATGAATTCAGACCGCCAAAGCGGGTGGCGACCCCACGGCGGGCCGTGTGTCTCGTTTGGCGCGTAGAATAGCCTTTTCCGCCTGCGTACGCAGTAGCGTCTCGCATGCTGCACACCTGTGTCGCTTTTGTAAGCCACGCAGCATTGCATCAACAACCCTTTGCATAAGTGCGATAAGGGTATATGGAACGCCGATTCGGCAGTCGGAAGACCTAGCCCTTCCCGGCCATGACCCTACCGACCCGGATGCGTCCTCGGTCCGTAGACCCGAGCCGGTCAACGTAGCAAATGTTCCACAATGGGTTCACAGTTTCCGACGCCTAAGAAAAGCAAAGGCGCTGCAGGACTTCCTTCGGGTCTTGTCTGGTTGCCCCGCGCTCCAACAAGCAACATCATCCAATGCTTCTAGATTGGGATCGGATGTGTGTGCGAACCCGGTGAGCCAGTCGCTTGTGCGAGAGCAATCGTAGCTTAGTCATATGCACTTCTCCGCCCAATCTCGACTACCGTCGTTCTTTTGTTGTTGCTGACTTTCCGAATTGTGTGGAGGAGAGAGAAACGCTGCTGCTGTTCAAAACTGGCAGAGTCTTCTTCTCGATAAGATCAGGCAGCACGGACGTAGACATAAGAAGAAAAATAGTCAACAACATAAGGATACATCATTAGTATCTAAAAACTAGTAAACAAGAAGAAGAAAGAAAAAAAGGACTGTCATTCATGGTAGATTGGGTAAACTCTCGCCTGGTCGTTTCGCAATAACGAGGCGGAAGTTTCCTATAGAGATGCGCACGCGCGTAGCCGCTGCACGCAGGAGGGTTGTGTTTGCCACTCTTAGCTCTTGAACACATTAGCAAGCTTCTTGAATCCCGACGGCTTCTCGGCCTTCTCGGCCTCCTTCACACCTTGACTCTCAGCCTTGTCGGCAGCTCCGCCGCCGCGAATATCCTTAGCGGCGTTGCTAAACTGAGATGCTTCGTTGTAGCCTGGGACGTCTTGCCCCACAGCACTGCCAACATTGCCCGAAGCTAGATTTTTAGCCTGGTTGACTTCGCCCATTCCGGGAATCTGGTTCTTGATGGCGTTCTTCACACCACCAGACCCTAGGCTGCCCACAATTCCAGTGGCCTGGCCGATTTCGCCACCACCGGGAACGCCAGCGGCGCCCGCAAGTCCTCCAAGTGCTCCAATTCCGCCCGCAACGCCAGCAAGTTTGCCATGGCCACCGCTCTTATTCTTGGCGGCGCCAGCATCCGAACCAGGACCCTGAAGATACTCCGCGTCGCCGCCGGCACTGGGTCCAAGGCTGCTGTAATCTTTCTGTGAGTAGCCGCCAGCGTTACCTCCAAACTTCGAACCATGCTGGTCTTGGGAATACGGCCTGTACTGCGAGCCACTGTCTCCAGTAGCAGCAGCACCAGCGCCGCCGGCGCCAGTTCCTGCAGCAGCAGCGCCTGTAGCACCTGCACCTGCTCCAGCGCCACCTGCTCCAGAGCTGCCGCTGTAACCTTGTTGTGTCTGGCGGCTGCCACTGTCATAGCCTTGTTGCTGTTGCTGTGAATGTCCGGTGCTGCCATAACCATGCTGCTGCTGCCCGCTGCCGCCCAAGCTCTGTTGTTGGCTACTGTAATCGCCGCTGCCATACCCTCGCTGTTGTTGATGGTGACTACCGGAGTTGGCACCAGCAGCGCCAAGCGCACCACCGGCACCGGCTCCACCAGCACCGCCGGCAGCCAGTCCACCAACGTTGCTTGAGCCACTACCCGCACCACTAGGGTGAGAGTAGTCGCCATAGCCACCACCACCTGCAGACTTCTGGCTGCTGTCTTGGAATCCGTGCGTGCTTTGAGTGTTGCCCGCAGCACCAGTAACTTGAGTCGAGCCCGGTTGCGCGCTAGCATCGCCTTTTCCATAGCTGTTGCCGGTGCGCTGCCCACTAGAGTCGCCTTGGTAGCTTCCGCTGCTCCCATAGCCACTAGTGCTTTGACCACCGCTTTGACCGTAGCTACTGCCGCTACCGCTTCCGTAGCCTGTACTAGAAGTACCGCGGCCACTTGAAGCTCCTTGGCCAGTGCTATTGCCGGCGCCATACCCAAGAGCACCTCCACCGACGGTACCAGCAGCTGCGCCCGTAGCAGTACCAGTGCCTACATTGCCAGTGCCAGAGGTACTATCACCACGCGTGGCTCCCGAAGCCCCAGTAGCGCCATACTTTGAACTGAGGGGGTCGAGGCGCGAGCCAGTGTCATGATTAATACCTTCAAACGAGGCGTTGCGGCCGTGTCCACCACCACGGGGCACATCCTGGGTGCTCACAATTGTAAACGGCTCCTTCTGGCCCTTGCTACCCAAATCGCTGTAGCCCGCTGTGCCAGGACCGCTACTTCCGCTGCCTGCAAACTGCTCGGCGGCACGAGACTGTAGATTGGAGTCACCGTACCCAACGCCACTGCGGCTTCCACTGGAGGCACCAGGTGCGTTATACTGCGTACTGGAGTCGAGCAGCGGGTTCGCATTGCCCGCGGCAATTCCCGAAACCTGGGACGGATCAGGACGGCTATACTGGATATCACGCGGCGATGCGGTGTTCGTCCCGCCCGTCTGTCTACTCGCATCTCCACCGGGAGCGGCAGGCGCATTGTAACTCGTACTAGAGTCCAAAAGCGGATTCGTGTTACCTGCAGCAATGCCAGTCACCTGGGATGGATCGGGGCGACTATACTGAATATCGCGCGTCGTAGCATTACTACCACCAAGATTTCTGGTCCCCTCACCACCGGGAGCGGCAGGCGCATTGTAACTCGTACTAGAGTCCAAAAGCGGATTCGTGTTACCTGCAGCAATGCCAGTCACCTGGGATGGATCGGGGCGACTATACTGAATATCGCGCGTCGTAGCATTACTACCACCAAGATTTCTGGTCCCCTCACCGCCGGGGGCGGCAGGCGCATTGTAGTGAGTCTGCGAATCCAGGAGCGGGTTTGTGCTGCCAGTGGCAATCGTAGAAAAGTCAGAAGGCTTTGGATGACTGTATTGAACATCGCGCGAAGCGATGTTGTTCAAATCAGGGCCCGCGGCGGAAGACGCTGCTGCTGAAGGAGCATCGTACTTAGCTTCCGAACCCACCAATGGATTTGACTTGCCGCTAGCAATCGTCGGATAAGCAGAGGGCTCCGGCTTGCTATAGTTCACGTCCCTAGCTTTCACATTACCAAGGCCAGACTTGTCATCTCCGAGCCTCGGGCTTCCGTAGCCGCTTTGGGTGAACGCTTGAGCACCCGAGGTTGGCTTTGCGGACTCGTACCGCGGAGTCGACGGAGTGCTCGAAGCCACAAACTCCTCGCGGGGCTTCTCCTGTATATGCGCCCCTGGGAGACCTTCATCTGGATTGTGCCGGTGACCTTTATGCTGAATCTCTGGCTGATTGTGGTGATGAAGATGGAGATGGTGGTGATGATGGACTTCCTGCTCCTCGGGAACCTTCTCCTGATGGTCCTTCACCGCCTCACGCGCCGGACTCTCAGCCGCCGGGCTCACAGGAATGGCGCCGAAGGTGCCACCAACACCACTACCATCAATGCGATCAGACTGTAGCGTGGCGCGCTTGGAAGGAGAAAGTTTATAGTGAGGCACACCAGATTGAGCAGACTTTCCACTGGCACCGCTGGCAGCACGGCTGCCCTGGAAACCAGATGTGTCGCCGCCACCTGAAGGAGGCGAACGGGGTGCACTACCCGCAACCACGCCGGTACCCTGAGCAGGCGAGCGAGGAGCATCGCTATAGTTTGCAGCGGGGGAACGAGGCGCATCACCATAACCGCTGCTATGGCCGCTAGCACCATATCCTGTCGGAGAACGCGGGGTGTTGTTGTCATAGCCAGAAGTGCTGCCATAGCCTGATGTTGTGCGTTGTTGTTTCACATTGTCCAATTGCTCAGAAGTCGTAAGAGGACCCTGACCTAATGGCGCCGCGGCAGAGCCACGCTGCGCACCTCCATCATCAAGGCGTAGTCCTTCTACTCGTTCACTGGTCGTGAATGGCGTCGTGTCGTCGCCAAACCGCTGATCCTGGAATTGGCCCTGCGTGGGCTGCTGCGGCGTGCTATAAGCGGAAGAGCCCTGGGGATGGCTTTCACTGGCAAATTGATTGTATGCGTGGCTACTGGTGTTGTTGTTATTGCCAGAAGGGTTTCCAAACCCGCTGCCATACCCGCTTTCATTTGAGCCACCGGCGCCAGCAGCACCTAGCCCACCAAGTCCTGTTGCGGCTCCAACGCCCTGGCCGAGACTGCTACTACGGACGCCTTGCGATCCGCCGCCACCACTTAGGCCGCTGTTTAGATCAGACTGAAATTGCTGGGGACCACCGCTGAGCCCACTCGTGTCCCGGTCCAAGCCAGTCTGGAATTGCTGGGAACCGCTGCCGAACTTAGCATTCGCGTCGTGTCTCAAGCCAGATTGGAACTGATCAGGGGAGCTGGTCAGCTTGCTTGCGTCCTGATTAAAATTGGATTGGAGCTGCTGAGGTCCACTGCTCAGCTTGCTTGCATCTCGGTCCAGATCAGATTGAAACTGTTGAGGACCGCTACTAAGCTTACTGGCGTCCTTGTCTAGACCCTGTTGGAACTTTTGAGGCCCGCTGTTCAGCTTGCTGGCATCGTGCTCAATACCGGACTGGAATTGCTGTGGCCCACTGCTGAGCTTGCTAGTGTCTTGGTCGAGACCAGATTGGAACTGCTGCGGCCCGCTGCTCAGCTTGCTAGCGTCCTTGTCAAGTCCACCACCAAGTCCGCTGCCGAGACCGGCAGCGCCGAGGCCACCGATGCCGGCGGCGCCAGCTCCTTGGCCAAAGCTGCCATCACCGGCACCTTGCAAGCCACTTCCTCCGAGGCCGTTGAACTTGCTCGCATCATGGTCGACACCAGACTGGAACTGCTGAGGCCCGCTACTCAGCTTACTAGTATCGTGCTCAACACCAGACTGGAATTGCTGCGGCCCACTGCTAAGCTTGCTGGCGTCTTGGTCGAGACCAGATTGAAACTGCTGCGGACCACTGCTCAACCTAGAGGCGTCTTGTCCCAGTCCAGACTGGAACTGCTGACCTCCCCCACCGAGCTGAGAAGCATCCTGGCCCAGTCCCGACTGGAACTGCTGAGGGCCACCGCTAAATTGAGAAGCACTCTCACCTAATCCTGACTGGAGTGGCTGCTGTCCGCCACCAAGCTGGCTATTGTCATGGCCAATCCCAGACTGGAGTTGTTGTTGAGGAGCCGCATCACGCTGGAGACCCTGACCGCGTGGACTGCCGCCCAGAGCAGAACCTGCAAGACCACCGGCAAGTCCACCAGCACCAGCGCCTCCTGCAGCACCTGCAGCAGAGCCATAACCGCTACTACCAGCGCCAGCATCGGAAAATCCAGTGGAGGCTGTGCCAGTAGGCGAGCCGAAGCCCTGCTGCTGTGCAGCATGCGACGTCGGTGCGCCAGTTGTCGTGGCGGCCGCGCTTCCAGGAGGGATGGCACCAGCTTCATAAACGCTCTCTGCGCCGGGGTCCTCGTCGGCCTCGGCATTGTCCAGTGTGTTGGAGACCGCGGTGGCGCCGGCGACTTGAGCGATTGCGGTGTGCCATGCTACAAGCTCCTCGTAGCTTGAAGCGGAAAAGGTGTACTTGTGACGCGGAGATAGCACCTTGTTCGAGTCGCGCGAAACAATTTTGAAGGTTTGCTCGCCACCGCTTCCTGCGGCAGGAAGGCCGCTGATCTCAGACTCTGGGATGTAGAGGCTAAGTTCAGGGTGAGAATCCTGCAAATAGTCAGAGCTCTTGAACTGATGCAAGAATCCTGTAGGCGTTAAAACGTAGTAACCGGGCTTGTGACCCTTCAACACGGTGCCCTTGCGGCTGAGGGTTCCCTCTATGATCGGCACCGTGGACTCGGCGTCCGAGTTGGCAAACGTGACCCGACTGGGATCGCGCTGGAATCCGGTATCCGGCACAAGAGCACTGCTGTTCGCCTGCTTAAACTGATTCCACTCCTGGCTGGGCTGGATGGCAGCGAATTGGCGCTCGGTCGAGGCCGACGCCTGAGCAGTTGCTTGTCCATAGCGCTGCGTTAGCTCGTTCAGGGAAGCAATAGCATTCTGCAGTACCTCGATGATGTGCTGCTCGAGAGAACCGAAGTTGTTCTGCACGTTAAGATTGCTTTCTGAGAACTGGTTCTCTTTACCAATCTGTTCGGCCGCGACACCGCGCACCTTGCGATGCAGGACATATGGGTCGTTCTTGGGGTCGGGTTTCTGGCCTGCACCGTTGGCCACGGACACGGTTCTCCCCAAGTGCTCCAGATGTTTCATGGTGATCTCACGGTGTTTCTCAACCTCTTTGGACAGTTTGTTGCCCTGTGTGCGCAGCGTTTTATGGTGCTTCTCCAAATCACTGGCCAGCGCGTCCAGCTGCGGAATGATGCTGGACTTGATGGACGCAGCGACCTGGTCGCTCTCCTGCCACAAAGTGTCAGTCTGCCTTGCCAGGGACTGGAAGGCGGACGAAATAGCTGAGGTACCGCCCGGAGACGAGTTAGCGCCGGCAGCGCCGGTGGATCCCGACTGCCCTGCTAGAACACTTGCGCTCCGCGGCGAGGTCGGTGCTGTTGAGGCGGCTGTGCCAGAAACGCTGGAGCCATTAAAGCTGGGCAAGTCCGAGACGGCCTTGTGCTGCTTCGAAAGCCCAGCAGTAATACTGTTCTGCGTGTGCAGCGTCTGGTGCGCGAAGTTGTGGACAATTGAGACGGCGTGCCGCCATGCGTCCAGACGGTTTATTAAAATGGAAGACGAGTCGACTTGCTCATCAAGAATGTCGGTTGTATCCCGACTGTACGTTGTTGCAGCCGACATGATTGCGATCAGTGGGGTACGTGTGGCGAATTGCCTGCCGGCAGCTTGGTTTATATACTCACAATCTCGCATCTGGGGCACAGCGCGGGGAGCAATATGCAAGCATGCTGCACAAGCACGCAAGACAACCCGTACCGCTGCACGGGATATGCGGGCTGTGGTGTCGAGCTTTAGTGTAAGGCTTGGGAGCAACGTAACGCTGCTCTTTGTGGACGTAGGGTTGGGGCAGGGGTGTTCCCAATTGGCAACCTGGTCTGCTTCGGCCAGCAGCTTGGGCGGTCGCGCGCAGAAGTGGCACTGCGGGACACGCAGCAATTTTTGGGTTTTGGGAAGTATAGATGATGATTTATGGCGGATGACGTCAATCGTGCGCGGCCCAGACTAACCCGTGCTGGTTTTAGTTGTCGTGTTTTAGGTTTGTGCTTCCACTTAGCGTGCTTGCAGTGGGGACAGACTCCCATTGGCGACTTTGCCGAACCGCTGGAACCCAATTCGACTTGTTGCGGCCAACTTAGTAGAAGCTCGCTATGTCTGTGTGAATAGGCTTATGAGCAGTGAAGTACCCTATGCTACCCTATCGCGCACCCTTGCATGGGTTGCTGTTGGGCCTTTTGTTTCTGTCGAGATTAGACGTCACGGCGCTGGCGCAGATCAAGCAATTCCATGTATCTACCGGTATTTTTGGCAGCTATGTTCCGGTGCGACCTGCCGAGCTCGACGAAGCATCATGCGTATATGTAGAGTTTGCTAAAAAAGGCCGATTGGGTGCATCGCGCGTGAGCTTGCCGAGCGCGATGATGGTGATTAAGGGCACGGGTTTCAGAGGTATGTGAATTGTCAAAGTGAACAACAGCAAGAGAATAGAGCGGCGCCGGTCAGAGAACAAAAGCAAAACTTGACACTAATGCTGCTGCTGACAGGATGCGGCACCTGTGTGGTACCTGTAACTGAGCCACAAAGTTTCTTTTACATTTTGGAAGGACGAGCATGATCTTGATCATGTGAATTAGCAGCTTTGTGGTATATTCGTCGGTGCGCAAATGTGAACCCAGGTCGGCCGGTATCCAGCTAGTAGCTCCGCCGCACTACAACAGAAACAATTATAGTTTGACTTGCCAGCGTGGACTGCAAAATCGTCTTCGTCGGGAAAACTCCTTTATTAACACACCTCTCTGCGAAGCGCCTTATCTTCTTTAACCCCCCCCCCCTAAAGAAACAATTCCTCCCAAATCCCGGTTTTTTGTTGTTATGTTTATAATGTGACATCGTTAGATAACGCGTTTGCACACGCTACCGTAGACATTTGTGAAATTGCGAGGGCGAAAGAAGGGGTGTTTGCCAGCTACGCAAAGCCGTGCCGGATTATTTTCAGAATGGTTTTTAGTTTGAGTCAAGCAGCGTCTACGTCATGCGTTATGCTGCGCGGATTCACCTCGGCTGCTTCCTTCATTCAACTGCTATTCTTGTAACTTTTGTGATACTTGTTGGGTTGGTATGGTGATTGCACTATTCTCGATGTTGATCTACTCGTTTCAGTGGCGTTGGAGTGCACTTGCTGCAAGAGAAGTTGCGCGATTGGGTTTAGCGTGCAGGTGACATGCTCGCGCGAATTACACCCAGATATTCAGGCACCAGCTTCAATGCAAGCAGACAGTAGGCAATGTAGACTTGATATCCGTATTTCCATCAGCTCTCAATGGCTGCTGCGGCACGTGCAAACGCTCGCAAAAAAAAAAAGGGCCAAATTTGTATTCCACGGTCCTATATTTCAGCTCTTCTTCAAAGGGCCCTGTTTCACAAAATCATGGCGACTCAGCTCTTCACGCACGGCTCGTTCTTAAAAAGTCTTTGATGTGCCAATTATTCTTTAGCTAAGATACAGTTGATCTGTACGTCTGCAATCGCCGACATCGGGCCGCTCCTCGCCTTCTTCACAGACCGTTCCGGGCGCTCACTATGTGGCGGGGAGATCACACCGGGCAGGCAGGGCACACACAAACCACACACCACAGATGCATACCTCAACGGTTTTGGGAGCGATAAAAATAGCCTGCTTTCTTCAGGTGAGTCTGCAACCGCGATCAAGCTGTGAAACAAGGCTTGCGGGGTTCACTGATGACCGGAACGCATTCCGCGTTTCATGGCTTTTCTCGTGAAAGAGCCGAACTCGGTCATTCACTCACCGTGCGCGTGTGCTGCAACTGAGTCAAGCGTCGTTGGGTTGGGGTCACACAGGGCGGTGTCGAAACGAGCCGCTCTTGTCGTAATATGAGGGAATCAAAGGCGAACGAGACGCAGAAGCAGCATGAGAGCAGAGACGATACAAATGAGGAGGGCGAGAACATCTTTTTGGAAGCTGTGGAGTTGGCCGTGGTAGGTCACCCGGTGAATACTTTCATGGACGTTGTTTCCCAGTTGATCATTCCTGGTCTACAAGCGATCTTTTCAGCCATCTTCACGTGAAGAATGGAATTTGTCTCCGTTCTGGAGAGTATTACAGGATTGTTTTTTCGAAGAAAGCGCTACAAGTCATTGGGCGGAGTGCTACAGGGGCCCTAGTGGGCTGCATGTAACTCACATGTAATCGGCACAGTAATGCAGGCTGGCCGCTTTCTCCATCAATCGCCTGTCCGGGTGGTCTGCTCCTAAGGCTTGGGCATTCATATCGTGGACTCCAAAGTGGTCCTTCCAAAATGCCAAACGAAATAACTTGACTCGTGTAATTATATCTGATCTCACTAAAATAAATAAGGTTCAAGTGTTGTAACCACCACCCATCGCTCACGCGACCGGAGGGTCTACGCTGTTGTTGAGTTGACTGCTGTGTGATGTTCTCGCGCGCCCTTACTTATTGAGTTTTCGATGTGATCTCTTGTATGTAGTATGAAGGGAAAAAAAACGCGTTCAAGCTTACTTGGCCAGTTGATAAGACTCTACTCGTATTGGCTGCAGTTCGCTACGGGCAATTCCCCCTTCCAAACCGCTTTGGCCCCGCCGTTAACGCATGTAAAAATAGCTGGAGACGCCCATCACGTGCGTGTGTTTACAGGTTTCTAAGCAGCGGTGGCTGACACGGTCTTAGGGTGGTGGGTGGCACGCGTCGCCTGCAAGTGTTCTGACGCTGGGGCACTACGGCTTGCTGGCCGGCGCTACGAGGCAGCAAAAAGCGGGTTAGTAAGTGGAAGTAAGATACGAAGAAGGCCGGAGCGGCGGGCAGCGGGCGACCATCATCGGCGCAGAAATGAGCGGCGTTTATCTAATGTAAGAGTAGCGATAATAAAAAAAACCCACTCAATTACGGCGGGTTGACGGACGCCCCGGTGATCTGCTGCGTGCGCGCTGAGCAAAAGTGAGCAAAATCGGCATGTAGGTATGGGAATCATCTGGTTATGTAAGCGGAGAAGGCCGTGACTTGGCATGCTTAGTGTGCGCGCGCCGTGAGGGAAGGGGCGCGCACCCCAGCGTATCGCATCACTAAACAGAAATCAAACCCACAAGCAAAAGACCTCCTCTCTCCCAACCTCACCTCCTTCCCACCCCGTTCACCTTTGCGCATCCAGCATCCAGTTCCGTAGCTGAACATAGTACGGAAAAGGGCGTTTTATCCGTTGGTTGAACCGAACGAAGCAACACAGTTAATCTCGCACTCTGCACCGAGCAGCAGCCTAGGACACCGCCTCCTCTCCGCATCAACTACGAAAACCAATGTCCGACAAAGCCATCCGAAAGAAGCTTGTTATTGTCGGCGACGGCTCCACGGGTAAGACGTCGCTGCTCGTCGTGTTTGCCGGCGATGCGTTCCCGACCGACTACGTACCCACCGTGTTCGAGAACTACATGTCCTACGTCATGGTCGACGGCCGCCGCGTGGCGCTGTCGCTGTGGGATACCGCTGGCCAGGAGGACTTCGACCGCCTGCGTCCGTTGTCCTACCCAGACACTAATGTCCTGCTTGTATGCTTCTCCGTGGACTCGCCAGACTCGCTGGAGAACGTGAAGGAGAAGTGGTACGCCGAGACCTTGCATTACTGCCGCGGTGTTCCCATCATTCTTGTTGGCTGCAAGGTCGACCTCAGAAACGACCCGGCCACCATCGAGATGCTCCAGCGCACGTCGCAGTCGCCGGTCACTGCCGAGGAGGGCCGCGAAGTAGCGTCCAAGATCGGCGCCCGTGGCTACGTCGAGTGCTCCGCTCGCACGGGCCAAGGTGTGCGCGACGTGTTTGAGGTTGCCACGCGGGCTGCCCTCGAGAAGAAGGTGAAGAGCAAGTCTTCCGGCAACAGCTGTCTCATTCTCTAATTTGTTGCTGGCCTGCCCCACCTCATCTCCCGCAGCTCCGGCCGCTCAGGAAAATCGGACGCCGCGCACACGTGGCGCCTGGATCCTTCCAGTCGCCGCCTTGCTGGCCCAGGACCCCCGTAGCCAGAAGGCTATGCATGGTCCGGGCTTGGCGTCGCGCTGCACCTGATTGCCCTCATCATCACGCCCGTTTTATAAATTATTTTTGAGCTCTATAACCTACATTCGTTATGGTATCCCGTTATATTGTACTCATGGTTGTTTTTTTAGCTGCTTCTTTCGCTCTGTCCTCGTTTGTTGTTTGTTGTTCTGATGACGTTTTTTGTTTGTTCAGTTGGCTATGTGACGACTGCGACCTGACGACTGCGTCGCACGGCCATTAGCTCTTTTTCTTTTTTTCCCGCACACCGGTCACTGCGTGTCGTCCGCGTTTGTTCTTATCTCAATTCACTTAGCAGCCACTAAGCCATTTGCTGTTTTCCACATTGAACCGCGCATCTCTTTTAGTGCTTAAGTGTTCTTTGATCTCGCCATTTCGTCTGTGTGAGCTGAAAACTGGCAGCAGAACATTGATCATTGAGAGGCACGCATCTCGTGAGGCGCGCGAGTCTGCCATCTGCCGCGCGCAACAGGGCACACACACCCCAAGAGCTGAAAAGTTGCTGGATAGAATGGAAGTCGTGCGAAAATGCTGGTCACTCAGTAGTCATTATTCGCGAATCGTCAGGTTTAAATCAAAATCGTAAAGCTTAATGTCATTCTCCTACTAGCTGCCGACTGCAAGGCTCGACGGTTTTTGGGCATCGCGGGAGTGCCTTAATGCTACGCACCACAGTGCTGTGCTTGGGTCCTGTTCGAGATGTGTGCTGGATAGAGGAATTACATGCAGAATGTGCAGACTGTTCAGTATCCGCTCGGCGCTATGCTGCTTGAGACTGCAGAAACCCTGCGTGAGCAATGGCCCCATTCGCAGAATCGCAGAATTGGTGAGCATGGCGCGTTGAGTGCTTCATGACAAGTCAGGCAGATTCTTCTAGGAGCCAGTTGCTATGCAAGGGGGCTTGATGTGTGCTGTAGCTTTACGCACAGCACAGCACCGCAGCAGAGCGGCCTTGACTTCAGTGCAAACTGTCCAGAATCTTCTCTAGGCATGCGGCCGCGTGATGAATCTCGGCGTGTGTATTGTACAGAGGGGTCGGTGCCCAGCGCAGCACATTAGGCTTGCGCTCGTCGCCGATGATGCCCTTCTCAGTGAGCTTCTCGACGACGCGGGGCATGAGGGAATCATCGCCCAAGAATAGGAGCGACAACTGGCAGCCTTTCTGCTCCTCGGGAAGTGCGTCGGTCATGATGATGAAGGCTTTGCCGTAGTGCTTCGACGCGCGCAGCTGGCGGTGCAAGAAGGCGGAGAGGCTGATGCGGCGTGGCGTGAGCCCTGCCACGCCGCCGGCCTCCTCGAAGAGATCGAGGCTGGCATGCATGCACGCAGGGCCCACGAAGTTGCAGTTCGACTGCATGAAGCCGCGCGCGCCGGCGCCAGGCACGAACGCGTACTCCATGTCGAAGCGCGTCGACGCGTCGACGCCCCACCAACCGGCAGGCCGCGGCTCATTTGCCAGCCGCTGAGAAGCCTCGGTGTGCACAAACAGCCCGCCCAGATTGCCCGGACCGCTGTTGAGGTACTTGTACGAGCAGAACACGGCGAAGTCGAGCCCCCACTCGTGCAAGCGCAACTCGACGTTGCCCGCCGCGTGGGCCAAGTCCCACCCTGAGGTCGCGCCCACCGCCTTCGTGGCAGCCGTGATGGCCGGGATGTCGAAGTACTGGCCCGTGTAGAACTGGACGCCGGCCAGGCACACAAGCGCCAGCTCGTCGCCGTGGGTCTGGATGAGGTCGAGTATATCCTCGGTGCGCAAGCAGTGCTCGCCCTCGCGCGGGTGGGCGAGAATGATCGAGTCCTCGGGCGTGAAGCCGTGCAGGCGCACCTGGTTCTGGAAACAGTAGTTGTCGGACGGAAACGCCTTTGCCTCACACAGCAGCTTGTGCCGCGTCGGCGTCGGCTGGTAGAACGCCTGCAGCAGGCTGTTCAGATTGTTGGTGAGCGTGCCTGTGTAGGCGATTTCCGAAGGCTCGCAGCCAAACACAAGCCGGGCCAGCCGCTCGGCCACGGGCGTGTCGCTCGTGACCCACGGGTCGCGGTTGTCATAGCGCACATGATGGCCGAACACGCCCTCGCCCGCCCAGGCGTCGAGCTCGGCGTTCACGTTTGTTTTGGCGGCGTGTGGCATGAGCCCCAGCGAGTTTCCGCAGAAGTACGTCACCTCGCTGGACTTGCCCTGCTTCAAGCCAATGCTGTTGAACGTCGGAATGGCGAACTTGTGCCGTAGGGGGCATGGAAACTTGGCGTCCAGCTCCCGCGCCTCGTCGCTCATCTTTCTTTGCTGTCAACCCGGATCGAAACAAAGGCAGTCAGCAACGACGGCGGCCACCCAGCCGTTGACACATGGAGTGCATATACCCTAACATCTCGCGTGCAGCCCACCACCGGCTGGGACGTTCGCCAGTGCTGTTACGCGCGCGTCACAGGCCTTGAGGCCAGCCGGGCCCTGCATCAACGCTTCCCATTGATATGGAAGGCCACTCCGGGTAATTTTGTCCGATCTGCGGGGCACGCAATGCCCGCGGGCTCGGTCCTCCACGGCTCTCATCGGCTCGCATAGAGAAGCAAGGGTGCCCTGCGTCTGTTGTCTTCGCGAAGTTTAACCAGCAATGAGAGCCGAACGCAACCCCGTGCCACTTTCATTCGTTTCGAAGCGGACTCGGCCTGCCGTTTGCAGCCCATCGCGACCTTCGTGGCAACAGCTGCTTATGCAGTGCTCGATGTCACGCTGAAGGTCGTACGCCTCGCGTCGCCTCGCTTCGCTATGCCCTGTTCATGTGCGCACGCTTATTGTGCTCATGGGTATTGAGCTCATTTGATTCGGAACATTAAACTGGATACATAAAGACATCTAACAGCACTCTTTCGTCTTGGACAAGATCACCTGAACACCTGAAAGAGAGAAAAGGAGGGATGGAGAGGCGGGGATCGGGACACCTGGGTCCGCATAAATAAAAAAGGCAGTGGGGGACACCGCATGGCAGTGTCCACAGAGAGCTGTTTAGCAAGCTGTTTAGCAAGCTGCTCTAGCAAACTGCTCTGCAAGCTACTCTAACAAGCTGCTCTGCGTGAGAGTGTGTGGAGCTCGACGCAGCTCACGATTGCTGCGCCTTCTCCGACTTCGACGGGGGCGGGTTTTCCACGGCGTCCCACTCAGCTGCCTCGAGCACCTCAGCCAAATGCTCGTCGCCCGTCGTCATCTTTGGTCCCGTGTACCACTTCCGCGCGTCGAGCAGCCAGTACAGCGTGGCGCCGCCCCAGACGGCGCCGCACACAACACACGTGTAGTTCATCTCACTGGCGTCCGTGACCGGGACGTCTGTGGGAATCATTGACAGCCCGAAAATCACGAATATTCCATAGGCCGAGGCGACCCATGCGTTGCACTTCGACAGGAAGTGGCCGAGGTAGAACGGGCCCGGCTTCGTGATGCGCTGGTTCGAGAACGCGTAACAGAATATGGGCAGGCACCACGCAAGATACAGCGAGGACATGCCCAGCGAAAAGATGGCGTTTGCAGCCGTGTCGCCGGCCAGAATCAAGAGGCCGAGCAGGATGGCAATGAGGGCCGAGAAGCAGAGGGCTGGCACGGGCAGCTGGCCCTTTGTCGTGAGCTTCAGCCAGCGGCTGAAGGGCAGTGCGTCATCGCGCGCAAACGCGTAAACCTGGCGCGACGTGGCGAGCAGGCTCGACAGGCCCATCATGACCTGGATGACGCAGAACAGGGCCATGATGCCGACGGCCCAGTTCTTGTTGAGGCCGCGCTCCAGAATGTTGGCCAGAGGCAGGTTTGCGTTCATGAGGTCGGTCATTCCCTGCGCGGAGCCGTCAATGCATGCGGCAAGCACACACATAATCACGAAGCCAAGCACCCAGCACAGCCCGACAGACATGAGAATGCCAAACGGCACGGCCGTGGCAGCGTTACTGGCCTCCTCGGCCATATGTACACACGCGTCCTGCGACGAAACGGTCCAGATGCAGGCCATCCACGCAAGCATGAAGCTCATGCCGTAGGGGTACTCTGTGTAGTTAGAGGTGTCGCCAAACACAAACTCGCCCGAGTTGAGCTTGATTCCGTTGTGGTGCATGCCGATGGGCAGGGCAATGCAGATGATGCACACGGCCACCAAGTTCATCAGAATGGTCGCGGTCTGGAGCTTGCTGATGATCTTATTGGGCAGGCAGCCTACAAGACACTGCAGCAGCGTGACGCCGAGAAACACTGCAAATGTCACGCCGTTTGAAGGGTTGTAGTTCTCGCGCAGGGTTGCGCAGGACAGAATCTGTTCGGCAGCACCGTAGTTGATGCTGCCACCGCCGGCAATCAGACCAAGCGTGTCGGCATACCCACACAGAAACGACAGGTAGCTCTTTAGCTTGGCCGGCCGCTCGGGCGCGTACTTATACGTCCACCAGTAGAGGCCGCCGGCCGTGGGCATGGCGCTCGCCATCTCACTCATGCTGATGCCGATGGACATAATGAACACCGACGGCACAAACCAGCCCCAGGTCAGGCCCACGCCGCCAGCAGGCAGAGAGTCGGCCAGCACGGACGCGATGCTGGGCGCGAGACTCATGATTGAGAAGCTCACGCCGAACAATTCCAGCGGCGAGAATTCGCGCTTCAGCTCGGCCTTGTAGCCCAGGCTCTCGAGCAGCGCGTCATCCGCATTCATGCCCGGCAGCGCCGAGCGGTCCACGGCAAGGGCAGCCTCGCCAAACCGCGTCGAGACGCGGTCCTGTGAGGTGTACTTCTCGATGGAAACGTGGCCCGAGGACGAGCTCGCCGAGTCTATTTGGTCTCCTTTGCCACCGAACGCCTTTATGTTCATTTGGGAGTGAAGCTTTGCGCGACTACTATGTTTTGCCAGACAGCGTGCTCAGCGCCAATCTTAAGGGCAATGACATCTGGTTATATTCCACGGGGCGCTTATCTGCAGATAGGGGGCTAGGGTGACACGAAACCTAAATCCTGGGGCCCCCAGCGATAAAGATCGCATGAGGTTTGTGAGAACAGCAAATTTAAGCGAGTGCTGCGATAAGATTGGGGGCGTGTGGAGGCCCAGGCAGCAACGCGCCGCCTCTAGGTCCGCTGGGGTGTAGCCCATCCCGTGTAGTGCTCTCGTTTTTGGTCGCACCGCTACAGAGCACTGCCTTTCTGGTGTTCCCGACTGCGGGGGGCTTATGCCGTGCACATCCCTTTTCGCAAGCCGCGGGGTACGGGCAACCGGCCCTGCTGAGTAACGGGGTTATCAGCCTATCTGATTTGCTAAATCGATCGTCTCGAAGCATGGCTTACTATTTGCAAAACCTGTTTCAACCGCTAAGTCAACCCACTGTGTGCGGAGGCGGGCGGGCGGAATGAGTCGCATGGGTAACTGAGTTGGCTGCGGTGCAGGGTCGCAACAGGTTAATTACGTAGCTTTAGGTGATGGAGCAGATGGGGAGCATATAAACAACGGTCTTCTATCTTAACTGGGCTCAGTCTGTCGAGTCACTCACTTGTTTAGCGGCGCGCGCGCCGGTTTGTTAGTAGTTTAGAGGCCTAACGGGCTGCACGCATCTTTGCGCCTCAACCTCAAGCTTTGCGAAAATCGTGGGGTAGAGGTTTGTGTGGGGGGATTACGTGGGGTACCTGCACCTTGGTGCAGGGAGTCGCAGGACGCGTGCTGTGTGTGTGGGGCTGTCTCGTGAATTGGGAAATATTAAGATCTCTTTTTTTTTCGCGCGGGGTACTTAGAGAAAAGCGGGGTAGGAGAGCACAGCCTGAAGAAGGCCGCATGCCTTCAGCCGCCCCATCAGCTGCATAGTAGCTGCTCTACGAACTGCTTCAGTGGCTGCTCTATTAACTGCTCAAGTAGCTGTCCTATCAACTGCTTTAGTGGTTGCTCAATCTACTGCTTTTATGGCTTGAACTTCTGCGTAGTGGCTGATTTACAGACCATTTCAGGAGCCGATCTACAAATTGTTTCAGCATCTAATCTACAAACTGATGCAGTAGCTGCTCTAGTAACTGCTTTAGTAGCTGCTCTATCAACTGCTTTAGTGGCTGCCCCATCAACTGCTTTAGTGGCTGCCCCATCAACTGCTTTAGTGGCTGCCCCATCAACTGCTTGAGAGGCTGCTCCGTCTGCCGCTCCAGCTGCTGCCTAGTGGCCGATCTACAAACTACTTCAGCAGCTGATCTACCAACTGTTTCAGTGGCTGCTCAATCAGTTGTTTGAGCTAGAACGCACCACAGCTGTGGGAGAACCGCGCAGACAAGCGACTGTGTCTCTCGATTCCGAGATTGCCGGTCGCAGCTGCGTGTGGGCCGCATCGCTACAGCTCACTTTGGAGACCGCCGGCTGCAATTTCCTGCGGGGGCCGCCTAATAGCATCATCAAAGCTCCCCGCACGCTCCTGCTGGCGATTTTTGAGGCTGCTTTAACTGCTCCAAAGATGATAGCTGCACCTCAGCGATGCGATGTTCAGCAGTAGCTTGCGCTGAAGAGTAGTTCACTAATGAGCAGTTCACTAATGAGCAGTTCACTAATGAGTAGTTCACTAATGAGCAGTTCACTAATGAGTTGTTCACTAATGAGTTGTTCACTAATGTGTAGTTCACTAATGAGTAGTTCGCTAATGTGTAGTTCACTAATGAGCAGCTCACTAATGAGTAGTTCACTAATGAGTTGTTTACTGATGTGTAGTTCACTAATGAGTAGTTCACTAATGAGCAGTTCACTAATGAGTAGTTCGCTAATGAGTAGTTCACTAATGAGCAGTTCATTAATGAGTAGTTCACTAATGAGTTGTTCACTGATGTGTAGTTCACTAATGAGTAGTTCACTAATGAGCAGTTCACTAATGAGTTGTTCACTAATGAGTAGTTCACTAATGAGTAGTTCACTAATGTGTAGTTCACTAATGAGCAGTTCACTGATGTGTAGTTCGAGTGTGCTTTGAGCTATATACAAGTCGGGCCGAGCTGAGCACAACAGCAGCTCTATGAGTATGTTCTGAGCGTCTGTCGCTCTTCTTCCCGGCGCTTTTGGAGGCCCTTCCGCACCTCGGCGCCAATGAACTCCTCCATCTCCGACGTCCACTCCACGGCCGGCGGCCTCGGCATGCTCTCCAGCTGCTTCAGCAGCTTGCGCGTCCGCGGACCCGGCGGCATCTCGGGCGCGCGATAGTGCTCGGCGTCGGCCGCGCTGATACGCGCCGCATACCGGCCGCGTTTGTAGCGGTTGTTCAGATTCGTGACCTGGCTCACGGCGTTCAAGGGCAGCGGCGCCTCGACCGCCGACGTCACGTAGTGTGTGCGCGCATCGGCAATCTCGGCGCGCGTCGTGAGCTGCGACTTCTCCTCGTCCACAGGCTTCACTTGCTGTCCTGGCCACGGGATCACCATTGAGGGCGCATGCGTAGCAAAGCGTAGACGCTGGTGCGTGTTCGTCAGTGGGTTGTATCGCTCTGGTCCCAGCGACACTGAGTCGAAGGCCACGTCCTGCTCCGACCCGGACTCCTCGAGCCGCATCTTCGACACAAGCCGCAGATCCTTGTAGTCGAACACAGAGTATGAGTCGCTCACAGGCTCGTAGTTTTCCTCACCCACCTGCTTTTTCATTTCCACGGGATTGACCATCTTGCTGCCTGGCACGCCCGCCACAGCAAACGCATTGCCCATTTGTGGAAACCGGTACATGATCGTGCCGACTTTCAGCTTATGCTCGCCCTTGGCAATGATCTGCACGCGGTCGCCGGGCGCAAATGGCAGGTCTCTGTCGTCCTTCCACTCCGTGGGGGGGGTCATGACCACACGCGGCACGCGCAGGCCCTCAGGACGGTACTTTTGCATGCGGTTGAATGTTTCGAGAAACTCCTTGCGGCCCATCTGGGCCAGCGGCTTGCTGAACCGCTTGTTCACCATGCTGTCCTGCCTGAAAAATACTCAAACCGCTGCTGCCACTTCGATCCATCCACTCCTACTTAAATCGCATCACGTGCCGGGCACAGGATACAGCTAGCCAGGTAGCGCGCTGGTGCCTTGCAGAAAGAACGGCGCGCTTGTTGAGAACTGCTTAACTTTCAATGTCATGAAGCTTGCCTATTAACTCGAGCTGGGCCAATTCACAACATGCTGCCAGGGTTGTTCAGAATTTTAGTTCCTCAGTAAGGCTTGACTCGACCCCTGTACTTAACATCTCTCTTTTTTTTTTGTATTAACTGCCGCCTTTTTTCATATTCTTCTTTTTGGTAAAGCCTCATCTTGTATGTCAATTTTGTCCTCGCACACGTGCTTGTCGGCGTATTGCCAGCTTTACATCCGCTTGACATACTACCACTAGCCTGTTTTCAGTGTTGTGCAATCAGATTGAACCATCTGCCTCCACTAAAATTAGTACTCGAGGCTCGTATCCAAGCGGGCAGTTCCCCTGTGAAGCGTGGACGTCATTCCTTCCTCGATCGCTAAAGCACCGATTAGTTTGGCAAAGTAAGGCTGGCATCGTGCAAACAATTTAGAGGTCTTTTGGTTATAAGGTGCTAACATCCTGACTCGAAAATGTGGGAGAGAGAGGCTTTGGCTTCACTACTTCAAAGGAGTAGTCACTGGTCCGCAGCCTGCTGTTTCATCGTCAATTCTTTTTCCGCTTCTCATTGCAGCAGGAGCGTTCACTGATAAATTAAAGCAGGTCGAGAAACAAGTCTATGTACTTCTTTTTTTAACTAATGTATAGGATTTGCGTGTCTATGATGCGTGAGGTCGAGAAACAAGTCTATGTACTTCTTTTTTTTACTAATGAATAGGATTTGCGTGTCTATGATGCGTGAGGTAAGATTTGCCCTTTCTATTGTGGCGTGTCGAGCTTGCTCTTTTTCTCAATGTATGGCTCTTCGTCTGATTGTGGCTCTTTCGCCTCGAGTACCACAGCCGCCGCACCCTCGTCGCCAGCTGTGGTAGGGTTTGGCCCGTTGTACCACTTTCGCGCGTCTAACAGCCAGTATAGGCTGGCGCCACCCCATACGGCGCCACATACCACACAAGTGTAATTCATTTCGTCAGCCGACTTGACAGGGACGTTGCTGGGAAGCATAGAAAGGCCGAAAATCACGAGAATTCCGTAACAAGCGGCTAGCAAGGCGTTCAGCTTGGATGCGACGTGCCCCAGATAGAACGGTCCTGGGGTTATGAGTCTCTTCCCCGAAAACGCGTAGCAGAAAATGGGTAGGTTCCATGCTAGGTATGCCGAAGCCATGCCCAAGGAGAAAATGGCGTTTGCAGCAGTCGGCCCAGCAAGAATGAGAAGGCCTAGCAAGGTAGCAACCGTCATTGTGAATATCAGAGCGGGTACGGGCAGCTGTCGCTTTGTCGTGAGTTTCAGCCAACGGCTGAATGGCAGTGCGTCGTCACGCGCGAATGCATATACGAGGCGCGAAGTGGATAGCAAACTCGCTAGTCCCATCATCACCTGAAGGAAGGCGAAAAGCCCCATAATGCCAAGGGCCCATTTCCTGTTCAGTGCCCGCTCAATGATACTTGCTATCGGCATGCTCGAGCTCATGAGCGCCTCCATGCCCTCGGGTGATTTATCAATACACGCTGCAAGCACGCACACCATCACAAAGCCGAGCAGTCCGCTCACCGCGGCCGACGTCATGACACCAAATGGCACGGCTGTGGATGCGTTACTTGCCTCTTCCGCCATGTGAATGCAGGAGTCTTGGGAGGAAACTGTCCAGATACAAGCGAGCCAGGCCAAAATGAACGTAATGCCATAGGGGTAATTGGTGTAATTTGTGGTGTCGCCGAAAACGAACTCTCCCGAATTCAGCTTGATCCCGTTATGGTGCATGCCTACGGGCAGAGCAATACAGATCAGGCAGAGCGCAACAATGTTCAACACGCTCGTGAAGTTTTGAATGCTAATGATCACCTTGGTTGGGAGGCACCCAATAAAGAACTGCGTGAGAATGACGCCCACAAACACTGCGAATTTCACGCCGTTCGATGCGTCGTAATCACTGCTTAGTTTCGCGCAAGACAAGATCTGCTCGGCCGCGCCGTACGTGATACTTCCGCCACCGGCTATCAGGCCCAGCGTGTCTGCGTAACCGCACAAAAATGACAGATAGCTCTTCATTTTGGGTGGAGCATATTTATAAGTCCACCAATATAGTCCACCAGCCGTAGGCATTGCGCTAGCCATCTCGCTCATGGTGATTGCGATAGACAAGACTAGAATTAGGGGGACAAACCAGCCCCACGTCATGCCAACTCCGCTTGCAGGCAGCATATTGATGAGCACCGACGCGACGCTTGGCGCGACACTCATGATTGAAAAGCTTAGAGCAAACAGCTCTAGTCGAGAGTAGTTGCGCTTCAACTCTGCCTTGTATCCAAGGCTTTCGAGAAGCGTATCATCTTGAGAAACCCCAGGGTTAGATTCCCCCGAAGCGGGTCCTACAGCACTGCCACTGCTTAGCGAGAGCGCGTTTGTTTGGGGGTCATTTGCTGTCTTGGACGTTGACCGCACACTGAACGAGTCGCTAGGAGCATAATGGAAGTCCGACATGCTCGGTGCTCTATCAGATTTCGCTGAGAGATTGATCTCAATTAGGCGGGATTGTGAAATATGTATATATAATGCATCCTCATCCGCTTTTCCAGCCGTACTGGGCAAGGTTGCTTTGGATTAGCTACATTGATAAGGGTTGGGGTAGAAACGTGGATGCGGCTTGGCAATAGGCTATCAACCGTTCAAACTTGGATCCAGTCAAACTTGTGATGGTGGCAATGATGCTGGAGCGGATGTTTGGCTTACCACTAGCTTTCAGACCTTTATTATATGCCATTCTTGTAGCCGAATAGCAATGCAGGGCAAGGAAATCGAGCATTTCACTTCGAGAAAGCTTATCTCAGACAGGCTTAAGCGCGTCGGCTGATTATTCCGCCGCTTATCTGGCCCTCCGCCTAATTTTTCCCAATTTAGAGGGTCGGAGCAAGGCACTAGGTTTCGGGCAGTGCGGCGTGGAAGCGATGCGGCTCAACAAATGGTCGAATAGCTTTGCGCAGAGCTTATGAGGCTGTGAAAAATCGTGAATGCTAGCGTGGCTATCTAGGAATAATCAGTGTTCTCAGCCTGGCGTTTATACGGCTTTTAAAAATTTATTTTTCTTTCTCGAAAAAACTGGCAGAAGGCCTTTTTTTGATTAACACGCTACTGAAATACAACACCGTCTGTCATAACAATCGTAAAGCTTCGTTTTGAAGAAGCGGCAACATATCTTTTCTGGCCCGTCCTGTCAGAGACTCACTTCTCTCCCTGGCGCTCAGCCGCAGCCGCAGCCGCAGCCCATGACGGTTCCAGAAGCCGATCAGCGTCCACGGCAAGATCGATTTTATCGCGAGGGTACAGCCATTCCAGAGCATAGTATAGAATAACATCCACCACCACGCAGAGAACAAAGAGCTTGCCCGCCAGCGGGCCGCACTGGTAATGTCTTTGCATTCTCCAAAATACTGGCTCTTCATGCTGAGCCCCGCTGTGAAGAACGGTGGAATAGACTTGCTCTGTACGCCTTGCCACATCTTGCCAGTGATACATCTGTTTGACCTCTGTGTGGAACAGTGACGGGTCCACCTTTTTTGTGCGAAGCATGTCGATGGCGCGAAGAGTTGCATCTACTAAAGACTTCGCCGAGGGTTTAGCATAAACAGTCATATGCTCGGGCAAGACTTCGGGAATGCCGCCAACACTCGTCGTGACCACAAGCAGGCCGCACGAAGCGGCCTCGACGATTGCTGTGCCAAACGCTTCAGTCAGAGTCGGGTGCACGTAGATCTGGCCCGTGACCATGAAGTCGCGCACTTCGTCATGTCGGATGCCGCCAACAAGATGGACGCGGTCCTGCAGCGAGTGCTGCTCTCGCATCTGCTGGAGGTCTACGATTTTGGGGCCGTTTCCGGCAATCACTACTCTAATGCGCGGATCGGCCGCACATACGGCGGGGATGATGGCCACGAGAAGGTCTGCGCCCTTGTTTGCATACAGCCTGCTGCAGACAACAATGGTGATGACGTCGTCGTCGGAGAGCGGGACGCGCTCGTGAGGCTGGAGCGGCTTGAAGTCGCTGCTCACGACGGCGTTCGGGATGACCGAGGTCTTGGTGACGTCGAGGGCGGCCCGTAGGACGGTGTTCTCACGGCAGGTATGCGACACACAAATGACGTGGTCCACATCCGTCATAGTGAACTTCATGAGTTTGTTCACGAGCACGGAGCCCGTGTCCACAAAGCCGAACAAGGAGTGGTCAGTGAAAACAGTCGCAAGGCCCATCGTTCGTCCGTGGACAATCGCCTCGTGGCACATCGAGGACATTGACGCGTGGCCATGCACAATCTGGATCTGCTCGCGGATCATAATCTGCCTAAAGATCGGCAAAAAAGAGAAGACGGTTGGGAATGTGGACTCGCGATACACAACGAAGAAAGGCACGTAGTACACTTTGAGCCCATTTTCCAAGTAGCGCACGCCGGACCGGGGGCCGTAGGCGTGTGTTACAACGACAACGTGGTGGCCGTTGGCAATTAGCTGCTGCGCTATTTGGTAGATATGGATTTCGATTCCTCCCGCCTGCGGGAAGAAGAAATCACTCACCATGGCAATGCGCATTTCAATACAACCATGTACTCTCTCCAGTTTGTTTTCACAAGTGCACTATAAGTCTGTGCGCTGGTCTCCTGTGGAGTCTGAGTCTGGGCTGGCCTGTTTCGTTTTGGTGGTGCTAACCAGGCTCAAGGCGGCCGGCCTGCTTACATGAGAGTCGTCGAGGTGCTTGAACAAGGACGAGCGCCGCGACGAGCGCCGCGAAGAGCGCCGCCTCGGAGGTCTCTGCCCCGCGGCTAGGTGGTATCATTGTCGAAGGCTGAAAGATGAAAGGGCTACAAAGCATACTTCTCTACTTGCAGCGGCGTGCTAAGCGAAGACTAGTTAGTTAGAAAGCCGGTCGTCGTCGCCGTGCTGCGGCGCATGTGATCAACAAGGCGCGTGAAATTTGAGCTAGAATTAAAGTTGTTCAAGCAGGCTGCTGGCTTAATTGCGTCGCAGGACCTGCTGGCGTGAACAGGGCCCCTCGGTGAGGGTGGTGCAGAATGCGCCGATGAAAATGCTCATGCTGCTATTCTCGTTTCCCAGTACGGTCTGCGCAGGGGCTCCAGCTCGCCTAATTGCGACCACAACGGCTTTGCCTCGGCAGGGGGCAACCGCTCGGCAAGAAACTCCACTGCTCGTGCCGAAGGCTTTGGTGCGCGCGCATACCTCAACGCGATCTCGTTCGCCCGCTCAGCAGCTGCTGCGCTTGGCGCATATCGCGCAAGGTATCCACGCAGGTACGACCAGGCCGACTCATTGTCGGCTGCGCCGTCAAGCTTGGACTCTACGAAGGCCAGCTCGGCTTGCGTGTCGAGGAGGTGAGGATAATGAGCAAAAAGGAAGTAACGGAAGCTCCACGCAGAGTTGTTATACGCGTCTGCGTCAAGCAGGGCCACTGTATCTGCCATGAGGCTACTGCCGTCGCCGAACGCAGGCGCCCCATTCGCAACGCTCTGAGCCACCACCCATTTCAGGTGCGACCAGGTGTGGAAGTTCTTGGCGTCGTCTTCCAGCACCATTTGCGCCAGCAGCTTCTCGCCCCGGTAATATAGCGGGTTCTGGGGGTCTATGAGCTGCTGCCGGTAATTCCACACTTGGTAGTTTTTGGGATTCTGTAGTGTTAGAGCATTCAGCCAGTCTCCGTTCTCGCCAATGAGCGGCGGGGTGGGCGACTTTGGCGTCAGCCCAACATCGCGGTAGTTGAAGACGTCATTGCCCATTTCCCGCACGAGACCCAGCCGATAGTCCCACACCGAGTAATGGGCCGGTGTGAGCTCAATTACGGCAGCTGTGAGGGCCAGTGCGCGCTCCGAGCGCTCGCCTGCAAGCGACACGGCGCGGAAGTAGCCCATCACGCGCTTGAAGTCGTCGCTGTAGGCAATCTGGGCCAGGTGTCCTGGCACTGGCTCCAGGTTTAACGGCACAACGTCGTCCCAGTTATAGTCTGTCCACTTTGGCATTATGCAGAACGTGCTCACGACTCTGGTGAAACTCTGTGTGCCTCTTTCTAGTTTCGGAAGCGAGTGGCCTAGTTTGTCACGTGTTGGTAAGCGGGCGGCGCTAGGTCTTAACATCAGGCCAAGCTGCAGTCAACTCACCACAGACTGTTGTTGTTCAGACTGTTGTTGTTCAGACTGGTGTTGTTGTTCAGACTGTTGTTGTTCAGACTGGTGTTGTTCAAATTGTTCAACTCACACAAACTGCCATTGTTCAATTTACGCAAGAAAATGTAAAATCGAGAGGGAGGGCTAAGGAAGCGTAGCGCGCCAGTAATCGGCGATGGTCTCGGCTCTTTCGAGTGCCCCATTTCAGTCTGTGCCGGGCTCGCCGCCATTGAGCTTGCAGAGAAAACGGGTTTTTATGTACCAATAAATTAATATGCAGCGAAATATGTAAGGTTCACAGAATTTGGCAGGCTTGCTGAACGGCCGGAGAGGCTTGTTAAACGGCGTCGTTGTCAAGCTGACTTTGGCCGGCTCGGTGGCTAGGAATCAGGCCATCATCGTCAGCCAAGCGGCCCATTATTTTTTTTTCTTGAAATAAATCAACGTGAGCAACAAAACTAGACCACCCCTGGAGCATCGTCATCACGGGTTTCTTGCCTAGCAGCTACCTCACAATGGCACCGCGCGAGAACAGCTCCACAAACACAGCTACCACCAAGGTCCTTCAGCACGCTTACCAGTGAGAGACATGGCTGCCGTCACGTCCTGGCCTCTGGTTTCTGTGCTGCGGCTTGCCACGTCACTACGCGGCGGCTCCTCTGGCTTCGCCTCATTGCGCAAGCCGTCTTCCTCTTGCAGGGGCGGGTCGGCCCAACCAATCTCATCGACCGTTCGGTAGTACTGATCGAGCGATATTGTTCCTGTGTCGAGGCGCTCGCGAACCCAGACGAGCTTCAACAATCGCTGTTCACGGTCGGGCTGCGTCGACTTCTGATACTCTGACTCGTAATAGTAATACAAAGCCGGTAAGGCACACGGGAGAGGGGTGGACCGTCGCTGCAATACCGCCACGAGCTCCTTCTGTAGCCTTAGATACTTGCTGACCGGGCCGTATCCATTGAATACGAGGCTTCGCAGATACATCAGCTCGTACAAGGCAAGACGAGCAGAGAGATGCTTCAACACATCCGGCCGTTGCGACAACCCCAGCAAGGCCGGTGGCTCGTCATATGTGTCTTCATTTTGAATCCGCTTCTGCTCCATGGCATGTGGCTGGTTCGGCTGTAAAATGACAATCTCGCTGATGTCGAACATTCGCCCGCTGAACAAAACTTTGCCCGGCGTATCCTTGAGTGGTACGATTTGCGGCAAGAAGTGCATCATTGCTGCACTCATAGGCGCTGGTGCTCTTGGAGCTGGCGTAGCTACCGGTGTTGTGGCAGCAGCCGCGGTACTCGATAGGCCCGTGAAAGACCCACCGGCCACAGCAGCGGTGCTTCTAGTAACTGACGCTCGCTCGCCTTGAGACGGATTTAATGGCAGGGGCTGGTGACCGGCCTGCTCGCGCGCCTGCTGTTCTGCGAAGTACTGTATCCGCGCATAATCATCGTCGTTCTCGGCGTCTTGCTTTCCTTCTTCTCTCGGGTCCGCCATGGTGTTGTTGCTGATTTGCGGAGCTTGACTCTCCTGCTGTTGACGTTGGTCCTGAGATCGCTTGGCCACAAAATTCCAGTCGAACACGTAGTCGTAGTGGTACCCCTGGCGCATGAACAAATCACGCAGGATGCGCCGGAAGTAAACGTAGTCGGGCCGGTCGTCGAACCGCAGTTCGCGCGCATACCGCAGAAAGTATGCAAACTCGCGGGGGAGCCCTCGCGTCAGAGTGTCGACGTCTGTACATAGCTTCCGCTCCATAATGCGCGTGTATTTCTGCCTCTTTGTTTGCGCTTTCAAGCCCTGCCAGGGCAGACCGCCACGCACAAAATATATGAGCACATAAGCAAGGCTCTCGAGATCATCACGCCGGCTTTGCTCCACGCCAAGGTGTGTGTTCACCGACGCGTACCGCGCCGTGCCGGTGAGATTCTTGTTTTCACGATATGGAATATGTCGGTGTGTGCGCGGGTCCCGGAACCGTTTGGCCAGGCCAAAGTCGATCACGTTGACCTGGTTTCCGCGGCGCCCTATGCCCATCAAAAAGTTGTCCGGCTTGATATCGCGGTGGATGAATCCTCGAGCATGGATGAACTCGAGCCGGCAGACAAGCTGATCGGCCAGCAGCAGTGTTGTCTTGTAGCTGAACTTGCGGTTGCAAAAGTTAAAAAGGTCTTCCAAAGACGGTCCCAGCAGATCGATCACTAGCGCGTTGTACTCCAGCTCCGTGCCATACCATCGCACAAACGGGATTCCTATGCCGCCACTCAGGACTTTGTAAACACGCGCCTCGTAGTCGAGCTGTGGGTGGCGCGCGCGGATGCTTTCGAGCTTCACAGCCACCTCCTCGCCGCTAATGACGTTTACGCCGAGGTAAATGTCACCAAAGCTGCCTTTCCCGATTTGCCGGAGTAACCGGTACTTCTTCCCTATTCTCATGTCATGCTCCATGGTTCCGCGGGCCGACACAGCAAGTGTGAAAACAGCCACGCGCTGGACAAGCAGTGATGACGAGAGGTGCCACCACAATGGCGGTGGTGGGGTTGTCTTACGTGACTTTGCGTTGGGAGCTTACGCGCACGGTTCAGGCCGCGGTAGCGCGGCCCTAGCCCTGGAGGTCTGGTGATGATTTTAGGCTGCATTCTGGAAGCAGTCCCGGCAGCATGCCTCCTCGATTATCGTGTTTCTGTCGCAGTGGCAGTGGCAGTATTAAGCTAAAAAACATAACAAGAGCAACTCTGCTCAATGGCTCAATGGCTCAATGGCTTAATGGCTTAATGGCTTAATGGCTTAATGGCTTAATGGCTTAATGGCTTAATGGCTTAATGGCTCAATGGCTCAATGGCTTAATGGCTTAATGGCTTAATGGCTTAATGGCTTAATGGCTTAATGGCTTAATGGCTTAATGGCTTAATGGCTTAATGGCTTAATGGCTTAATGGCTTAATGGCTTAATGGCTTAATGGCTTAATGGCTTAATGGCTCAATGGCTCAATGGCTCAGCGGCTCAGTGGCTCAGTGGCTCAATGCGCCACTGCTCAAAACGTGTAAATTTCTCAACCCTGCGGCTGGTGACACTATTTATAGTTGACTAGTTTTAGTATTGTAATACCATACGGTGCTTACTGCTGGTCAGTCTGTCTCGTGAAATGCGTGGCTTCTAAAATTTCCCTAGTAAGTCAACGAGTCAAAAAATGCTACCTCTGCAGTTTGCGACGCAGGGGATGTGTCCGCACCTATGCCGGCTAAACCGGTAACTAAGAAGTCGCTCTTATGTTTAACATGTTTATAATTAAAATGAAATGGTTTATAGGCGCCTCAGGAAAGAAAAAAAAAATTAGCACAGCTCTAGGCGTTGCACTTCGTACTCGGATCCTTGAACTCCACAACTATCGGCACACTGCGCGGTTTTGGCATGAGGCTGAATGCGGCAAATAAGCCACAGCAGATGTAGACAAAAATGAGAAACGTGTAGTATCCTATCTTTTCCATGAGGGCCGGCGCCACCATAGAGATGGTGAAATTCGCGACCCATCCAAGGGCAGTCGCGCAGCCTATCGCCATGTCGCGCGACTTGGGTAACACAACCTCGCTAGTGTAAACGAGCGATATACCTGAGTAAAACATGGCAAACACGAATACGAAGGCAAAAAGCACTGCTATGGCGAGAAGGCCCCACAATGAATTCTCGGGCCATCGACTTTGTACAAGTAAGAAAACGAATATCGTTGCATGTAATACCGCCATGGTTAGAACCGAATAACTGATAGTCACGACACGGGGAAGCCTGTTGATGAACCCCAAGGACAGACCCGTTCCTACAAGGTTACACGCGTAAAGGCCCATAGCCATGTACCCTGAATCTTGCGTGTTAAAACCCAACATTTGACACATTGTGGAAGAATAGTAAAAGACGACGTTGATAGCTGTGAGCGGGCTTCCACATTGCGCCATAGTCGCCGCCACAAACCCAAGTACGGCTGGCCTCGATTGGAACAGTTCATTAAAGTCAATTCTGATACTTTCCTTGAAGCTCGCCGCCTGGCTATTGCTGTAGAGCTGTACGTTCGGCTTTTTTCTTTGCCGCGGCAGATAAAAGACAAAAAGATTAGCAGGGAAGACTGGAATAGCTGCGTACATCCAACGCCCTGAAAATCCGCTGCTCGTAAGTAGCTTGCCTATCAATACCATCATCAAAATTCCTAAGGGCACGGCTGCCTGAAAAAGAGTCAGAAGCTGTGCAGCGCGCTGGCGATTAGCCGCATTTTTTTCAGCGTACAAGGGAATCACACTTGTGATTATTCCTATGGCTAGTCCTTTCAATATGCGAGCAATGATAAGTGCCGACAAGCTTCCCAAACACAGGGATCCCGTAAGGTATCCTGTCAGCCACAGATACATCGAAATCATCAGCAGCACATTTTCCGTCATGAAACGGACGAGAAAAAGAACAGAGAAGGCGCCAATAGCAGCCATTATGGGATACATAGAGGTCGCCACTCCGACTATGGACATCGAAGGGTTCCCATACGCTTCGTCAAACTCTTTGATACCGTAGAAGGTCGCAATGTAAATACCTTCTATGCCGCACAACAAGCCTAGTTGTGCGAAGAATACCCAGACTAGACTCGCCTGGATTGCTTCGCTGATCTGATTCTTGCTGTACATGGTGTCGAGTGAGGTTTGCTGAGTTCGCGTGGTGGGAAACATTAGCAATTGAGATCGGAGGTACCTGGTCAAACGTTGCCTTGGTTTGATGCTTCCACATGCGGCAGGTCATCTCGAATTATCTGAGGCACGCTAACAAGGCTAGAAAGGTTTCCTGTTTCGTGTGCAATTTCTTGGGCTACCGAATTCTATGATCGTCGAACATAGAAATGCTCATTTGCACTGATCGCTCAGCCCATTTTTACGCCTCTCTCGTGAAATGATTTTTGGCAGCCCTCGGGCTCCTCACAGCACATCTAAATACTCACCAGCGCCTATTTTCTAATAAAAGTTTCTAAAGTATATTAGAGTAGTGGCTCACTTTGGTGTCTAATGAACAGCTGCATGACTGCAGTGAGAAGGAGCGGGGAGGAATGCAACGTGCAATCTCAATGGGTTCTGTACGGGTTCGGCAACTAAGCCGAATTTGAGGCTTCGCTTCGCAAAAATTAGTTAACAGTGGCTATTTGACTATCTCTTCTTCAAGAGCCAACTGAATGTGAAACGTTACTATTTTGATTGCTTAGGCGGCGAGAGTAGCGACTCTGCGTAACCATTTAAAGCATGAGTACTAAAGAGGCTCCGAGGCTCCGAGGCTCCGAGGCTCCAGAGCTTTTAAAAAAGAAGGCAGGCTAACGACTCATAAGTGAGGCCCAAAGAGCCAGATATCACGCACAACCAGTCGACCTATTCCGCGTTCAGATTCAGGAGATATTCATAATAGAATGCTACCGCCGACAAATGGCTGCGGAAGCGCAGGCGCTCACCCACAGTGTGGAAGTTGACCATGTCTGCCGCATTCGAAAGGGTGTAGCGGTAAATATTAGACGTGAGGTTCCAGTAGTGCGCCGTGTCAGTGTTTCCCGTGAGCAAGTTAGGACCCAAGAATACGGGGATGTTACCAAAGCCCTCCGTCGACTCTTCAAGAACATGTCTAGTAGTTCCGCCCAAGATATCCCAGTGCGTGCTGTTATAGAACGGGGAAATGGGTGCGACGTCGAGCGCATCAGTCAATTCGATGAGCATAGCGCCGTTGACGTCTTTACCAGGCTTGACCACTTCGGACTGCTCGCCTGAGCCAGAGAACGGGTTTGAAAAGTTCAAAGAGAGGCCATACGTACGCGCGATGTTCGCAGCGTGATCCAAGAAACGATCCTTCTCTTGGCTCACAGACGAGCCAGGCTTGATGCGGTAGTTCGTCTCGAGAATGACCTGCTCAGGCAGCGCGTTCACTTTGACGCCGCCACGAATGATGTCGATGGCTTGCGTTGTCTCAACAAGAATGCGCGTCGTGATATTACTCGCCAGCCAGTCAACCAACTGCTCATCGAAGAACGGCGAGCCAAGGCCGCTGAAAACAGAGCTGAGCGGATCCGGGACTTCAGGGCCATGGTGACCGAAGCATGAGAACATGGACTTCACGACAGCCTCGTCGGCGTTGGATGGGAGGCTTGGCGATGACAGGTCGCTCTCAAGGTGCGTGACCAGGTCACTGACAATACCAATACTCGTATGGTCTGGGGGCATTGAGGAGTGTCCACCAGGAGTCTTCAGCGTGGCCCTGAAGTTCACGCGGCCCTTTTCGGCCACAGAGGGAAGGCCAAAGTAAGCGCCGAACATCTCGGCGAACGCGCCGCCCTCGTCGACCAAGACCTCGATCGAGTCCTGACCATAGCGCTTCTCGATTTCGTCAGAGAGCTTCCTGGCGCCGCGGAATCCCTGAATCTCCTCGTCGAAGCCGAATGAGAGCAACAGCGGATACTTCGGAGCCCAGCCCTGGGCAAGCAATTCCTCTACGGACTCGAGCACAGCAATAAGAGAGTTCTTTGTGTCGGCGACACCACGGCCGTGCAGCCATTCGCCGTCGAAATGCGCGAGGAATGGGTCGAACTCCCACTGGTCCAGCGTCTCCTCGGGGACCGGCACGACGTCCTGGTGCGCCATGAGCACGACCGGTTTCCTCGTGCTGTCACTGCCCGGAATGGTATAGAGAAGCCCGTAGGTATTGACGGTCTCTGCATACTTCGCCGTCAGCGGGAACGTGGAAAACAGGTAATCATGCAACGACTTGAAGACGTCGAAGCGCGGCTCGTCTGTGACGTTGAATCCCATGTCGTCGTACGTCACGGTGGGAATCCGGACGGCGCCGGCGAGCCGCTGCACGGAGCGCCAGCGATATTCCGAGGTGGTAAACAGCGACGAATTGTGGACCCCCGCGGCTTCAAAATCGGGGTATATTTTCGCTGATTGATTGCACTGCAGGGCAGGTTCGTTCGAATAGCCCGGGGCCGGGTTTGTGCTGTGTTCGCCGGCTACTGCGTAGCTGGTGAGCGCGAGCAGCGCCAGGGCCGCCGACACGCCAATGATGTACGGCTTCCATCGTTTGAGGCGTTCCATTGAGGTCGGCGATGGCGACACCGATTCCGGCAGTTCAATAGGCATTTTGGCTACCCCTTACTTCGTTGCAAACCTGGCTAAATTGTGTGGAGTTATACGGAGATGTGAGAGAGGTGATAGCGTAAGGCGGGGCGGGGGGAGCACGGTGATAAGGTTGGGTTGGGGTTCCAGAACTCAGATAAGTCATGTGGGGTGGGTCTGGTCGCGTTCGTCGGGCTCGCGGAAGGCCAATGGTCGCATTGGCGAGCTGATATCACACGGTATACTTTAAATTGTTATTCATGAATCTGGCAGGTGCCAAAGAGTATATTTGGTTAGCTGATCACGTCCGGCGCCCTGTGCTCGCTATTTAGAGACCACATCATGATGCGTGACGAGATCACAAATTGCCGCGGGCTCCAGAGTCAGCTGTTGTCCGTGTTAAACTCGTTCACGAAGAAGAAAAGCAAAGGATCTCATCAACAGTAAGCACGTTGAACTGTTCAAGTTTATTTTTGGCATGAAGCGTGTAGGGCTATCCGTTTTCATCGCAGCCGTCGTCCACGAGGGAGCTCTATTTGGCCGAGCTGGGCCGCTATCTTTGCTACAACTATATCTGCTTTACTCTCTACTAGATTTTCGACCGTTTTAGTCTCCTCGAGCAATTTTTAAAGCTGCGGAGCCCGCTGGCAACATAGCCTTGCTTCGCGCTGAAGGGCAATTGCCTCTCAAAGGGCTCAAGACAGACAACACAAGTCCTGGCCAGGTCAGTCAGTCAAGACCGTATAACCTTTCTTTGCGCATAGAAGCGTTGCTACTTGTAAGCTGAAGTCTTATGCGCTGCACGACGGCTCAATCTGCCGTCCGGTGAGACTGCCTTGCGTAATGCGGCGCGTACAATACAGCAGCTTAGGCGGCTTGGTCCGCAAACTAGCGATGTGACTCCTCAGTGCGAAAAGGGCTCGCAAGCATGCACCAAACCGGAATGCCGGGGGAAGAGCGACACTTCTGCTGGGCGCGAGATGTAAACACAGAGGTGGGTTAGGGGACCACATAAAGTAGAAGACCCACTTTGGACGTATCGCGAGCTGTAACAAGCGCCCGTATTGTGTTTTCGTATCACTCTGTTACTCTAGTCATTGTCAAACAAAGATTAGTTCAATCTGCTAGAGCTAGAGGTCTAGCGTTGGCAATTTTACTAATACATGTTTTGACGCCTCCTGAGACCCTCCCCTCGCACATTAGAAGCTAGTTAAGGGCTTTTTGCACGTCTTCTAGATACTAGTCTTCTTATGAGCTACTCGCACCATCCGCTGGCTTCCAAAAATCGACTTTAGGATCTCAACGTCCCTGTATCACGTGCAAGGCGTCATTGAAATCGGTCGACGGAAACCCTACATTTCGTAGTATCTTAGTGGAGATGACGTTTGTTTCATCGCTTGTGGCCGGCGCCATGGCCGGTACTTGCGTGGATCTTGTGTTTTTCCCTATAGACACACTCAAAACACGCCTGCAGGCCAAAAATGGCTTCTTCGCGAACGGCGGGTGGCGAGGTGTTTACAGTGGTGTCGGGTCCACAATCGTCGCATCCGCACCAGGAGCGTCTGTGTTTTTTGTCTGCTACGACCAGGGGAAGACCTGGCTCACAAACAAGGTGTCGGACCCGGTGGCACACATGCTAGCAGCGTGTGTGGGCGAGACGGCTGCCTGCAGCATTCGCGTTCCTTCGGAAGTCGTGAAGCAGCGCGTGCAAACTGGCCAGCACGGCCGCAGCTCGCACGCACTCATGGCGATTCTGCAGAACAAGCATGGCCAGGGCGTGTTGAAGGGGCTCTATAGGGGATACTTCACTACGCTAATGCGAGAAATCCCGTTCACAGCCATCCAGTTTCCGCTTTACGAGCAGCTCAAAAAGACGCTCCGGGCCAAGGACAGGCCCTACATCGGAGCGATCTGCGGCAGCATTGCTGGCGGCGTGGCTGCGGCTCTCACAACCCCGCTTGATGTGCTCAAGACAAGGTTGATGTTGGATCGGAAGGGTGCGAATGTGGTAATTGTGTTCAGGGAGGTGGCTCACGAGGGGTTGCCGGTCTTTTTTAGGGGCGTCGTTCCTCGCACAATGTGGATCAGTGCTGGCGGATCCGTATTCTTGGGCATCTACGAGCTTGCCAAAATGAGTCTGGAAAGGCCGTCTAGCGTCGCGCTCGAATGAATGTCCCTTAATTGCAAGCACAGTAGTGCATGCGGGCCTCCTGCTGGCTCTTTAGAATCGCGTCCTGAACGCGACTTGTGCAGAACCCTCCTCTTATGACAACCTAGACCTTCGTGATCCGCGAAAGAGTGATTGTGAAACAGTTCTGATTGCGATGGTGGGCCTTCATGCGCTACAAAATAATACCTAGTTGCTCGCGCCGCCCCGAAAAAAAGCTCATGATTAGACGATATAATGACCCAACCCGAACTTGAACAATTGATAGACCTATAGTTTGCGAGCGGATATAATGAAGTCGTTATTTTTGCGTGTCTTGCGCGCGTGTTTAAGAATCCAGTTCTCAAGCTTCTGCGTCGGCGGCACAAGCTCGAGAACAAACGGCTCGATTTCGGACAAGAGCCACGCCTGCTTGAGACGGAAGAGTTCGGAGAAGCGTGTCCGCGGCTCGGGAGAAAGCTTGCTTCTATCTACGTATCTCACGAGTCCGGGTTTTGTCTCCACGGCCTCCGTCAAGCTCTCTACGCGCGTGTCCATCCGGATTGGCAGGTCCTGCGACCATGCACGTGTAAACTCGGCGGTTGTCATGCCTTGCGCGTGCTGCCTTAATATGTATGCTCCCGTCCATCTTGATATCTTGGCTTTATCCAGAGATTGAGACGAGGCGTCCACAGTAAACATGTTGTGCACGGCCTGCACAACAGCAAGCGGCTCATGAGTCTGTAGCTGGATGTCCTCAAGGCCCAGCTTCAAATCTAGGTCGCCTTTTTCTACCTGTCCTGATACAATGTCGATCAGCACGTCATGTACAACGTCTGGTGAGATGACGTATGTTGCGTCGTTTAGCTCAACAACCGGCTTTTCCCTGCTCATCATTTCGTATTCGGCGCACGACAATGCTAGCTCGATAGGTTTTGGCGCCGGTATTGGCTCCTTATTGCCGTTATATACTGGAAAGTGGGACCAGTCGACATGGCCCGGCATTTCGACTGTTTCGAGCAGCTCCATCGGGGCCGCAAAAGCCTGCAGCTCAGCTTCCATTGCGTGCGTGAGCATGAGCGTGTTTGACTGCTTGAGACGGCGCAGGAAATGCGTCGTGTTCTGCGTGCACACAAACACGCTGTCGCCATCGCTTTTGAGCGCGAGCTCACCCTTCCTCAGTGCCTGCTCCAGCTTCGGTGTCAGCTGCAGCAGTCTATATTGCCGCTTGGAGTCAAAGTTCGTCGTGACTTGCATGCTCGAGGCTGCCATCCTCTCGCCAGGACTCTCCGGAACAATTTACGAACAGACCGGCCAGGGTTAGGCCGAGCCGTGAATGGCAGGTCCAGCTAAATTGGCGCGGCCCGGGGTTTTATCGCCCCAAGGAGTTGAGCTTGCCTACACTAAAATGCACTGGAGCAATAAACACACTCTGCACTGTGTCTCTGTCGCTTTAATCCTCGCAACGAACTTGACATGCGCTCCCTGGGTCCAACGGTTTGCACAATCGCGACGCGTCCCCATATCGGGGCAGGGGAGAGCTCCGGAACCCTACATTTGCCGAACTCAAAGCGGCTCCACCCAGCGCCCAGCATCCCCTTAACTCCTGAAACAGTCCGGCGTCCCACGCAGGAACGCACGAGCCCCCAGCGTCTGGGAATCATGAGCTTCACAATCGACTCCAATGCGCCATATTCCACCGAGTTTCCTGTGAACAGCGCGCGCGACGCGGTGTACATGACGGCCGAGGACCCGGTCCTCAGCAGCGTGCTGGCCGTCGTTTACCGAGCTCGGCGCGGCGTGCCGAAGCTCAGCGTGATTCTTCTGGGTGCGCACGGCACGTCGGGCTACGTCGACATGACTCTTGACCGCGCGTCGCGCTACTACGGCGCGGTGCGAGGCCTCGCGCCGGCCCACAAGGAATCTCCCGTACGACGAGCTCTGGCCATTGCTGCTTTGCGCACATACGCGACAATGGACCGCCCGTTGCGCAATCAGCTGCAGGGCTCCTACGACGAGAGCATTGCCGGCTCTTTGGGGAGCAGATTCCGACTCCTGCATGGTAAGCACCCCGGAGCCATTGGAGCTCGCCTGCTTGAGGCTGGCCTCATTGCCCCTAAATCGATAGAAACGTCAGTCGTGGACGTTGTTTATGAGGACTCGGACTCAACAATAGACCAAAACAATGAGCTCGTGTATCTGCTTGGGGAGCAGCTCGAGCAGCTCTTCGACCCCCTCAGCGAGTACTCGCCGGAGCCCACGGAGAAGGTGTACGTACCGCCAGTCGATGTTGTGAGCTCCCTAGAAACAGAGACCAAGGTGGTTCAGGACATTTGCGAGGAGCTGTACCTACTCCAGGCGCACGCGCGAAGTGACATCCTAGATCTGTTGCAGACCACCCTCATTCCTCTTCGTGTCGAGGTGTTGAAGGGCAGGTTTCCCGGAATCACAATCGCTCGCCTGAACACAGTGTTTCCCCCTACAATAGACGAGCTTTTTCGCGTTAACAACCTTTTTTACGAGGCTCTGCGAAGTGCCCTCCCGCTTGGCGCGTTCGAAATCATGCGAGCATGTGGTACAATGATTCCCTACTTTTTCCGCGCCTGTATGAGACACGAGGCTGCTACGCAGAAATTTCACGCATCTTTGCATGAACTGCTCGCGGAGGCTCCTGACATTGGGGATTATCTGCAGACAAATCAAGCCACAATAGACAGCGTCGTACAGATCTCTCTACATCTCACGAAGGTCAAACTTGTGCTCGACAGATTAGCTCGCACGAAGGAGTGGGATCTCGCCCAGAAGCCTCAGGTCGATGAGTTCCACGCCGTGGCTTCTGGAACTATAGACGCATTCGGAAAAACGACCGATCTCAGCGAGTCTGGCTATGATCGTCGTGTTTTCACATCTACTGGTAAGCTTCTAGGTGAAATTGCGTCTGATTGGCCATCCGAACTCGAGTACGGTTGGATAAACCGCCGCGTTGTCACAATATTTGACGCAGTGGATATACTGGAGCCCAATGAGTCTCTCAAACAGCTTCATGTTGTGTTCATTGTATTTACAGACGCTCTAGTAGTGTGCCAACCAAGCGAGCCAATACCAGCCACGTCACTCAGTGGTCTGCACGTACCATCTGTGGGCGACATGCTTATGCACGCGATGCTAAATGAGGCGCCGCTGGATCGTAATATACCGCCTCTCAAAGTGATTGCCTGGGCACCTATTCTCGACGTACATTTTGCCTCTTACACTGACAAGAGACATCTTTATGTGTGGTCACCGCAGTTGGCTGGGTCGTACCAGCTGGTTGAACCAGATAGTGATGCTCCTCAGCTCGTTGCCCTCCTCGCCAAAGCTAAGATAATAACAAAGACGCAACCGTTCCATCTTTTCAAGGTAGAAGGGCCTCAGACAACTTTATATTCAACGGTGCAGGAGCTTCAGGGCTATCGAGAGGAAGTCAATCGCACTAGTGTGGCGCTATTTCTGAACACTCCTGTCACTGACGATACGCTTGCGAAGTTCGACCTGGTCGGCGCTGTCTCATTATTTTTGCAAGAGAACAATCATGAAGAACTTGTTCATGTAGACATTCGGTCGCACTTGGGCTACAAGGCCTCGTATGAAGTACCAAAGCCGGAGTTACGAGCCCTCGTTGTTAGTGAGATTGCTTATCTGCTCACCTTGTCAATATCCTCACAAAACCAGCATGCCCTCGACCCAATAATAGCCGCAAACAACGACGCCACAAAGCGATTAATAAAGTGGGCCGCAAAACCATCAGGTCAACGTACCGCAGGCCATAAGCGAAGCGTAGGTCTCGGAATATCGCATGCGCGTGATGCTCCTTTCGTCGTTCCTAAGGACACTAATAACGGAGATAGCAGCAAAGGGCTGCGCAAACTTCCTGGCACAATTGAAAGTACTGCGAGGGACACAACTCGCAGGTCTTCTAGTGAGGAGAATGTACTAAAAGAGGCCCCTAGTATGGAATCTGAGGAGTTCCACTCGTCACGGAGTGTAGTCACCGACTCAGTATCGGACGCGCGAGATTCCGAGGAGGAGGCCGAACAACGAGATGTTGACCGCTGGTTCCATGAGCTCTCAAGTGGCCGACGGGATGATGCTTCTCTCAGTAGCACAACCATGAGCATGAATGAGACAGGGCCAGTTGCGGCTTCCTCTAATAGCTCAGCTCCTCAGAATCCACCGTCCCACTCAGTCACTAACTCCGAGAGTATCCAAATTGGTGCATTTCTTGATCGCAGCACATCGATACTATACAATGATAACGCCGGCCGCGCGTTCCCGAGATTGCAAGAGCATCATTCGCGGTCTCAGTCAGATGGCTACGAGTCGGCTACGGAAAGTCAAAGCAGCGGACAAGTACATTATAGGCTACGGGGAGACACTATGACCTCCATTGGTTCCGCAACATCTTTGGAGAATTCACTTGGTTCATCTGCGGAGGGCGATTCCTATGTTTCTGGCAACACCACGATTGACGCAGGTAATGAAGAGGACTTTTCTTATCTAGCGTCACTAGTGGATGCGACGAGCTTTGGCTCAAAGCTTAGCGAGCTGGAACGCGGCGGCGTGTACCCTGATCTTCGCGAAAGCTCGCTTGTGAGGCTTGGAAGTTACATTGTTAGAAACGATAAAAGTCGCTGGAGCCTAGCTGCTTCCAAGCCGTCTGATCAAAGCTTATCCGCCGAAGTGAAGGTCAGCGATGAAATTCCGCCTCCGCCACCCTTGAAGATGGACTTAGGCTCTGAGGAGGCCACCCCGAAATTAGGTGGCACAAATTTCTTACCTTTTGTGGACCTCGAAGAGCCAGAAGCTTCGACCTCGCGCTCCGAACATGGTGTCGAAGAGAACCACACCGTGAATGTTACAGGGCGAGAAAACAGGAGGAGTGTGCAGGCATTCGATCAAGACAAGCGAATTTCGAGTGTCGTAGAGAGTGACGTATCGTTGAACGATGGAAACGATGATACTTTAGCTGAAGATTGGCTTGCTTGGACAGCCTCTTCTCGACCGGTTTCTATGATGAGCATTTCAAGCTCCAATCACGGAGACTTGAGTGGCCTGCGAGGCTTGACATTCCACAAGAAGGATGCAATTTCTGAATCCAAATCGCAATCTTCGTTTCGGCGAATTGTGATGAGCTCTAGTTTGCACTCGCTGCAATTGGCTTCCTTCAACGTTCAACTTGATCAGAAGGCGGCTATTAGCTCTTCCTCGAATCTCAAAGCTGACTTGGAACGAGTCAAAAAAGACGTCACATTGATCTTTAGAGTCGCGAAGACAACGACCGGACTTGAGCGAGTAATAAGACAACGACTTTTTGGTTTAGTCGCTCTCCTGTTGAGCTATGGTCTCAATCAATTGGCCACGGGTTTACTAGAAGTTGAATGGGTTCGTAGGACCCGCATTATTGAACTCCAGCCGGATCTCTCCAGGATCCTCTGGGCCTACAATGACTGAGGTGTACTACACAGACACATTATGGCCAGGCTGCCGAATCGAGCTGGATTTTACACTGGACGTATTATAATAGCATAGACCGCCGCGATTGAAATTGAGTGACTATACTAGAAAGCGTAATGAGCCTACCAAGTGTACGTATAATGCTTTTTCCCGAACTGATCGAGCTCAAATGAAGGTGTGGAATAAATAGATGGTAAGCCTGTGCCATCGACGCTGTAAACATTGTTGCATGACCTAAAGCTTCTTCTACTCGCATCTCAGTAGCCGCTGATAGTAGCTAAAATGCAAAATACGTGCCTCGCACGATGATATGACATGCCTACTACCAGAGAAGCGACCTCGACCTTTGGAATCAGTAGAGAACCTTTATTATACCATCATGCTTACCATTCGTCGTGCGAACAGCGCGCGCTAAAAAATTAGTGTTCTAGTGCGTCATTCAAGCCGAGTTTAGAACTAACATTTTCTGCTACATAGATCATGTGGCACCTGAATGCCGAACTTCGTTTAACTCAACGGCTAGCTGTAGCCCTTACTTTTCCTGGCTCATCGCAGGCTTCGCGTCCCGTATTGCAGGTCTCAGATTATTAGTTCTACCTGAGCGCCAATAACGCGGGCTACTGTAATGGACTCCATCAACGAGCTCCATCGACGATCTCCTACACCGGGCTCCATCAACGAGCTCCACCAACGAGCTCCACCAACGAGCTCCACCAACGAGCTCCACCAACAGGCTCCTACACCGGGCTCCTACACCGGGCTCCAACACCGGGCTCCAACACCGGGCTCCAACACCGGGCTCCTACACCGGGCTCCTACACCGGGCTCCATTAACGAGCTCCACCAACGAGCTCCACCAACGAGCTCCACCAACGAGCTCCACCAACAGGCTCCTACACCGGGCTCCTACACCGGGCTCCACGAACGGGCTCCACGAACTGGCTCCATCAACGGGCTCCACGAACGGGCTCCACGAACTGGCTCCATCAACGAGCTCCAGTAGCGGGCTCTAACGCTAGGCTCTGGTCGTTAAGGAGCTCCAGCAAAGAGCTCCAATGGCGGGCTCCTTCACCGTGCTCCAGCAACGGGCTCCAACGCTAAACTCCAGCCGTTAACGAGCTTTGATACCGGGCTCCAGTCGTTAAAGAGCTTCAACACCGGGCTACAGCCGTTAACGAGCTCGAACACGAGGCTCCAACAACTACACGCTTCACTTAAGGGCTACGACAGTACTCATACTAAAATCTCTAGCTAGCGGCTAGACTGAAAACAATGTGCTCTGGACCTACTTTTCAATGACTCTGGTCCCTTACATGTTCAGCTCCGGCTCCGAGCTCCAGATTCCTTCGTGTTGCCATCGCGAGGTATCCTGATAGTCTCTCTGCCCGTTGGCGTATGCAAGGGTCATATTTGGAACTTGTGCGATCTTTCAAGAGGCAGTCCAAAACGTACATACTACCAGAAATGTGCTGAATAGACTCACCCACCGCGTCTCTCCGCGCTGCCCCTATTTGCTTGTCAGTATCCTGTGCGTCGATGTATCAATCTTAGCGACCTCGAGGATCCTGACGATGTTGACCAATCATATCTCTCTATTGTATTAGTCATTTTCATGTGTCGTAAAACTGCATTACAAATTATATAACTTAACAAATTAGATTTTTAAGCTAACCACTATTGTATTTTTGTGAAATTCCCAGTTTTTTACTTTTGACTCAGCAAATGTGAGTCATGTGACATATTTGGCGCTTGATTTTTTGTGAAATTCTATGTTTTTTACTTTTGACTCAGCGAATTTGTGTCATGTGACATGTTTGGCGCTTGTATTTTTGTGAAATGCGAGCTATTTTTTACCGTTTGTCATGACTTTGTCATCGGAGTTAGTATTTTTAGTCATGCGTTGGCTGGTTTTTTATGTAGTGCTACGTCTGATTGTGTATGTCTATTGAATTTCCATGCAGCTTTTTTCTCGGGTAGACATATCATGTGATCTTACGCTAATGGTTAGTTCTTGTTACTCAGTGCCTTTTAAGTATATGTGTGGTGCTAGGTGATTAGTGATTCTTGCTATCCTTGAAGTTAGACACGTGCGAGACTCAATTCATGTGAAGCATTCAATCACCACTGCGCTTAGCGCTGAAATGTCCCACCCATCCGGAGTAGCGTAGTGATAAATCACGGCATCGTGTAGTAATTATCGACCGATCAAATCTTCTTATAAGTTCCATTTTTGCGAATGTACACTGATTCGTCGTTGCTTTGTAATGTTGCGTAATCTCCTTTCTCAATGGCTGCCTTTTATTATGATGTTGATGTTGAGATCCTAGGACTCAGCTAAGTGGCGACATCAGTATGGCGCAACATATGCCCCCAGTAACTCACATGTGGCGGGTCATACCTTTTTGCTAGTGATCTTGCAGAACGACTATTACTTCGTCAGTCGCCTGTTATCGAATGACAAGGCTGACCCAGGACGAGTTGAAGTCTTTGAGAAGTATGCGTAAATGCTGACCCTCTCATGAAAGCCACAAACAAACAATTTTCCTGACTCATGTATTATTCGAAATCTCTCCGAACGACTTCTTCTCTGCGACTTTCTATAAAGAGTCCGAATTCGTTAGTCGTTCATTAGTCAGTGAGTCACTTGCGTCCTCCCCACAACCATAACACAATAATCGAGAAACAATGGCGGGTGATTACCCATTGCTTATATTCCGTTCGTAATCCCAGCTCTCTTTTCACATTTTCCTAAAACGACCTCGAATTCGTGAGTCATGTGTTAGTCAACTGGTGGTCCAACTCCTTTTTCTGCCTGTGAAGACAACCCCTCTCTGTTTACGGGCCAGAACGCCTAATGGACGCCCACTGAATACTCGGTGTCATCAAAATTGTCTTTTTGCTCGCATTGCCTGAGATACGCGATTTCATCTGTGTGTTTCAACCACTTCTTACCCACCTAATCGAAGCGCTAAGACTTCACACGCCTGCGTCACAACGCCGAGTAATCTCGCCGCTACAGAGGTAGCCAACAATTACGAGTGCTACAAGGCCTGCGTTTTGTGGGTTTGGTGCTCTCTTCCCTACGAATCGTCCTTCTGTAACGTGCGATTGCGTTACCCAGCACCGAGGATGCGCGGGGTTCTCGCTGCGTACCACTGGTGGCTCACTAGCTCTCTCGTGCGGCCGTGACCATTTGAGTCTTCAATTGGGTCCACAGTCGGCCCCAGTCGGCCTCACTCGTCCAACACCTTTGAGGTGCTAGGTAGGACAGAAAGCGGGGAAAGCGTGGTTGACTACGTGTTCCCAGTGTGTGCTGATTAGTAATTGTTGCCCATGCCCTGGTGCCTGCGGTCTCGTTGTGAGACGACGACGATGGTAAAGGGTGTAGACATTTAGGTAGAGTGTCTTTGCGGTTGTGGACCCGTCACTACGACCGTTGTGGTCTTGCTTCTTTGGTTGTGACTTGCAACGTTATTCTAAATATCTTTTTTATGCAGACTACGCGCCGCCGCTGACTGTCTTCGCATTCTCATTTTCCTAGCTTCTTTGTGCATACATCTCTCTGTAGGTCGCTGGAGGGGGGGCATGAATATGCCTTTAGACTTGCTTGAATTCCATTGCGGTTTATTAGTTGCTTCAGGATGCACACTGTGTTTGTCCTGACCGCGGCCACTGCTGTCGTTGTACTTCTCGAATGCGCCGGTTTGTCGTCACAGCTGGTAGCAGCGGAATGGGCTGTGCGAATAAACTGTGCCTTCTCTTTGACAGCATTGTGGGCTGGGGCAAGATTGTGTTATAGTTGGACTCTAGTAGTTTTGCAGCGCACTCACTAACTGGGTAGGCTAATTACCGCACATAGCTCAGGCTGCTAGGAATTGGGGAGGTAACATCGAGCCATATACCATATTAACCACCATTGCAATTCAAGCTAAAAGCACCACTAAAAGGGGGGTTTGCGGTCCATCATCGAACATTATAAACAGCATTATTACTCCACGGCCACTTAGGGATGGCACAAAAGCCACATAGGCACTTTCAGCTGCTAGCTATATAGCTGTAAAGAGCTCAGCGGTACGAAGAGAGGAGTCCACACCAACGAAAATGTCCAGTTGTTCATGCGATAAGTCCATGCGATTTGAGATACGGCCAGCAGTTGATCGCCTCCGTGGACCACATCTGATTTCTGCGATCCAACTACAAGACGCAGCAAAAAGCAGCACAGCATATATTCCAATATCCAGAATTCATTGCAATAGAAGACACGACGATTATTATTTGTCGAGTGAGCCGGGAATACAAGCACGAAGCGCACTCAGCACTGCTCCACCAACGCAGCGCATCACGTGCACGTGACCCTGCCCACTACCACCACATTAGAGCGCGCACCTGCGTTGTGGCAGAGTCGAGGTGGCCGCCACACTGGGTAAATTACAGCAAGCCGAGAGCGTAGGGTGCCCTGTGAACACGCGCCCAGATAAACAGAATGATAACGCTGCCCTTCAAGTCGCCCGAACACTCCACGTGGGCGGGCCATTTAAACTCGGCACTGTCGCTAGTTTACGGGTCCGCCGCGGATTTCCAGGGCGAGATTGAGGCGCTGGACAAACTGCGAGAGGCGATCAGCGGCGCATCGACATCGGCGCAGACGCGGGACCTGTTGTTCCGCTACTACGGGCAAATTGAGCTGTTGGGCTTGCACATCACGCTGCGGCCGTTCCAAGGCACGTTTGCGTGGAAAAACCTGTACGACGACGAGGTAGTCGAGCAGAGCTCGGTGGCATTCGAGAAGGCATGCGTTCTCTACGACATTGCGGCCACACTGACGCAACTCGGCGAGAACGGGACCGAATCACAGGAGCAAGCAAAGGCGGCGGGCCATGCGTTTGCCTGCGCGGCCGGGATTCTGCAAACCGTGAGCTCGAACTTCCTACATGCTGCATGCACGGACTTGCAACCGAAGACGCTCGAGACATTGAGCAAGCTCCTGTTGGCCCAGGGCCAAGAGTGCTACTACCAGATGGCGCTGTTCACCAAGAAGGGCAGCGGGCTCATTGCCAAGCTGGCAGCCTCAGCTGCGTCCCTGTACGCGCAGAGCGCCGAGCAGCTGCGCAAGATCCACGATGAGGAGTACTGGGGCGACAAGGCAGACATCAAGACATGCGAAGCCAAGAGCAAGAAAATGCGCGCGCACGCGCACGAGTTCCAGGCCCAGGTCGCCGAATCGAGCCAGAAGTTCGGCGAAGCCATTGCGCACCTGCGGGAGGCGAAGCACCTGTCCACGGAAAAACCCGACATCGACGAGCTGACCCGTAAGATGCGCACCCTCGAGCGCGACAATGATCTCATCTACCACGACCGCGTCCCGGCCGAGGCGCCAGAGATTGCAGGCCTTCAAGCCGTAAAACCGCAGCCACTAGAGTCGCTGTACACGGCCGAGGAGGCGAGCAAAGTAATCGGTAAAGACCTGTTCGAGCGCGTCGTGCCCGTGGTCGTGCACGAGAAGGCCAGCATGTACTCAGAACTGAAGGCAGAAATGCTTCGTGCGCAGCAGGAGAAGGCCGACGTGGCGAACTTCGAGCTCACCTCCGCTCTCGAGTACATGGATCTGCCCGGGTCCATCTCGCGTCTCAAGCCATCGAGCCTGAACGAGCTCAAAACCGTCCCGCCTGAGGTCTCAGAATGGTCGCTTATAGTCTCGTCTACACCGCTGCCGAAATCCATTGACTTTGAGGAGCAAAGGCAGCGCATTCTGAGCTTTGTGAGGTCGAATCCCAACCCAGAAATAAAGCAGCGCCTCGTTGTTTCTGCTAAAACAGACAAAGAGCTGCAAAGAGTCCACTCGGAAATCGCCGCAGACCTCGCAAAGCTGTCGGACACTCGCGGCCTGCCGCGGCTCTACTCGTCGGAGATCGATCAAGCCATCGCCGCAGAGGGGTCCGGTCTCAGCTTGCTGGACATTGACGATTCCCAAGACTTCGGCCAGTCGCTCGAGGAGGTTTCAGCCGCCGTGGTCAAACTGCGCAAAATCATGACCGGCCGCAATGTCGCAGTCAAGGATATGCGTGAAGCAACCCACAAGGACGACATCACCCAGACAATCGTGAGCAACCAGCATGCTGAAGACATCGAGGCAATGGTGTTCAAGCCCGAGCTAGCGAAATTCGAGCCCTACATCAAACGTATTGACGCGACAATTAGGTTGCAGAATGCGGTGCTGAACGAGACTGTTGAGCACTGGAAAAAGGTACTTGAACAGCCCCAGGCCAAGAAGGTGGCGGCGGACCGTGAGCGCGCGGCTGCCACGGCAGAATCACTCACCGAGCGGTTCCGCAACGCGTACAACCAATGGATATCCCTACGAGACTCGTACGAAAGCGCAAAATCGTTTTACGCAAGCCTCGAGCGGCAGGCTATGGGCGGACCGGCCGTACCACCGAAGCCGCCTCTGCCGCCCAAAAAGGGAGACCTCAATCTTAGTGGATACTCAGTCCCGTCGGCCTATAACCCGTCTATGTATCGATAAAACCATGTAGCTAGTTGTACAGAGCAAAACGGTGCTCTTGAGTGTTTATGAATGTAGTGGAGCGGGGTTCGAAGTAGATCAGGCAGAACGCGGCAGCACACGCAGGCTTGCAACTGAAGGTAATAAAATGCTGCCAAGGACTCAGCGAAGTGCTGTCAAACACTTGCCACTGTCGGATGCGCCCGCCCAAATGACCCCCACAAGTTCAGATTAGTGCAGCGCATGTGGCGATGCTGATACTAAGAGATAAGAGCGAGACTTTGACTGCTAAATTAGCCGAGAAATACCGCATGAGGATGAAACATTCGCACTAATGCTGCAGTTCAAGTCAGTGGAACTCACGCCTTTCTGCAGCATCGCGACTCTTACGCCGGCGGTCAGCCCTATGTGGGCGCGCAAGAAACCACCCAACATGTTCGCGAATGATTTTGGCCAGAGCTCCTCGGCTTCAAGCTATTTTACGCATCTATATTACATTTTTAAGCGAGCAGTTTCTGGCCAGTCTTGCCTGTTGGCTCACAACTTGGGCCAAAAGAGGCCCGCGCCTGTGCCACAGATGGCCGAGATCCTTATCTCTGCTCGCTAGATTATGCCACATTGGGAGTACACCGCCGGAGTTAGCAACGCCCACGGCGCGGGGTATACGCATGCCCATGCAAGACTGCGTCTATCAAATCGCTTGACAGTCCACTCGTGGGCTAGGGTGTGTGTATTCCAGCTTTATCACCTTGCGTTTTCACACCGCATGACTAGCCGATGACTACACCGCACATGAAATGACAGAAGAATGAAGAATAAGATCGCAAGGCCATGTGACGTTGGTGCCAAAAGTTTGCGGGCCTGGCCAGATCATAAATATAGAGCGAAAATTAGGATAATTATCGCCACGATGGACCTTCTCAAGCGGATAAGACAAAAAACAGGGCTAGACCGCGGCACCGTCGAGACGGAGGCTGCGAATGCCTCGGTGAGCTCCGGCGCCTCTGGTTTCGGCGACAACGCCAAGGACGGCACGCACCTTAGCGAGAAATTGGACACTCAGGGCTCTGAAGCCGGCTCCAGCTCGAATGCGGCTTTATTCGACCCTGAATCCGGCGTTAAGCGTGGCCTCGAGACAAAACATGTGTCAATGATGGCTCTAGCTGGCATTATTGGTGCAGGACTGATTGTGGGAACCGGCCAAGCATTGGCCCATGGTGGCCCCGCGGCTCTGATTATTGGGTTCGGAAGCATTGGCCTCATCACCGCTGGCGTGATGCAGTCAATTGGCGAGATGGCCATCTTCCCCGAGGGTGGCGGGTTTCTGGACCATGCCAATAGGTTTGTGAACCGCCCGTTCGGTGCTGTTATTTCTGTGAATTACTTTCTGTGCTTTGCAATGGTGCAGGCCAGTGAGTACAGCGCGCTTATGTCGATTTTCAGTAAGGGTCCGGGTACGTGGGACCCGCAGGACCGCATGCCGGACTACGGAGTGTTTCTGCTCTTCTGGTTCGCCTTCACCGCTTTCCAGAGCATTGGTGTTTCTGCATTTGGCTGGAGTGAGTATTGGATCGCAATGATCAAGCTAATTGGCTTACTCGCGTTCTTCATTTTCGCCATTGTCTACGTCTCGGGCGGTGTCAAGAATCGCCCTGCCTTCGGCTTCCACTACTGGAACGACCCCGGCGCCTTTGCGACTGGGTTTCGCGGCGTGGCGCGAGTGTTTGTATTTTGCTCCACGTTCTATGCCGGCACCGAGGCAGTAGGTGTGACGGCCACGGAGAGCCGCAACCCGGGCCGCGCTATTCCCAAGGCAGTACGCCAAGTGTTGGTCCGCATCCTCGTGATCTACATGGGCTCAGCGCTGTTCATTGGCATGACCTGCCCTTACAACGCGGACCAGCTAGTGAAGGGCGCATCCAAGTCCCTGCTCTCACCATTCACTGTGGCTATCCAGAACGCCGGCTGGGAGCGCGGCTACAATCTAATCAATGCCTTCCTGCTGGTTGTCCTCCTCAGTGGTATCAATGCTAGCGTGTTTTTCTCCACAAGGACAGTACTGTACATGGCGAACCGAGGAAACCTGCCCAAGTTTATGGCCTGGACGGACAGACGCGGCGTGCCCTTCCCTGCCATGCTGTTTTCGCACGCCTTCGGCTTCTTGGCGCTCATGAACTTGAGCCAGGGTGCTGCCCAAGCTTACAATTACATCGTGAACTTGTCGGGAGTGTGCATCTTCATTGTGTGGGGCGGCATTTCGCTTTCCCACTTGCGATTCCGCCGCGCATGGCGCATACAAGGCCACACGAAAGACGAGCTCCCGTTCAAGTCGCTATGGTATCCTCTATTGCCATTGGCGGGCTTAGCAGCAAATATATTCTTGGCGCTTGTTCAGGGGTGGACCTCGTTTTCGCCTTTCGTGGCGGGCGACTTTGTGGACGCATACGTGATGCTTCCAGTATCGGTGTTAGTCTACGTGGTGTACGCCATTCGCGACCGCCGTTACAAATGGTTGAAGCCCGAGGAAATAGATGTTGAAAGCGGGAAGCGCGAAGACCTGGATGTGCCGAAGAAGAGCGCGAAATGGCGGGACTGGATCTGAGCCATCTTATTTATAAAAGCAAGCTAATGACCTTAGTTGATTCTTATGATAGTGTTGCCTACCGACTTCAGCTTGTAGACAAGTTGCCTAGTTGCCCGAATCCCTATTTATTGAAGGGTCCTTTGCCAGCAGAGTGTGACGCGCATGTGGAGTGTACGCAAAGTCAAAGTAAATTGAGTGAACATACTCACTAAGGGGTAGTCGGTGAAACGCCTAGGGCAGTTGCATGTTGAAACCACATCAGTCGAGCCGATGCAACATTGTGACTTTCGATTAATTTTCTATTTTGAAGTGTGGCTGAGCCAGTTACTATCACACTTTTTAGAGGATCGTATACTGCGTGTTTCTACATGTCAGGCTCGCTCATTGTACGTGCATGTTCGCATAATTGCGTGGACTCAACTTTTAAACCTATGATAAGCATACATGCCACGCTTGAAGTCTTACGACACTGTTGATATATACGGGCTAATGACATGCATAAAGCAGCGCTAGGAATGGTCCGTTGCCAGCGCAGCGCCGAGTAGCGCTACCGTCATGCTGCGACGACGTTCACACGCGCCTTCAAGCGCCGCTCACCCCGTAGTCCAATTTAGGGCATAGGTGTGCTGTGTCAGCACAGGGCACCGGAGCTCCAGCGTCTCACACCTAAGGTCGCCACGCTCATTACATGAAAATACGTAAGCCTGCAGTCCCAGCTGCGGCGAAGAGCAAGGTCACGTGTGCGCCGAGTAGTGGCAAATTACACTTTTATAACCCTCGCGAACTTGCCGTTAGACTTTTTACCAGAACTGTTGTAAACATGGCTCGTCGACCTGCCCGCTGCTACCGTTACTGCAAGAACAAGCCCTTCCCGAAGAGCCGTTACAACCGTGCGGTGCCGGACCCGAAGATCCGCTCGTACGACCTGGGCCGTAAGCGTGCTTCGGTCGAGGAGTTCCCTCTCTGCGTTCACCTTGTCTCCAACGAGCTTGAGCAGCTGAGCAGTGAGGCTCTTGAGGCCGCCCGTATCTGTGCCAACAAGTACATCACGAAGATGAGCGGCCGTGAGTCGTTCCACATGCGTATCCGCGTTCACCCGTTCCACGTTCTGCGTATCAACAAGATGTTGTCGTGCGCAGGCGCTGATCGTCTGCAGCAGGGTATGCGTAACGCCTGGGGTAAGCCCGCTGGCCTTGCTGCCCGTGTCGACATCGGCCAGGTGCTCATCTCCATCCGCACCAAGGACTCCAACAAGAACGTTGTCATCGAGGCTCTTCGCCGCTCCCGGTACAAGTTCCCCGGCCAGCAGAAGATCATCATCTCCAAGAAGTGGGGCTTCACGCCGCTTAACCGCGACGAGTACGTTGGCCGTGTCAAGGCTGGCGAGGTCATCAACGACGGTGCCTACGTCAAGTTCCTTGACCACCACGGCCCCCTCGAGGAGAAGTTCGAGCTTTTCCCCGAGGCTTTCCTTGCCTAAAATGGGCGACAACACCCACATAATTTAAAAACTAGTAACATGTTATGAAATAATTTTATTTCGAAAAATTATGAAATAAATCAAAAGCCGACCGACCGCACACAAAACTCCTTGAGTGAGGCACCGGAGTCTTTTGTTTGTTTGGGCTGTGAGTGCCGACGTTGCGCTTACGAAGGCTTTCTGGCTGGCCGTATTCGGCGCGGCCTGCTCAGCGCTTTGTTCTTGCCGTTGAATTGTTTCTGAAGCACCACCTTGGAGGGCCCTCGTCGCGCCGTTCTTCATACGCTCCGTTCTTCACACGCTCCGTTTGCACGCATAAACAGCCTATTTGTGAATTTGGTGGGCGATCCGTTGGTGCCTGTGGAGTGTTTGTCGAGAGTTCGATTGCTGCACTCCTTTAAGCACATCACCCGTGCGGCACACGGCACTGCGTTGGCACACACTGCGCAGGCAATCGCGAGTCCCAGCAGATCGCTTTGGTGCTCTTAGGGCGCGGCCATTTGTGACAGCGTTCGTCTATTGTGCCACATAGCCAGCGTACCCTTTGCGTGGCTAGACAAATGCCGACTCCAACCGCTTTGTACAAAAGGTTTCTTCGGCTCGGGCGTGAAGCTGTCGAGTTCAAACAGCCGCAGGCGACGATCTTGAAGGCGGTACTTCGGCAGCGCTTTGCCGACGGCCCGCGGCCCGACGACCTGCGTGTCCGGAACACCCTTCAGTTTTTTCGAGCTGCGGCGCACAGCGCCGGCCTCGAGCGGAGATGCCTGGCTACGATGATTCACTGCGCAGCGTCGCGTCATCGTCGCTCGCTGGCATATGCGCGGGCCCCGTCGCTGCTGCGGAACGAGGCCGCTCTTGTCGAGGCCAACTCGCGTAGCTACTCATTAATTGTTGACGGACTAAACGAATCGATGAGCTTGTGTTTGTGAATGGCCACTGGGTCCATGTCCGGCGAAGACCCAGCACATCCAAATTCTCCAGCTGCTCAGGCTGGATGTTGTCTCGCATCCACTCCAGGAACTTCGACGTTATGTAGCTCCTGAGCGTCAAGAGGAGGGGTGCTACGCGCGACCAGTGCCACATGGCAATGAATGCTGTTGCAATGACCACTGGAGCAGAAATGTCCGGGCTGTCCTGCCACCATGCGATACTGAAGTCGATGTGATTATGCGAGAACGAGGGCAAGTCCGGCAGCGGGCCCATCAGCGCGAGCTCGGGGAACACGACGCTCGAGTCAACCACGCGATTCATGGTGCGTGTTGACCGGCTGAGCTGGATTTTGCCGTAGCCCGCAATGTCCCAAGCCATGCGGCGAGGCCCGCAATTCAGATTGCATCGCGGCTGCACTGGCGGCCGGCTCGCGTCCAAAGTGTGTAAGTGGATCCACCATTGCACTCTTGAAGCGCGAAACTCAGCCACGGGCCGGTTTCCATCTCCAACAAGTAGCCAAACATGATAATGTCGAGGGACCTGTAGCAGCGTGTACCTTTGGACATTGTTGATGTCAACGCGCAGCCGCCGCGAATCAAGCGGGTCAGAGACAATCCGGATGAGAGCGGGCGCCGCGTTCGTGGTCCTGGCGGTGCATATCGAGCGGACGGTGGCCTCGCGCAGTGGTACTTCGCGCGCTGGAGACTCCCTATTTAGAGGTTCATGGCTGTGCACGTCGTCATTTGGATCACAGGCCCGCAAAAGCGCACTCATGAACGGTTCGGGCTCGAGTGTTTTGAGGCGCGTTCGAGATTTGCAGGCACAACGTGCCATGAGCGATTCAGGTAAGGCACTAATTTATATACACGAGTGGTTCCTAGATTGGCAGGACCCGGAACGGGAAACACTACGATTATGTTGACAAGGTGTGCTTTCCGAGCCACAAATGCGGACCTGCATGCTCGGGCTGATCAAAACGTACGACGTTTCTTGCATCGTGCGCTGAAAAACACAGCAGCGTGAGCATGTACTTCTGCATCCTCGTGTAATTCAAAGTCCTACATAGTCTCTATTAGACTGCTTGAGTTCTAGGCCTCCATCCGGATGCAGTAATATACCAGCCGGCAGGGTGGTCACCAGTACCTAACAAAGAGACGACTGCCAACGAAACGAGGCAGCCTTGGTTTACAGAGGTGCCATTAGAAAACGGTGTTAGAATTTAGGTTCTGCTAAGGTGAGAGACAGAGAGGCTGTGATGTCTAAAGCGTAGCGCAGCCATGACGCAATTGCCGAGCCATGACGCAGTGATTTGGCGCGCAGTTTGTGCTACTTTTGCTGTTTTCAGCGGCTCTACCTTCCTGCCCCGCAACCGCCTAGTTCACGATTACAAACTGAATCTGATGAGGCAGGATTCGTGCCGTTTCAGCTAATACATCTTCCGGATTGACCAGCCGCAAAAGCAGAGTCCAGCCGAGACGGTGTATGTCGTTCGAATTGACCGGCCAGACAAGCGTGAACTGTGTTGTCGGACACTGTGATTAATCCACACCGAGTGAATATATAGCGCCTTATGCTAGTGTTTGTGCTGCAGTGTACTCGTTATTTAGTTCTAAAAGGCCCTCATGACGCGATGCTTGAAGTCACAGTTGGCGGCTAAATCGGCGTGAATTTCCTACACAGGTAGCCACACTCACCAGCCCTGCCGCAGCCACCGCGGTCCGTGTATGTGTTTCGAACTAACTTCTCACTGGTCGCCCGTATGCGCGCGAAAACACCTGAAGTCGCGACCGCCCGGCCCGCCGCCGCTGGTTGCCACACGCGGGCACGTGACGCCGAGACCCGGCGCCGGCCCATGTGATTTTCACCACTTGCATCTCCGCTCTTTCGCCACAGCCAATTTTCGGTCGTACCAACAAAAGAACCACAGGCAAAAGAACCAGCGATGAGGTTCCAAGCGTTAGCAGGACGCGCACTTAGGCCGCTCTCGAGCCGGTTGCAGGTGCGCGGCATGCAGAGCGAGGCCGTGAAGTCCGCGCAGGTTGCTCGCGTGCTCACGGCGCTCACGCATCGTAACACAAAGCGCACGACGGAGGGCATGAACACAGACCTCGGAAAGACGGCAGACCTCGATGAGTCGGCGCCTACCACCGAGAGCGGCGGACGGCCAATCTACCTGGACGCGCAGGCGACCACCCCCGTGGACCCGCGCGTGCTCGACTACATGCTGTCGTTTTACACGGGCCAGTTCGGCAACCCGCACTCACGCACGCATCTCTACGGTTGGGAGGCCGACAAGGCGGTGGAGAAGGCGCGCGAGCACGTGGCGGCGCTCATTAACGCGGACCCGAAGGAGATCATCTTCACCAGCGGCGCGACGGAGTCGAACAATATGAGCATCAAGGGCGTTGCGCGCTTCTACAAGAACCGCAAGAAGCACATCATCACCACGGAGATCGAGCACAAGTGCGTCATCGATACGTGTCGCTCGCTGCAGAACGAAGGCTTCGACGTGACCTACTTGCCCGTTAACAAGGACGGGCGCGTCGACCTCGAGAAGCTTGAGGCCGCCATTCGTCCAGACACAGCTCTTGTGAGCATAATGTATGTGAACAACGAGATCGGGATCACGCAGGACGTGGACGCGATCGGCGCGATTTGCCGCAAGCACCGCGTCTTCTTCCACACCGATGGCGCTCAGGCCTACGGCAAGATCCCCATCGACGTCAACAAGTCGAACATCGACCTCATGTCCATCTCGGGCCACAAGATCTACGGGCCTATGGGCATTGGCGCTTGTTTTGTACGCCGGCGCCCGCGCGTGCGGCTCGAGCCCCTCATCCACGGCGGCGGCCAGGAGCGCGGCCTGCGCTCGGGCACGCTTGCCGCACCCACCGTTTGCGGCTTCGGTGAGGCTGCCCGCCTCTGCAAGCAGGAGATGGCCTACGACCACGCGCACATCACGCGTCTCTCCGAGCGCCTCATGTCCTCGCTGCTCAGCATTCCCGAGACCGTGTTGAATGGCGACCGTGACCACAGCATTCCGGGCTGTGTTAACATCTCGTTTGCCTATGTCGAGGGCGAGTCGCTGCTCATGGCCTTGCGCGACATTGCTCTCAGTAGCGGCTCGGCGTGCACCTCAGCGTCCTTGGAGCCAAGCTATGTGTTACGCGCCCTGGGTGCTGACGACGCGCTGGCGCACTCGTCGATCCGCTTCGGCATCGGCCGCTTCACCACTGACGAGGAGGTCGACTTCGTGATCAACACCGTGCGCGGGAAGGTCGAACACCTCCGCAACCTCAGCCCTCTGTGGGAAATGGTCCAGGACGGCGTCGACTTGACCACAATCGAATGGAGCCAGCATTGAACATAGAGAACGGGCCCGTCCCCACCACCACCACCTATAGAGACATTTTGAATCGGGCATGCTCCCCACTCACCGGAGCAAAATAAACGTATCGTCATGAAATAGTACTAGTTAAAGACGAAATCAGCTTATGAATACACTATCCACTCGTTTGCTGGAGGGGGCTCATCTTGCAGAGCTGTCTTTCACTGTAAGTGTCGTGTTTGGCTCTCACAACAGAGAAAAGGATGTACGCAACAAACGAGTAAGCCGTTGCCACGATTGCCTAGTCGAAAGCTTTGCACTATGGTAAAACTCAGTGAGGGCTACAAAGATGAAGTATAGAGAGAATAGAGGCCTAGCGGCCGCCGTAAAAGTGCTCGCCCTCTGCTTAGCAATGTGGCCAAAAAAGCGGGAAAGTCACCAAAAACAAGCGCCGAAATCCTCTGAAAGTATAAAATGAGTGCTGAAATGCAGCAGAGTACTACTATCTGAGAACGAAAACACCCATAGGCGCTGTATAGCACACCATACGCCCAAAAGGACATGAGCCAGAGAGACCGTAGGGGCCCTACGCTGTTGGCCGCAGGCTCCACGAGGCACTAACATTCAGTTATACCATAAATCCAGAGTTTGTGCGGCCTTAACAATTGATGGGCTACTGCTGGTAGCCCAAAAAATGACCTTGGGGCTAGTCCTCAGGCCGATCTGTATTTAGGAGCGCGAAACAGAATTCGTGTTGTGAGGCCTTGCCGAAGCCATGAAGTAGCCCTGGCTGCTCACAAGTAGTCCTGACCGCGGTTAGGAAGTTCGCTTGTTCTTCTTTAGTGATTGTCAAGCAGCATAGCTAAGACGTCTAAGGGCTGGCCGGACCCAGATTGTCGAGACAACCGTCACCACAATCGGCTGCAAATAGAGTGGCCAATTGATGGACCTCGCCAAGCCTATTAACTTCCAGCTTTCTTGCTGCCTCTTGTATTACTCCACGATAGAGCTGAGGCGTGGTTTGACCACGAAACAAAACAAAACAAACGATTTCAGTCAACAGCAAAAGCCGTAACGACAGCGGCATGATAATATAGCGACAAGACAATCCGACAATCAGATAGAAGTGTTGGCTCGAGTACTGGGGGTTGTTTTGCCAGCTGCCGATTTGCTAGGCTGAATACTATTGCTCGTGGCGTCAAGTCCATTGCAGATTAAAAATGCAGTTCTAGTGATCTGATGATAATTGACAACAATGACTTCTCAGATTGCGACGAAGGCATTAACATTACGCACATGGCACTAAAGTATTAGTGGCATCTATTTTGCGTGCGGGGCGCTGCGTCACCAAATTGAGTGCTGCGCACAATGCATAACACTTTGTTAACAACTCTCTGCACCTTTTCAGCGAAGGCACAATTCGCACCTCGTGGTGGGTGATTTACACAACAACGGTTCTAGCCAACCGATCATACCAGTATAACAACCCATTGCTAGTGAGTTCTGCGAACTCCCTGGAGTTGTCGTTCGAATAAAACCGCCGGTCATAAACCGACTGCTCTTCATGTCTGCAGCTGCGGCCAAACCCAGGTGAATACAAGACTTCCCGTCCGATCAGTCCTATTTAAACACCTGAGGGCCTTACCAAGTATTGTAGTGGGAGACCATACGAGAACAGAAGGTGCTGCAGTTCCTCTTTTCTTTTTCCTCTTTTGATTGTCATTCAATTTAGCAGTGGTCCATCCTTCAGAATCTTTATCCCGAAAGATCAGCTACAGAATTGCCGCAGCGGTCGGTTCTCATGCCTTTTTCTCCATTAAGCATAAGTTACCGTAAAGACTTCTACTGTTGTTGCAGTACAAGAATCATGTCTACGTTTTGCCGTCGTCAGTAATTTTGTATCTCTTTCTCATTTGAGTTCTCCTAGTCAATATAAAATCCACGACACACTATTAGCATAAATAGAAAAGACCGTAGGGCCCCCTAGTATTAGTCGTGGCCCCACGAGGGGTGATACGCGAGCTCTGCCATTGTGTTGCGGCAGCCGTAGGCCTCCTAATGAGCGAACTACATTTGATATCACTGAAAGTAGTTATTCTTGCACGCCGTCACCTGGCCATTCTATATTCAATCGCGCGAACATGAGTTCGTGCTTCTGGGCCTCGCCAAAGTTATGAAAAAGCAGCACGCAGCTGTTTCACATTTCTCATTACTGGCGCATGCAAATCGTGCCAGCTACAGAGGCTCAAGCCCCAGTATCACCATTGCAGCACAAGGGTGCTAAAATGTGACCATTTAGTAGACCCCGTTTAGTGGAATCACGTTTTTTTGCCGTGTCGTTGAGGTGAGACTTTGAGTGTCTTGTGGAAAGGGAAGCTGGGTGTAAGTCTTGTGCGAGCTTTATGGTGAAGGGCAAAAGTTACGAGTTAAAAACTTAAACCACTGCTGGCTGACTATGCTTGAATTAACACGCTGTCTACCTTGCTTCAGTGTAGCTTCTTACGCGGTAACCCATGTATGCGTGCTCAGTGCCTGGTACATAAAAATTGAAAGAACGGAGTTTGTCATGTTCAAAGGTTTTGTTAATCTGAACCAATCCCAGTACCGTTACTAGGCTTTGTGCGCAAGCCAAGATTCTAACCACAGCTACGTGAGATCTAACATGGGTAGAGTATAGCAAGCCAAACAATCTTCACATCTCTCTTCAGACTCGTAAATCCTTGGAAACATGTTATTTAAAAGTTGAGAGGTAAGAGCGTTTAGCAATGACAAACTTCACCTTGATACCACCCTATCTCTAATGATTAATTCACACAAGTAACTTTTTTGACCGCGTCTTGTTGATAGCGGCTCTGTGAATAAAGCGAGACGTTGCAAATGTAAATAACTTCGAGGCTGCTCAGCGAATTTCGACCCAATTTTGCCCTTTTGACTTTTTTTATACTATCTTAACATATTAAAAGCTTCGCTTAGAGCACGAATCGGGTAATAGCCTCCCGCATTTTTGCAATCATTCCAAAACCCAGATCTCACTTCTACTAATTCAAAGTAGTTTATTTAAACGGGAAGGTCGTGCTGCACATCCTCTCGGGCTATGGCTGCAACGATTCTTCAAGACATACTCTCATTGGCTCCGAGTAGCAGACTTAGTCCGTCAAGCTCTCCACAACTTTGTGCACAACTTTGTGTAGTTCAAGTTTCTCAGGAACCACAAAGCTGTTCATTTCCTAGTCTCAAAGTATTTGCTGCGCCATGTCATACACTCAACTGACTCGGAGCTGTTATATTTTCACCATTTTTGAGACCGCGTCATACCTTCATTGACTCTGGAGCTGATCGTTTATAGCTTGGGACCGCAAGATACCCTCAAGGTTCCATTACCGCATAATACTGTTAGTATATCTAGAGTTATTCCCCGGAGCTCCATCACATCAGTTCATGGCTGCGTAGTACTGACATCAGCTCCGGAGCTTTTTCGCAGAGCTCCGGGAAAGATTGCTATGACCCGCGTGATACTGTTTGAGCTTCCGGAGCTATTTCTCGCAGCTCCGAATCAATTTTGTATTGCCGCGTAATGCTATCATCAGCTCCGGAGCTTTTTCGCAGAGCTCCGGAAAAGATCACCGTGACCGCATAATACTGTCTGTGCCGGAGCCAAAAAATAGCTCGTACAAGTTTTGAACCGCGCCCTACTCTTAGTGGCTCTGAAGCAATTATTCATTGCTCCGGCTGTGACTTTGGACCGCGTCATATCCTTACCGGCTCCGATAAATTTTGAGCGCATAAAATGTCCCTCACGGCTCCGGAGCTGACATATTGCTCCGACAATTTTCAATCCGCGCAATAATACCCATCAGAGCTCCGGAGCTGGTTTCTCGCGCAAAAGAATTTTGGGCTTCACACGGCTCCGGAGCCAACACATGGCTCCCACTATTATGTGCCGCACCATATTCTCAATAGCTCTGAATTAATAGTTAATAGCTTCGTCAATGCCTTTGGACCGCAAGATGCCCTCAAGGCTCCGGAGCCGACAATCAGCTCGTACAAGTTTTAAACCGCGCCTTACTCTTAGTGGCTCTGAAGCAACTATTATTCATTGCTCCGGCTTTGACTTTGGACCGCGTCATACCCCTATCGGCTCCGACAAATTTCGGGCGCATGAAATGCCCCTCGCGGCTCCGGAGCCAATAAATGGCTCTGATAGTTTTTGGCCGCGCCGTGTTCTCACTGGCTCTGAATTAATAGTCAATAAATAGCTCCTTCATTTATGCTCTCAGACCCTAAAATACCCTTGATGGCTCCGGAGCCAATTATTTAATTGTAAAACTTTTAAACCGCGCCTTACTCTTAGCGGCTCTGAAGCAAACGTTCATAGTTCCGGTTGTAACGTTTCACGCGTCCATCCCTACATTGGCTCCGACAAGTTTTAGGACGCGTAAAATGGCCCTCACGGCTCCGGGGCTCATGTATTGCTCCGACGATTTTCAAGTCGCGCAATAATAATACTCGTCACAGCCCGGAGCTGGCAGTCCGCTTCAACGATTTTCGGGCTTCGTCATGTTCCTCGCGGCTCCGGAGCCAAGAGATAGCTCCGACGATTTTGGACCGCGTCATATTCTCACTGGTGCTGAATTTATTTTTTGTAGCTCCTCCGGTTATGCTTTCGGAACGCGTGATACCCTCAATAGCTCCGGAGCCAATTGGCTCTCACAAATTTTGGGCCGCGTCATACTCTCAATGGTAGTGAAGTTATTATTTATCGCTCTGATTGTGCTCTCGGACCGCGTCATACCCCTAAACGGCTCCGAAGCCGTTAATAGGCTCCTACCACTTTTCGACCGCCCTACTATTCCTGAATGGCGCTGAAGCGATCTTTCATAATTCTCCTGTATGCTTTTAGACCATGTTATACTTTTGAGGGCTCCGGAGCTGATATGTGGCTCTTGGGATTTTCAAATAGCTTCAAGCGCTCAAATGCAAACAACTTTGCAACTAACGTTTGAATAATACGCTTGCTCGCTAAACAAGTATACAGATCACTCAACAAAGTTGAAAGCAATCGCCGAGTGTATTTTTTTTCCACCGTTGGAGTGCTGAAACGTTTCAGTCGCGAGGAATAAAAACAACGGTCTTCCATTAAGGGCTCCGAGGCTACTCAGTAATGCCCCGGTAAGTCTGATGAAGAGCGTCTTAGTTAAACGGCTCCTTGTTGTGTGAGCTTGTCACCGGCTCCGAAGACATGATTGAGAGCTCTGACGAGAGTCTACAAGTCCATTTAATGATTCTAGTTTCTGCGGTGCGATAAAATAATTATACTCACATTCTCTTTGGGCTGTGCAACCATGAGGTAGACTTCCTACGCGAGTTGTTGTTGAGCCTGCGCTTACTCGTTGCGCTTTTTCAAACAAATGCGCCAAGTGACACGCCGTAGTAAGCGCTACCAGACAGTTTAATTCAGGCAAATGTGCGTGAACAAGCTGCAGGACGGCACACAGAAGTGACGCGCTTGTTGGCAATCGCTCCATGCCTAGTGATGTCCATCATGGTTGGACGACAGGGCATTGCTTCTGTCTTGAACGGGTCTCAGGTAGTACTGTCATTATTATTGCCTTTTGTCACAGCACCGCTGATATTCTCTTTGGGCTGTGCAACCATGAGGTAGGTTGGTCACAGATGTTAATCGGACTGCGTCCAGGTTATGTTCAGCGCATCGCTTCATAGGCTATGTTTCCCGCTGCCAGAGAAGCGAGATACTACAGAGCTTAGTATTGGGAAACTACTCCATAGCTTGTAACAACAAGCCTTCATGAGTAAATGATATCAAGGCAGTTTGACGCATGCAAATATAACGGCTCTATTTAGCCTTACCGTTACATGCACAAAAAGCTGGAGCCACAGTAGCTCGCGAAACCTACAATTTTCTGATAAACTTTCTTTGCGCTTGCTTTGCGTACTGTTCACGTACTACCGTGTGACGGTTAAACAACCCGCATGTATAATGACACACCATCTATCTGTGACATATTAAAGTAGTCTCATGGTCACTGCAAAAAAGCCACTGCGTCGTTTAAGTCTGTGGCACTTGAATGACCAAAAAGTGGACCCGAGGCTAATTTCTAGGCTAATTTCTAGACCAGGCTCATTCCAGAAGCGCTTCGTAAGCCAGAAAAAGCGGTTTGTTCTTCTTTAAACGGTATTTAGTCAAGGCGTGGTGCGGTCAATCCCCCGGAGTTAAGAATTCATAGTCTCATTCCGCTAACTTCAAACATGAACGCGGCTACTCCACGATGATCGTGAAGCAACACTCGTAAGGGCGGTCCAATGAGGCTATGCCCCAACGTCAAGTAAGAGTAGGTACTGAGAAGAGTGAGGGATGAAGTTTGACCACGTAACGAATTATGCTACTTCAGTTCTTTTTTCCCACTGAGAAGCGCAAAACATGAGCTCCCTTGTCCTTCATGGTATCCAGATGTGCTGTGGAGCTCATTATCACTGTGCATTATCAGATTCATAAAAGCAAGCTTGCTCAAATTTGTCAAGCCAAGCTAGTCGCGTTATCTTTTTAACGCCAAGCGACCAACGCTGGCGGTCGTGCGCTGTAATTCTCAAGTGAATCAGTGTCAGTGTTGTCACACCGTGCCCTAAAAGCATGTGTTCAACACAGTTTTAGAGTGCCCTGGGGCTGAGTCAAAATTTGGTGGAGCGTTTCGCCCCTTAGCCATGAATATTGTCGCTCATCAAGTACTAATAAATTCACACTCAACAAGAAGCACCATCCCTACGCGATTTCTGGATGTTATTTGACATAAACGCTTTCCGTAGGGTTAAAATTAGTGGGCACTCATGGTTTGCAGTAATATGAGCACTTAACAGGTCCTGGGGGGGATAATCCGGAATGAAAGCCAGGTTGGTTAGTCTGGGGTTCGACACCACTCCTTCTGGCCGTCGAGAGTCTTGTTCCCCCGCAAGTGTATCTAACAGCCTACCAATGGACGCTTCTCAGGTTTTGTCAGCCTGCATACATTCACGACGTAAAAGACACTTGTAAACCCCTGCCCAATGTTTAGCGCATGTAAACAAACAAGTTAAAACGTCAGATAAACAAAACGATAAGCTCTCTAAGAGCAGCTCTAGGCAGCCGATAGCGCAAATGTGAACATACGTACGGCCTCCTATGTGGGTTCTATTACCTTTACTGCCTTTTATGCAAAGGAGCAGAAGTTTTAGCGGAATTCCGCGTGAGGGGTAACTTCATGCAAGCTGCAAGGTGGACAATCCACAAGTCCCCTTGCCCAAATAACGTGGAGCGAACGCTCTTGAGACTCATAGCCTGCAAATAAGGAAGACTTCCAAGTGGAGCAGAACATGGACTGAGCACCAGCGATTGCCTAGCTCATTTTGCAGTAAGCTCGAATGTCTGGGTGAGAAGAAGCATTTGTGGTCCCACAAAAGAGAAAGTGGGCCCTCTAAACTCATCGATATACCCTTGCCCCTGGACCGCATTTCCCCTCACTAGTACTACCCCGAACCTGTGGACCTCCTGTCATATAAAAACCCTTCTTCGCGGGGGCAATCCCTTCTCCTCACGCCACTTTCGGGAGCTCGACATCGGCAGAAAAACCAACCAGCATTTCCCGCGCAGGCCTAGCTGACCTGTAAAACGCATGGATGGATGGCTGCTCATGTCGAACCTGATTTAAGTGGGTCCCAGTGCGGGCTTGGCGGTGAAGGGAAGCTATGAAACGAAGTCTCAAGATGGAACCAATTGACGACGATGATGCGCCGTGTCTCGCCAGCGGCGTTGTCACCACGAGTCAAGGAAGTCTATCTCTGGGGCCAAGGATTAGTAGCACTGGAACCGACAAGAAACTGGGCTCCAGTAGCAGATGGGTGGCTACTGTAGAGCAAGGCTTGGCCCTGACTGTTCAGGGCACCCAGCGCGCCAGCTGCTATATGCTGGCTCTCTAGCAGGAGATGGGAACTTGCTAGAGTATGCTGAGATTGAGCGGCGTCTCTCTCAGCACCCAGCGCGCCAGTGGCTAGATTGCTGGCCTTCAGTGGGAATTGGACAGTCCACTGAAGTAGGCTGAGGTGGAAGCGACGGCTCTCTCAGCGTCCAGCGGGCCAGTGGCTAATTAACTGGCCTTCAGTGGGAATTGGGTACCCCCACTGGAGTAGGCTGAGGTGGAAGCGACAGCTCCCTTGGCACCCAGCGCGTCAGCAGCTAGATGCTGACTCTCTAGCAGGAGATGGGGACTTGCTAGAGTCTGCTGAGATTGAGCGGCGCATCTCTCAGCACCCAGCGCGTCAGTGGCTTTATAACTGGCCTTCGGAGGGAATCGGGCAGCCCGCTGGAGTATTTATGAGAAGGACCTCACACTGCCTAGCCTGCCAGTAGCTTATGCTGACCTTCATCAGGTGAATGGGTACCTTTTGAAGTATCGCTGAGACAGAGGTTGAACACTCTTATCGCACCCAGCGTGCCAGCTGCTTCAAGCTGGTCTCCATCAGGTGAATGGGTACCTTTTGGAGTATTGCTGAGAGGCAGACCCTGCCGGAATTTACGCAGTTGCTCCATGCTGGCTTATGCTTGGCAAATGAATACATATTGGAGTATTATCACTGTGACGGGCAGACAGAAGACTCTTAGCAAACCCAGCGTGCCAGCTGCTTCAAGGCTGGACTACCTCTTCTAGAAGCGACTAGCTTTATTGGAGTAGTACCAGGACATAGGGCCAAGGCCCGTTCTAGTACGCACGGAGGAACAAGCAGTGCTGGCCACGGCAACAAGGTCTTGGTGACTTCCACTTCTAAGACACTCCTCCTAATGGCTGGTCACGGTCTAACCAGCCGTGCCCATCAGAAGTACACAGTGATTTCCGCTTGTGTATATGAGGAGGATGTGCTTCTACTGCTAGTGAACGGGATTGAGCTAGGCTCTCGCAGCGTTTACGAGAAAACCAACTGCGCATCGACACGCAGTCGCATGTGGCTGTGTGTGGGTCAGAATAAGTTCGGCGCACACAGCGTTAGAAGGATATGGCAAGGCTTGAATGATCAAGATCGCTTGCTGCTGTGAAGTGTGACAGGAATAAGTTCGGCGTTTCACAGTGCCAGATGCCTTTAGAGTTGGAACTTTACCATCCCCGGTATAGAAACGTTACTTCGGCATGGAAGCAGAGGGATGCTACCTGCCGCAGTGAAGACGAGATACAACTACGCTCTCTCGGAGTGGACTAGACTGTGTATTGGAAGGGTTTACCATTTGCACAGCATGCTAAGACCTTCACCGGCCCCTTTGCCCATCCCAACTATGGGAGAAGGGTTCCTCACTGGTAGCAGTTGGGTTGTTACTAGCGAGCGAACAGCGCACTGTTTCTCCAAACCCGGTAAGTTAACGGCCTCACAGTTAGCTTTTTTTTTTTTTTTGTTTGACTCGTCGAGCTTTTATAACCGACGTAAGAAAAGATTATTAAATTTGAAGTATCTGGCAAGACCGATCGTTTTTCCTTGCAAATGAGCCCTCAGTCAAGCACCAATTTAGTTTTCGGCCGCGTAATACTATTAGAGGTTTCAGAGCTCTTTTGCGCAGCTCCGAACAAGGCTCTTGTTTTGTGACCGCGTAATACTGTCAATACATCTGGAGCTGTTTCTCGGAGCTCCAAAACAGCTTTCTAACGCCGCGTTGTACTTGCATCAGCTCCGGAGCCTTTTCGCAGGGCTCCGACAAAGATTTATGTGACCGCACAATACTGTCAGTACATCTGGAGCTATTCTTCGGAGCTCCACCACATCAGTTCACGGACGCGCTGTACTGGCATCAGCTCCGGAGCTGGTTCACAGAGCTCCGAGAAAGATTACTGTGACCGCGTGATACTGTTTGAGCTTCCGGAGCTATTCCTCGGAGCTCGTTCACATCAATTCATGGCCGCATAGTAATGGCATTAGTTCCGGAGCTTTTTAGCACGTCAGTTCACGGACGCGTTGTACTGGCATCAGCTCCGGAGCTGGTTCACAGAGCTCCGAGAAAGATTACTGTTACCGCGTGATACTGTTTGAGCTTCCGGAGCTATTTCTTGCAGCTCCGAATCAATTTTGTATTGCCGCGTTATACTATCATCAGCTCCGGAGCGTTACCGCAGAGCTCCGAAAAAGATCACCGTGGCCGCATAATACTGTCTGTGCCACAGGAGCTAGTTCTCGCAGCTCCGACAAAGTTTTGTAATGCCGCGTCTACTATCATCAGCTCCGGAGCTTTCTCTCAGAGCTTCAAGGCATGTTCGTCGATTGTACTCTGAGTTCAAATGACTTTTTAGTCCTTATAATGCTATTCTTATACAAGAGATGTTTCTCTACGTGTGGTTGCTACAGCCGGTTGATACTTTGCCTAGGCATTTAACGTCCTCGAAATAAGATATACTTGCTCGAAGTAAGATATACATGCTCGAATAAAGATATACATGCGTGTTCATAGTGAAAGCAAATAGGCAGAACATTTTGTCATCAGTTGTAGCCAGCTCCGTTGGAAATTTGGATAATAGCTAGGGCTCATCTTGAGTTAGACGGTAAAACATTTCATGTGGCTTATAACGGGGTCTTAGACTCTACTGCTAGTTTAAATTCAAGGAATGAATTGTTGAATAATGATAGCCTCGAATTCATGCTCGAAATGTCTGAAGTCATTAACGTCGCTCCAAAATAAGGTCTCTTATTCGGCCTATTATGTTCTGAGGAGAAGGCAGTCATGAGCCGCAAAACTTTCGTAGAGATACTTTTATTGCATATGAGGTATTAGTATTATCAAGTCGCTGTAGCATTCTTGTCAGCTACTTTCATTTTACAATCGGGCCACTTCAGCCTGTTTTGTTTCGTCACATTCCAGTATTAGGTAATCTCAATCGCCATAGAACTCAGAAAACACCTTGACAAGCTTTGTGGAGGTGAATCAATTCCTCCGTGATACCGCCGGGGACTACGTGCCGAGGTTGCGTGAAAATTCCGCTCAGGTTAACCACACTGCTACCGGCTGGACTCCCGGCTTGTCAGCAGATTTTGGGTCTGGGGTAACTTGTGGACTGACCACAACACACACGCGCTGCCACACATGTCATCACAGCACACGCACTTTACCTCAGATGAGGCTGTAATGAGGAAGCATCTTCGAGCTTGGCGAGGCTCAATGGTGGAAGAATCTTGCAAACTCTGTGGATAGCTTTGGTGCTCGACTTACTGAGGGTTGGCGAGTCCCAGCGAGATTCAGCATTCCTTGGCTACCCACAATGAGGTAGAGCCGGCGCTAATAGCGCTGGAGAGTGTTGGCATATGCGAGACAGTAATTGATGGCACTTATGGCTTTGGCGAGGCCGGATGACTGAAGATTACTGTTTCGCGCGATTAAATCTAGCATGGCTTGGGGACTAGCCCCAGGCCCATTGTCAGGGGCCACCAAAGTGTGGCTCCCCTTTAGTTAAGGTCCAGGCTGCTGCGGAACCACGGCATAACCACATTGCGCTTCGTTTACTAGATATGCGCAGGTTATGCCTCGCGGGGCCTGCGACCACAGAGTAGGGAGGACCTACGAACTCTTTTGGTGCATACCGGTATCATGTAGTCTTTTTAGCGCCACATATGAAGTTGATACCAAGCTACTAATCTGCTCTATTTATGTACAGTTTATCCAGGGGCTCTTTTTAAAGCGTTGGCACTGTGTTAACGCCCTTGTGGCGTTCTAAATGCTGAGTTAGGGATCACAAATTTGTGCATGCTACTTAAGATCCGCCAGCCTCGTCATGGCACTTGGAGCGATTTGTTTGGGTTACAGAAGTCCTGCGACCCCTGGAAAAGCACTTGGGACATAATGGTATAAGCGGGGATACTTGAACAGCTCAGTCTAGGGCGAGTGCGAACGCTGATGGTACGACTTGACCGACCTAGTCTGACCTTGGCCGCTTGTTAATGTTCTACACGCGTCCGTTTCAAGAACTATAACCGTATTCATCTTTTCGGTGAGATAAGAAATCCGTAATAGTGAGTAGCCTACATACTTGCATCATCTCACTGGCAATCTCAAGCAAAGAGATGCTGCCTCCCGCCAAGCGAAGACGAGATACCACCACGCTCTCTCGCAGTGGACTAGGTTGTGTATGAAAGGCTTGCACAAGATGCTATGACCTTCACAGTCCCCTTCGTCTATCCCAACAGTGAAAGAGAATGTCACCTTCGGTAGCAATTAGGTAACTGTAAGCGAGCGGAGTGGCAGGCGGTTTTTCCAAACCCGGCATGTTAAAGGCCTCACAGGTAACCTCCTCCCAAAATTATGTGCCTATGTATTTATCGCTGAAGCATTCAGGCAGATCGTTTAGTCCAGATGGTAGCCAGCCCCGTTGGAGCTTTGAGTACCCGCCAAGGTTCACTTTGAACAAGACGTCGAGAAGTCTCATGTGGCTTAGGACAAAATATCTGATTTACCGCACCACTCATTATCATACGCTGATTGAAATGCTAAAGTTTTAAAGTCTAAACAATGCGCTCGAGATGTCTGAAGTCATTAGCATCTGTCCGAAGTCAGTCCCTCATTCTTCTCCTTATAGGGAGCTCTGAGACTCCAAGCGCCAAATTCACTTTTTAAGCTCGCTGTTCTAATAGAGCCGTACTTTCATCATATGTGCTATTAGCGTTGCCAGATCGTTGTGGTAATCTTGTTAGCCGCCTAATTTTACACTCAAACCCCCCAATCCCGCCTGGTTTGTTCCGCTGAATCTCGACGTTAAGTAAGCTCTTTCGCCAGAGAACCAAAAAGATCCCAGACTAGCTTTGCGAAAGCAATTCAATTTCTCCATGATACTTATAGTGACCAACAGCCGAGATTAGACCCAGTTACTACGGGCTGAAGTCCCAGCTGTTGAGTAGGTCAAGGGTAATTGTGGACTGACCACAACACACCCGCGGTGCTAATCATTTCCCCACAGCACACGCACTCTACCTCAGATGAGGCTGTAATGAGGGAACATCTTTGAGCTTGGCGAGGCTCAATGGTGGGACAATCTTGCAAACTCTGTGAGCAGCCTCGGTGCTCGGCTTGCTGAGGGTTGGCGAGTCCCAGCGAGACCGAGCACTCCTTGGCTACGCACAGTGAGGTAGAGCC
>JANIWL010000037.1:0-82795 GCA_030705075.1 Entelexis geochares | reverse complement strand
GCCACCGGTGAGCCCAGCGCTGCACACAGGCTCGCCGCGCGCGGCCGTGCGCGCGCACCGCCAGTTCGACCGCGCTCAGCGCGCGCAGGGTCAGATTGTTGACACAGACGCCCTACGTGCCGAGCCGGCGGGCCAGACTGAGGGCCCGGCCACCGGTCCCGACGCGCTGGCCGCGCTGTTGGCGGCTGCGGCGCGGCCGTCGCGGCACGCAGCAACGCCGTCCATCTCAAACGAGCTGGGCAACAAGACGCCCGTTGTTGTGCGGCTGCCGTCTCGCAAGGTCACGAAGCATGTTTTGCCCGAGCTGACGGCGGCCGAGCTGGCGCACGCGCTTGTGCGCGAGCACCGCCTCGAGTTCAACTTCGAGGACAACACGGTGGGCGAGGACGATGAGGTCATTCTCTGGGAGTGTGTTGATGGCACGCGGCGGCCGCTGCGCGCAAACGAGCGCGTCGAGGCCATTGTGAAGCGCTGGGACCCGCGCAGCCGCAGCTACCTGCGCACCACGTCGACGTCGCTGCGCAATGATGTTGACTCGCTCGCGTCGCTAGTGCCGCGACGCGACATGCTGCGCGCTGCACCTGAGCTTGACGCTGCTGCCGTTCACTTTAGCCGGCCCTCCGTCATGTTCAACCCGCACCAAGACGACAGCGGCGCGCCCTACGCAGGGTCGCCCCGTGCGGCCGCGCGGCAGACGCCGCCTCACGACGAGGGCGGTGCCGCGGCGCTGCGCCGCGTGCCCTCGAAGCTCAGCCCAAACGACCACAAGCTCTATGCACGCCGTAACCGCACCGACAACGACGACCCGCCGCTGCACTCGCGGCTCGTGTGGGGGTTCGGCGCCCTCACCTTGCAGCGTGGCCGCATCGAGGTCCGCCAGAAGCCCGGTGACGAGCTCGTGTGCTCCATGGACATTGCCAGCACGGACGTCTACGAATGGCCGCACAACGGGCCGAAGAAGTACGTTGTGGTGCTGCGCTCGCAGAACCCGGGCAGCCGCGCCGTTTACGTTTGTACAGACTCGGCGCGTGTGTTCAGCGTGCTGCGCAACGCCGTGTTCACGGCGCGCACGAAGGCGCTCATGCGCAGCTAGGCGCAGCTGGGCGCAGCGACTATCTCTTCGACTCTTTCTAATTCAGTCTTATTTATTGCTTTTCTTTATTGTGGCTGCTATTACGGTTAGTTCAGTCAATTAAAAATGGATTTCTCTTCAACTGAAGGGGTCTTAAGCCTTCTCGGAAACACGGACCATGTTGATCATCACATACCTTTTGTAGCTTTTCGACCAGTGTTCCTTAGTAGCAGTGTCTCGGGCACCGTCTCGGGTACCTCGCCGACCAGGGATACTAGTACCTGCACTGACGCCAGTACTAGCATGAGCAGTGGCTCCGAATTTGCTAGCCCTGATTCAACAACGAACCACTGCTAACACTAACACCAGTGTACTCGCACGCACTGTCATCTCAGCGCGCCAATACTTGCACTGCCACTAATCCCTCGGCCACTGGTCCCTCGGCCACTGGTCCTTCTACCACTGGTCCCTCTACCACGTACTAAACAACTCTGACGCAAGCGTTGAAAAAGAACAAGGTTGTTGTTGAGCGAATTCTACACTTTCACCACCGTGCCCCGTAGTGTGCCTCTTCATCTACCCACCACATGTGTCGATTGTTATTGTTTTTTTTTCGGCAGAAACCGCGAGCTGTCTTAGTCAGTGCGTAGGGCTCAGCCCTTGCACGTGCGCGCGCAAGCGGCCACTCACCCAGCGCCAGAATTTCACACCCCCGGCCTTTTCACCGCGAGCCCCTAAAAGTCTATTCGACAACCAGTGTTTGGTATAACAGATTAGCATGCCGTTCCACAAGTCCGAGAAGGCCAGCACTTACTCCTCGCGGTTCCAGACCCCTTTCCGTCGCCGGCGGGAAGGTAAGACCGACTACTATGCCCGCAAGCGCCTCGTCGCCCAGGCCAAGAACAAGTACTACTCGCCCAAGTACCGTCTTGTTGTGCGCTTCACGAAGAAGGACATCATCTGCCAGATCGTGAGCTCGCAGCTGCAGGGTGACATTGTTTTCACCGCCGCCTACGCCCACGAGCTGCCCCGCTACGGCATCAAGCACGGCCTCACGAACTGGGCCGCCGCTTACGCCACGGGTCTGCTTGTCGCCCGCCGCGCCCTCCAGAAGCTCGGCCTTGACAAGACCTACGTCGGTGACGAGGAGCACAGCGGTGAGTTCAGCCTCACCGAGGCCGTCGAGGACGCGCCCCGCCCGTTCAAGTGCTTCCTTGATGTTGGTCTTACGCGCACCACGTGCGGTGCCCGCGTTTTCGGCGCCCTGAAGGGTGCTTCCGACGGTGGCCTCTACGTCCCCCACTCGCCCAAGCGTTTCCCTGGCTGGGACATCGAGAGCGAGGAGCTCGACGCTGACACCCTGCAGAAGTACATTGTTGGTGGCCACGTTGCTGAGTACATGGAGGAGCTTGCTGACGATGATGAGGAGCGCTTCCGCCAGATCTTCAAGTCGTACATCGATGACGGCGTCGAGGCTGACGGCATTGAGGAGATCTACACGAACGCTCACGAGGCTATCCGCGCCGACCCCGCGCCGAAGCCCACTCAGAAGGACAAGGAGCACTGGAAGCAGGAGTCCATCAAGCGCCGTGTGCCCCGTCTCACGAACGCCCAGCGCAAGGAGAACATTGCGAAGAAGATCGCTGTGTTCAAGGAGACGCAGCAGTAAACTTACTAGCCCGTCCGTATATACTATTAATTCACGATATCTCCCTGCGATACCCTGCTCCCAAATGGGCGTATGCCATGCTTAAAGGCTCTTTCAGTGGCGCTCATGCCAGCGCTCGTGTGCGCATGCGCACTAACACTAGTCGTAGCCACAAGGCGCTCGTCTGCGCGTCCTGCAGCTCGCTTAGCGCGCTTAGCGCGCTTGTGTCACATGCAGGGCACGATCTACGCTTCTCGTTTGCATGCATGTAAGCATGCAGACGTGGTGGCCACGAATAAACAGAGGAAAATAAAGAAACACATGTCCATCTCGTACGATGTGCACTCAGGCTTCCTTACGTTTTGCCTGTCTCCTTGCCCAACAGCGCTACAAGTCGATGTTACCGCGCTTGTGGTGCATCCCACAATACGTTCACTAAGGGTTGTTGTTGTTAGTTATACAATAAATAGGTTTAGTTGATGATTTTCTCCAGGTCACCAACGCGCAACATTTCAATGTTGTCCACCGGAGGCGCCCCTTCCCTGACACGCTCCGTGTATGCCTTATGCGCGAAGCCTTCCTCACGCTCGAGCTTCTTCAGGCTGCGCACCGACGCCTCCGAGGCACTGCGGCTCAGCACGGGCCGCACAGCGTCTTCTTCAACGTTCTTCACAGCCTCCTCAGCTTCTAGTCCACATGACGGCCCAGCTGATCCAGTCACTTGCTTTTGAAGCCGGTCGAGCGTGTTGCCGTAGAAATACAGTCGTACGAGTGCCTCCCGCTCATTAACGCTGAGTGTTCTCGTTTGCCGAGTTGACAAAAGCGTTTGTACGCGCGTCGATAGGCCCTTGCGCAGGCCCTCAATGCGCCGCGCTGCGGCCGCGGAGTCTAACTGCGCGCCGCTCAACTCGACGTCGTCTCTGACTGCGCGCAGCTCGTCATAAAAGTTCTGCATATCTTCGTTCTCGTCGTCTCCTGGCGTCGCCAGAGCCCCTAGTGCACCCGTATTCCTTTCAAGGTTCTGAATGCAATACTTTGCCAGCTGTTGACGCAGGGGCGCAGGCCACTCTTGAATGTCGGCCTCCACAGTGCAGATCGAGCGCGACTGATGTACAGCCACACATACAGCAATGGCCGCCGTTTCGGTGAGTTTGCCGTTGCCAACAAAGCTCACAAATACGAGCCGGTGGCAGTGGCTAAGAGCTTCGCACAACGAGAGAATGGCGTCACTGGTCAAGCCACAGTGGTCGAGCAACAAGCGAGACAAAAACGGGAACTTTGACAGGCTTTCGGCTAGTCGGTTCATAATAGAAGGGAAAAGACCCGGGTTACGGCTCAGATCTAGCTGTCGCAAGCTTGACAATGCTGCCCGTTCGGGGCCAATGCTATGCACAAACTTGTCGGCATGCGCTTGAGTTAGATTTGTGTTCCGCAAGCTTAGTTGCAAGATACGAGGATTTGTGAGCAGGCTTTGTACAATAGACAGATCCTCGTCCTGGCTGAAGTCGTTGCCACTGAGATTTAGGCCCATCAAGGTCGAAGACGCTGAGCTCGCCCACTCGGAGACGCGCTTGATCTCAGCGTACGCAAGCCCGTTGTTGGCGAGGCCCAATATGCGGCCGTTCTTGAACCCGCTGTGCATAATCAGCTCAAGGTCTTGCATGCGGATCTTGGTTCCGCTAAGGTCCAGCTCCTCGAGCGAGCCCATTTGCTCGAGGGCTTCAGCAAATAGACGCCAGTTGCGGTTCCGCCGGTCAAAGGGCTTCACGCGGTCCGGGATGCCGGTGGGGTCTGAGCATGACAGATTCAGCGCTAGCAGACTCTTACGGTTCGACGACAAGAATGCACACAGGTACATCCACGCCTCGTCGTCGAGGTCTGTGTTTGTCATGGAAAGTCTAGTGATGTCGCGCGACCGCGTTAGACCCACCAAGATGAGCCTGATCATCTCTGCAGTCATGATGTGGTTGTCGAGAGCAATTGATGCGACAGGCACAACTGTTAGGAAGTCGGAGAACGCCTGGATCTCGACTAGCGTGGGCTTCGTGTTGGCGACGCGCAGGCGTGGCACCGGCGTATGCTGGCCCTGCAGCTGTCTCAGAATGTTGCGGATAGGCATAATCTCGCGCAAATGGCAGCATCGAACGTAGACCTGATCCGGAGCGTACGCCTCGTCAGGATTAGGTGTGAAGGAGACCCAGTCGGAATCGCCGCCGCGGACGTGCGGGTGCATATGCCGCTGCACATTCGCCGTACCGTCGACATCCTGGTCAGCCAGAACACGGCTAGGTGGCTCATCCTGGTCAAGAGCCTCTTCGGGTGCCGCCTTCTGTGAAAAGCCACTGAACAGGGCTGAGATGCCGGCACCGCTAGTATGGATGGACATGTGCAGCCGCTCTGCATTCTGGTGAGCGCGCGCCTGCGCGGTTGCTGACAGCTCGCGGTGGTTGCGCTCCAAGTACGGCGACTCGACGCTCTGGTAGTGGCGCGGGCGAGCGCCAAGCACAAGGTCGCCCGTGCGGGTGAACTCGACATTGCCCTTGTGAGGGCGCATGGGCGGAATGCGCTGCGGTGGGTCCTCTGCGAATGTGGAAAGGGCGAAGCCGACGTGGCGCGTGGTGATGCCCTGCTTCTGCAGCTCGGCCAGCGATTGTGGCTCGCGCGGGGGCGGGCGCGCTGTGCCGACGGGCCCCGCATCGAGCGGGTCGACAAGGCCCTCATTGCTCGAGGCCTTCGAGGCATCGCGCTCGCTGGCAGTGCTGTTATGGCTGCGCGTGCGTGTGGCGCGTTTCATGTCGTCGAATACGGAGCCCGATTTGGGGCTCTGCGGCGCGGCCGGCGGCCCCTGCGTGGAGCTGGCGCTCGAGTTTCTGCGCCCGAAGCGCAGGAACTCGTCCTTAAAGGACGAGGCTCTGGGTACGTCCTCGTCCTCGTCGCTCGAGCCGACGGCGTATATGGAGCCTGTGGACACTCGCTTGCGCTCGGCAGGCTCGGCACTGCCACCACCCTTCGCAGCCCTAGCGTCCTCGACGCCGCTGATCTTTTGGCCCAGGCGGCGGAACCAGCCGCCGCCAATGCTGCGCCGGCGCTGAGGTGCCGCGGGGTCCGACAACGAGCGCTCGCGGGCGCCACTGCGTGGCTCGGACCTAGTCGAATCCATTGAGAGGTGTCACCTAGCTTGGCTCGCTCGCCTGTTTGGGAGGGCGCGACTAGTGCTGTTGGCGGTTGCGGTCACTGGGTGGTTGGAGGGCGGGGCGAGCTGAATGTGTGCGTGCGTGCTTCAGGCAGCGTTTGTGGTGGAAAGGGCGAGGGGAAGGGTCCACTGAGTTTTAGTGTGTGTTGACAAGTCACGCGCGGGGCCTTGGCTGTGCTGCTTGGACCTTGGCTGCTGCTGGGGCCGCGGGTCGAACACGGAGCGGGGCAAGGGTCTCCCTGCTGTGGGATTTCTGGCTGCTAGCGGGGTGCAGGACCTACGTCATACTCTACAGGCAAGCGTCGCGAGAAAAACGAGCGCTTTAGACGAGGCGGCGGCGGGCCAGCCGAATCCTGGGCGCTGCTGGCATTGGCCAATTTTCCGTCGCATGCTTGTCTTGAGGCCCTACATGGCAGCACGCGTGCTGCTGTGCTCTCGAGCTGGGCCGCTCGCGCGTTTATGCTTGCTATTATTAGGAGGGTAGACCCTCGCGCTCACGATAAGCAGATTATGCTAGGTATGATGTAACGGTTCTGCGGTAGGTGTGATTGCTGCGCCGTCCATAATATTTTTGAATAAAGCAGCGGCTGGCTTGCCGTGCCCCGCTTTTTGACTCCTTGTTGTGGATTTGGCAAACAAGCTGGCTCTGGCGCAGTGGCACACGCTGCTGCGAGGCGGAAGCAGGCTGCACAAGGCACTATTTATCGCCTTCATCATCCAAAAATCTATAAAGCGGCCCCCGGCCAAGCTGGCGTGAGGGCCCCATTCGTGATATATTCGTTAAATGCGTTAAGAATAAAAAGATGCGCGGCTGCGGTTGCGCTCGAAGCGCTGCAGCGCCTCGTTGAGCGGCTTGAACCGCTTCTCGTTCGTGGCGAACATGACGTGCGACTGGCCCTTCAGGTGCTCGACAAGGTCCTCGTAGCGCTCCAAGCAGTTCTCGCAGAACCCCGGCTTTTTCGTCGGTTTGTCAGGCTTGTCGCGCTTCTGCTCGGCGCGCGGCCGCGACGGTCCCGGTGCAGGCGGCATCACTTTGCGCTTCAGGTTCGCAACCTCGCGCGACGGCCCGACGTTGGCTGCAAATGACTTGGCAGACGTCTGGGAGTAGCGCTGCACGCCGCTGGCTACAATCTCGCCGAACTCTCGCAGGCGCGCCGACGCCTGCGCGGGCTGCACGAGTTGCTGCCGCGACCCAGCAGACGGCTGCATCGACGGCGTTGGGCCTGCTCGCGGAGCGCTCAGCGGCATCTGATTTTCTTTGTCGTCTTCGCCTGTTTCCATTGAGGGTCGCAGCGCGTAAGTACTGAACATAAACGCGCCTTCCGGGATTGAGGCGTCTTCTAGCGTGAGCGCGTCCGGCACTGCGTCATCGTTACGGCCCGTATTAGCAGCTGTGGCCTCAGCGTCTCGTGCGCGCACGACCTGAGTGTCGTTGGCCTTGGGAGCATTTCCCTCCGGAGTGCGGACTTCTAGAGCGTGGGCTTTCTGAACAGAAGCATCGTACGCATCATTCTTGCAGGCACCGTCGCCCTGGGCATTGCTGCCTTGATTATTACGCTCTTCTGCACCAACGTCACAGGCAGCGCCGTCTCTCGTTGTCATTGTGGCAGCAGCAGGCACAACCCCAGACGCAGCAACAGGTTCAACCGCAGTCCTCCTGTACACATCGGGGACCTTAGAACCGTCAGAGGCGCCGAGGACTTTAGGAATTTCCGGGACTGCAGGGGCTTCAGGGGCTTCAGGGGCTTCAGGATTTGCAGGGTTTGCAGGAGCTTCAGGGTTTGCAGGAGCATCCGCAGCCGCAGGAGCGTCAGCGGGGCCATCTGGCATTAGTGGGTTCAAGGGCCGGATATCCCTGTGGCGCGCAGCCGCGTCGTCCCGCTCAGGCTCGGTCAGGCCCAGTCCTGCTAGGCCCGGCGCCGACGGTCCCACAAGGGCGCGCCGCTTTGCGCGCATCTCAGTTTGAGGCGGCTCGGCATGCTGCCGTCGCCTGCTGGCCTTTGCATTAGGCCGCGGCGCAAATGGGCACATGCCTGGAGGGGTTAGGCGCAGCTGCGGCCAGGCGCCCTCCTCCGGCTCGGCAGCGGGGCGCCACTCCTTAATGGCCAGCGGCCGGTTGACTTGCTGAGGATCAAAGACGAGGATGTACGGCCCGCGGAACGTGTGGAAGTTCGCCTCTTTGCGCGCGTATGCCGCGTTCACGGTGTTCTGCCGCTTCTCGTTCTCGAGCAATTGGTCTAGTTTCGCGGCGTGGCCGGCGTCGCCGCTGCGTGGTGCCGTGTAGCCCGTCAGCGAGTGCATGAAGCGGGCCAATTTGTCGTTCGAGTAGACGCGGATGCCCTTGTCGCGAGCCTTGGCTACGACGTCGCTGGTCTGGCGGTCGCTCACGACATGCGTCACATTTGAGTCAAAAAACGGCTGGATCGACGAGCCGAGTGTCTGCAGATACGGCTTGAAGCTTTGCGCAATGTCGCGCGGGATGTCGTCGAAGTAGAGCACCGCCTCGCTCATGTACGTGCGCCAGCGCCGGCGCCATTCGTGCACTCTCTGCATGTCCTCGTCGAGCTCGGCCTGCTTGTAGGCGTACGGACCGGCCGCATGCGCCTCATTGGTCACCGCCCGCAGTGGAGCGCGCATTCAGGACAAGGTGAATAAACCGTGTGTGGAAATAGTGGCTGGATTGTTTTGGGATTTCGCGCGCGGCTGACAAAGCCGCGTGTGCGCGACGCGACTCATCACGTCGCGAGCGTAAGTAATCATAATCATCGCCTGTGATCAAACGGCGCGCATGTGATGCGATCGCGTTGGTGTCGCGTGCTGTGGCCGGCCGCCGCGCTTTGGCCAGTGGCATACTTGGCTTTGAAAAGTTGATAATAAATATGTGTTAGCGCCCGCCCGTAATTGTGAGCATATATCATTGTGCAGACTGTTTGTGGTCTCGCAGGAGCATGTTGCCACCGGCAATCGCCATCAGCCAGAATCCTAATACTAATACAGCAATGCCGTCTTCCAGCAGGGCCGTCTGTTCAGCAGGGCCGTCTGTTCAGCAACACCGTCTTTTCAGCGGGGCCGTCTTTTCGGCAATGCCGTCTTTCAGCAACACCGTCTTTCAGCAACACCGTCTTTTAGCAACAGCGTCTTTCAGCAACACCGTCCTTCAGCAACACCGTCCTTCACACGTGCAACTGCTCGTAGACACTCCTCGACCCATAGTAAGCCCCACAAAGCATACTGTAAACTACTTAGCCCACTTCCGTTATATATACAATGGTGTGTCCTTGCAGCTGAGGGCCTGCCGCAAGTGGAGAGGACTGAGCAGGGCCCGAACCGGCCCGGCCTACATGATGGCACACTTTGCCTTCTTTCTTTTGGAGCGCGGCCGCGCCACAATTGTCTCGCCGCCGTCGGAGTCGGCAAAGCTGCTTGTCTGCGTCAAGCCGGCCGCGCGCGCGCCCGGCTGCTTGCTGCTGCTGCTAGGCGGCCGTGCATAGCGCTGGGTAGACTCGAGGCTGCTGCGTGTGGTTGCCCACGACCCGGACGAGCGCTGCGTGAGCAGCGGCGGCTTGCCTTGCGCGGGGGGCTGCAGCTGCGCCGCGGCCGACAGGCCCGTAGCCGGGTCGAGGCTGTCGGAGCTGTATGCAGTGGAAAACTCGGACTGCGCCGAGCTGTAGGAGCCCTGCCGCTGCTGCCGCTGCTGCTCGCCACGGTCAAAGCTGCTGCGCGAGCTCGGGGGGCTTTCGTCGTCGTGCGTGTTACGCGTGAGCCGCGCCGCCTGCAAAAACGCGAAGTCCGTGTTGATGTCGAACTTAGCCGACGTCTCGAAGAAGGGCACGCCCCAGCTCTGCGCAAGCTGCTCGCCCTCGAGCGGACTTACCTCGCGCTCGTCTTCCTCGTCGCACTTATTGCCAAGCAGCACAAGCCCAAACGACTCACCGTCCTTGACGCGGACAAGCTGGTCGTAGTACTGCTGCACGCGCTCAAATGAGCTGCGCTGCGAGATCGAATACACCATGAGAAAGCCCTCGCCGTCGCGGATCCACTGCTCGCGCAGCGCCGCGTAGTCCTCCTGGCCAGCCGTGTCCATGATCTCCAACGTTGTGATCTGGCCATCCAGCAAAATGCGCTTGCGGTATGAGTCCTCGATCGTGGGGTCGTACGTCTCCACAAACCGGTCCAGGCACAGCTGGATCACCAGAGCCGTCTTGCCCACACCGCCGTCCCCTAGAATCGTGAGTTTGAACATGGTGCCGGACGAAGCCTGATGCCGCGGTAAGCTATGTACCATGCGGCTGGGGGCGCCGTAGTGTGTCTGTCCTAACAAAACAAATAAGACGTGGTGTTCCTCACAAGCTAGCTTTCTCTGATGCACCGCAGGCCCTGTGACCAATTCTTTTTTTCCCCACCGCCGCGACGGGACGAGGCGCATGAATAAGCCAGGTGCAAATAAGCTAAGCTCTCAGCGCCGCCCAGTTTGCTGCGGCTACGCGCGCGGCCAGCGATACCTGCACGCTACTACGGGGACTGCCCGGTCATTCCGACCAAGAGGGAGGCGTGCTGGCTGCGAGCTCTTTGCGATGCACCTGCGGGTGCTGCCGTCCCGTGCCCCGGCCCGCAGCAAGTTGGTTATCTCATCGCCCTGAAATGATCACATGTGCTGCTGCGCACATGTGCGATAAGCGAAGGCAGGGGGGGGGGGCTGCATCCAAAGGCGCGCCTTGTTTCGGGGGCGCCGCGGCCGGCGTGCGCTCGCATTTCCTACAATGTCGCTAAAGACGCTACTTACGGCGCAGCATGCGCGCGACGCCGGACGCGGCGCATCTCGCGGCTGCCACGCGAGCTAAATTTAACTCTAGTTTAGGGCAGATTCATGCGCACCGGCATGCGCGTGGCCAGCTTGGCATGTGTGATGGCTGTGGCAAACCCGGTCGTCCAATTGGTGGCCTAACCGCGCGGCGCTCCAGCCAGCGCAGAATGCGCCGGAGGGCCGCGCGGGCGCCCGCGCGTGGGGTAATTAGTTCGATTGCTCGTTTAGAAATTGCTCGCTGTCCTCGCGGAACGGCCGCCGCAACGGCACGGCCCGGCTCGACCACACTGCTTCGCTGCTTTGGCCATGGCTCTGCTGCTCCGCCAGTGCCGTCATGTACCACTTTTTCACCCGCTCCTTGCGCTCCTCCTCGCCAGCCAGCCGCGAGCTCAGGCAGAACTTGAGCTGCTTCCGCTTATCCTTGCAGTAGCTCATCTCGCCGTAGCGGTAGTAGTTCCGGATCTGGCCGCCCAGCGAATAGCATTTCAGCAGCTGATCAAACACCTGTGAGCAGTTCATTTCTGTGGGGAACGTCGTTGCATCAACGCTTGCGCGCGGTGCCGCCGCCTTGTACTCGGAGGCATTGCCAGGCCCTGCGCCAGCGGCTCGTCCGCGCGTCGCCCCAGCAGCCCCCATGTCGTCAAGCGGGCCAATGGCTTCTTTCACGTCGTCGAAGAGGCCATCGAGAGAGTCGTCGCGGTTGGCTGCCATAATCACGGATTTCTAAACGAGAGGCGAGCTGCAACTGCCAATTTTTCTCGTGGCCAAGACCGCGGCTGCTCAGTATTCAGGTGGGTCGCTTCGCGCCGTTGTTTGTCTTTTTTCCAGTTGTGTAAGGTTTAGGGTATAGTCCACAATCGCGGCGGGCGTGCGGGAGCGGGTTCTCCCCGCCACCGCCATTGCCGTTACACCCCAGGCATACTTATTCTACGCTGCCAAGGTTTGCTGAAGGGGAGTCGTGCCTGCGGGTGCGCTGTGCAAGCGCACAATGAAACACACATGGCACAGGGCACATCGCGAGGCCTACAACCTCAGCAGCGACGACACCCAGTGCACGTTTTTCTTTTTAAGGCCCGGTACATATGGGCTGGAACTAAGGGGAACATGCTGCCAAACATGCTGCGGCACCCGTGATGGTGCTCGCCGCCTACTTTGTGTACACATCAGTCATGTACACGAGACAGCCCCGAAATGCAATCTCGACGCCGGCGCCTACGAACGCGAGACACAGTCACAGCACAAACCAGTGGATCCACGACTTTATCGTCCAGCCGCACAGAGATGTCCCGCCCGGTATGGACCATTCAGACAGGATCATGGCTATGAGCCGCTCCTCGAGCTCGGGTCGTCCATGGTTAAGCTCTGAGACCCGTGCGTTTCGGCGCCTCAAAACAATCTTGGGGCCACCGCCAATCGCGTAGGCAGCAAGTACTGCGAATAGTGGCACTAGGAGGCTGCGTTTTGAAGCGATGCTCACTTTGGATCTCGGACCCCACGCTGGCAATGATCACGAAAGGAGGCCCGTGCAGACAATGACCCCTACAAAACCGTCAGAAAGACAGTCGGCGTCCGCATCATGTACAAAGGCCGCGGAAAATGTATCTTGGCAAACTTCCCCCGCGCAAGTTCCATTTGTCGTGGTCCTTGTGAAGTACCCAATAATACTTCGTGTCTCAAAGATACATACGCACGGCGCGCGGCTCGACAAGAGGCCCGAGTGTCTCGCCCATGAAGGTGAGACCCAGTGTCAGTTTCGCAACGCACACTAAACCACCAATCCAACAGCACCATCGCCAGCCGTAAGGGCCCGTCCTCACCAAGAGCGCTCCAAGCACGGGAGCTACTAAGACTCCAATGACAACCCTGGTCATGCAAATCACCATGGCAGCGGCGCGTTTGTTCGCGCGCCAGAGGTCCGTCATGGCACACCCACTGCTCGCACTCAGAGCCGCGCCAAACACGCCACCAACATACCGAAAGACGGTCAATGCAGCAATGCCAGGAACATGCGCACATTTAATGAGAGCTATCCTACATGCGACACGATACAATTCAGCCGATGTTGCGGCCATACAGCTCGCTCAGCGGTGCAAACATAGCCGGCCCTACCATGTTTCCCATCACATTTAAACTGAAGGCCAGCCTGCCTACTTTTGTGCCGACGCGAAATTGAACGCGCTTTGTGAAGCGCCCGGAGACAGCACAGATACGCTGCACTGAGCGCTTAACGTTGTGGCCCCAACAGCAAACGTGTGCACAATTCTCTTCCGTGAGCTCCAAGTCACTGCCATGTGTTCATCCCCTTTTCCAGTTTCACAAGACCCGCGCCATGCCTCTTCCCACTAGAAGGTCCAGTAAGATATTGTATTCCCGGTCAGTAGCATTAGTTTCAACCCGCTTCACATCATCTTCGTCCCTGCTGAAATAATCTGCTCCACGTATCGACGAGCTAAACTGACTGTGCTAGCGGTGAGCTATCATCAGATCAGATGAGCGCCCATGATCTATCATACACATCGCTTTTCAGATGTTTTCGAGGCTCACTTAAACTAGAACTGGGGCTTATCTGCTGTGTTCTCTGCCTGCAGCCACCCTCCCCCTCAGCGTTATCGCTGCCGCACACCAGTACGCTTATCGCAAAAGCGCCTGAGATTGCCCTCATAAGGAAGTCTCATTTTATGCAGTACGCCACATCGTTCGCTTAGAAATATTTGGTGAAAACTATTAAGGAAACGCAGTCCCCTAGCTAGGTAGGTGGGTGTCTATTATGGGTATAAGGGTTGGGGTATTGCCACATTAACTGGCCTCGATTCTGCCGTGTACGAGAACAACGTATTACTCACATCGCCAGGATATGCTGAAACGGATCATGTTTGCGAATGCGCTGGCCAAAGAAGTAAAACACCCACGGCACGGGACACATCGCGAGACCTACAAACCCGAGTAGTGACGACGCCCAATGCACGTTGAGGCCCCGGTACATTTGGGCCGTAAACAGCGGGAAAACGCCGCCAAAAATGCTGCGTACGATTGTGTTCGCTGCGATAGCACTAGCTGCGTATTTGGTGTACACGTCGGTGAGGTACACTAGGCAGCCCTGAAACACAACGGAGATGCCGGCGCCTACAAATCCAAGGCCCAGACACGGCACAAACCAATGGATCCACGGCTTCATTGTCCATCCATAAAGAAACATTCCGCACGGCATGAACCAGGCAAATAACATCATGGCCATTAGTCGTTCCTCCGGCTCGGGGCGGCCATTAATGCGTTTCGAAATCTGCGCGTACCGTCGTGACGAAACGACGTTTAGAGCACCGCCTATGAGATAGCCAGCAAACATACCAAATAGTGGTACGTACGATGCAACGTACGAGAAGTGGTGCACGCTTTGGAACTCGCTGCCCACGCTCGTGATTATAAGGAATAGAAGCCCATACATGAACGACGCGTATAGCACCATCAGAAATACAATTGGCGTTCGCAACATGTACAGGGGTCGAGCGAAATGTACCTTGGCAAACTCACTTAGCGTCAAGTTCCACTTGTCGTGGTCGACATGCAGAGCCCAATACCCGGTGTCGAGTTTGTAACTGCGTACGGCGCGCTGCTCAACGACAGGCCAGAATGTCTCGCTCAGAAGTATCAGGTTAAATGCTGACACCACGATACACAGCAGGCCGCCTAACCAGCAGCACCACCGCCAGCCGTAGGGACCTGTAATGACGAGAAGGGCACCCAGAACAGGTGCTGCAGAAGCTCCAGCCACAATGTTGGCCGCGTAGAGTACCATAGCGGCAGCACGCTGGTTAGCGCGCCAGAGGTCGGCCATGGCACCGCCGCTGCTCACAACGGGCGCGGCGCCGAAAACACCGGCCACGAACCGGAACACTGTGAGCGCGGCAATGCTGGTCACATTTGCGCAGATTATCAGGACAATGCCGCAAATGAAACAAGGCACAAACACGCCGATCTTGCGCCCGTAAAGCTCGCTCAATGGCGCGAAAATGGCCGGCCCCACCATATTGCCCAAAACGTAGACGCTAAATGCCAAAACACCGACCTCTGTGCCTACGTGGAACTCAGACGCTATTTGAGGAATGCTAGGAGACAGCACTGAGGCGCTAAACTGAGCGCTCAAGGTCGTGATGCCAAACGCAATTGTGTGCGCAAGCTTTTTAGGAGTGGCCCAATTGACCGGCCGCCGCGGATCGTCCTCTCCGAGCTTCACAAGCCCGTCAGGCCGGTCGGACATCATCCCTCTGGCCGACAAGCGGCCTAGCCATAGGTTGTATTGTCGATCCGTGGCACTTGTTTCCACCCGCTTCACGACATCCTCGTCTTCATTGAGGTACTCCGGATCCAGGTACTCGGGCTCTTCGGATTCTGCTGTTTGCTCGGGCGGAGAATGGTCAGTAAACATGAATGCAGGGCCCGGGTCGTTCCCATGCGTCCTCGTTTTCCGGTGTTTTGGTCACCAACTTGATTAGGGTTGGGAGCGCGAAATAATTACGGCCAGTGCTGGAGCATCCAGCACTCGTGACTGTGGGCGTTGATAATTTAGCGCCGTATTCGGGCGATGACTCCCCCCGCCCCTCCACACACACACACACACACACACACACACACACACACACTACTAAACAATGAAAATGCACGAATTCACACAAACAGAAGAGACTGTGTGAAAACTACTTAGAGTAGAGCAGAGCGTACAAAATTGAGCGGCGTAATTAGAAGCGAGTTAATTAAGAAAAGAAGAAGTAAGAGACGGAAAGGCAGCAGCGCGCTCGCATTCCTGATGCTCAGCGCAGCAGCTTTTCGTACGGGTCATGGCGCCTAATCTGTGCGCCAAAGAAGAAGAACAGCCACGACATTGGCCACAGCGCTACAGCAATAAATCCAAGCAGGCTCGCGGCCCAGTGGATTCCCATCTTGTTGAACATTTGCCGGGCAAATAATGGGAATATGCCGCCGAAGACACTGCGGATCATTGTGTTGGCAGCAATGGCACTCGCAGCGTACTTTGTGTATGCGTCAACCTGGTACACAAGGCAGCCCTGGAACACTATGGCCAGGCCACCGCCCATGAACGCGAGGCCAATGCACGGTACGATCCAATGGATCCATGGCTTCATTGTCCAGCCATATAAAAACAGCCCGCAGGCCGTGAACCAGCCAAAGAACATCATAGCCGGCAAGCGCTGTTCGGGTGCCGCATAGCCGTCGTTCTGCTTAGCGACGCGCGCATAGCGCTGTGAGTTCCAGACGTTCAATGCGCCACCGAAGAAGAACCCCGTGAGCAGCGCGAACAGAGGGCAGAATGATGCGGCGAACGAGAAGTGGTGCACGGTTTGGAAACTCTGCCCTACTGTTTCGATGGCCAAGAACAAAATGCCATAAACGAAGGAGGAAAATAGAACCATTAGGAACATGATTGGTGTGGCCAGCATAAGGAGCGGCCGCAGGCAGTGCACGCGCAGGAACTCCTCGAAGGAGAGCTTCCACATATCTAACCGCGAGTGTAAGCCCCAAATGCCAGTCTGAAGCCTGAGGTCGTGAGCGCGAGCCCTTTCTAGCGTCGGCAAATAAGTCTCGGATAAAAGAACCATGTTTAGCGCGGGCACCACAATCTGCAGCAGGCCGCCCGTCCATAGCGTCCAGCGCCAGCCATAGCTGCCTGTGTCCGTGAGCAGCGCGCCGATGGACGGGGCACTAGCACTGCCGCCGATGACATTGCACGCATAGAGCACCATCGCAGCGGCGCGGTGGTTCGCGCGCCACATGTCAGCCATAGCACCGCCGCTGCTCACAATGGGCGCAGCAGCAAAAACGCCCGTTATGAACCGTATCACGACGAGAGCAGCTATGCTTGACACATTCGCTGTGAAGCACATGAGGACCCCCGCAATGAAGCACGGCACCAACACGCCGATCTTGCGGCCAGCGACTTCGCTCAGGGGTGCAAAAAACACTGGCCCAATCATGTTGCCCATTAAATACGCGCTGAAAGCGAGAGTAGTTACCTCTAGGCCAACATGATAGTGGTCGGCGATCTGCTGCGCCGCGGGGCTGATGACCGAGGCACCGAATTGCGCGCAAAACGTAGTGAGACCGAACGCACAAGTGTGTAATACTTTCTTTGTGGTGGACCAATTCAGTGGCAGTTCGGGGTCACCCGGCGAGAAAGTGACAAGCAAGTCAGGATACTCGTGCTCGAGTGACTCCTCCTGCACAGATTGAGACATTGCGAGTTTTGTGTCAGGGTCATACTGCTGTTGGCGCCTGCTTTGCACGCGCGCTACCTCGAGACCTCTGTTCTCGGGCTTCGGCTCCATCTTTTCGGGAGATGTGTCTTCCGACATTTAGCAGCTCTCGCCTGGTTTAGTCGTTGCCGATAAAAGTGTGCCACCGGAGATAGGCAGAATTGTAGAGCACAAGTATTTGCACTCTCGTGGTGGGGCTCTCTCGGGTCAACTACCCTTAGAACTCGAATGAAGTAGTAATACGAAGAGTCAGAGACAGTCTGTGCTTGTCTGCCGTATCCTCCTACGCAGAGAAGTGGGCTTGTAAGAATTCTTGATGCCGAGTGAAGTAGCCACAACAATGTATATGGGGGCGTCAGAGGGAATATGCGCCCTTTTTGTATGCGCTTATACCAAGTCCTTTAGCGCTCCGAACCAACCAAGGTGGATGCGGTCTAGTCCTCGGGTAAGGTCTTCTAAGCATCCTGTACCATCGGCCTAACCCCGGTGTTTCGGTAATTATCGTGGCGCGGGCAATTATCGTGGCAGGAGGCCACCAGCTCCACTAAAAACCAATTGTGAATCTTCTTAAATTGTGACATGGAGCGCTACGGCGGTCTGCAAATGGAATTGGATGTGCTGAAAATAAATCCGAGCTCAAGGCCGCACGTTTGTCCGGTCAATCCAACATTTCGCGGATGAGGGTGTCACATGCATGAGCCTTAGAGCACATAATTAACGCGGTCGGTCAGGGCGAGGACCCCCTCCAGCACTCTCACAAGGAAATGCTGCCAGTATCGCTTCGACAGCGGGAATTGCATTCACACGTGAGTGGGTGCGTCTCCGGAGCCACCTGGACAGCAGCACGAGTACAGGTGCAGAGCATCTCCCAAGATTCTCCCAATTGAGGCCAGGGCATCACTGTAAGCAGGGGCAGACCCGCAGGCTCAATCTCCTGCTTCGCAGACAGGCTTCTAGCCAATTATCCAGCAAACGCAGGCAGGTAGACAGCCTAGCAAATGCTGTCTATTTCTCCGGTGCACTCGTCGCCGCGCTGATTTTTCTCCAGTGCCCTTGCCCGAAAGGCCGCTGCCCGCACCTACACAGGCGCCTGACTGTGCCTCCGGATGTCTAAGCCGCATGCATTATCTCATAAACCACTAGGGTTATCTGCCCTGATCACCCTGTTGGCCATCCAGAGCGCATCGAAGCAACTCCAGAACAGATAACAAACAGATCACGGAGAACTTACGCGGCCGTGCATCCTTATCTGCCCTTTTTCCAACTCAAAGTTCAGGCAAATCCCGCTCACCACGCGCTAGTGTGTTGAGATCTAAGATCGATATTATTTCCGGCCGCTACGGTTCCTGTGCCTGCTGCAGCCGCGATGCATCATCTTTATGAATTTACCGCGCCATCCACGCTGACTTGCGCAGCTGTCGCACTCGTCATTGTCAGCATTTACCTGCGATCATATTTGCGCGTGCGCAGTCGTCAGCGCGTTTTGGAGGGTCCTTTTGCCGAGCAGGGGATCAAGGTCAACCCCGCGCCCGAGTCGTTCCGGTGGGAGCAGAATGCGCCGCGCAAGTTCCGCCCATTCAAGTCGAAGTACAACCTGACAATGGGCATTTCACGGCCCGATCACAATGACTGGTTACTGCTCGAGGACACCTACAAAGACTGGACGGACCACCACCGCGAGGTCTTTAGCGGGCCGTATGCTGACGACATGGGGCTGATAGATGAGGCCGACAAGCCAGCGGTCACGGCCGTTGAGGAGCTTTACGACCATGTCACAAGCTTTCTTGCCGCACGGTACCCTCGCTACTTTGTGATTGAGCCAGAAGAAACGGAAAAAAAGACGTGGGTCGACGTGCTTCACAACAAGATTTTGGGCACGAAGATGCCGCTAACGGCGGCTCAGGCTCGGGCGGGTGGAGCGTCGAGCCGTGATTTGTTCCGCATCCTGGCTGAGAACACAGAGGAGGACTTCTTGCTCATGGGCTTCGACCCTGACGTCGAGGAGTACCGCCTGCGCGCCTGTACAGGCATCGCCGCCACGGGGTTTCTCTGGCGCTCGCGACTGGGCATGCCGCTCACGCAGCTGCACGGGCCAATTCCGAACTACAAGGAGAAGCTGCAGCTGAGCATGAACCGCTATTTCCGCAAGATGGCGCCCGGAGCGATTGTGCAGCGCTCGACCTTCAAGGTTCAATTCTCGAAGCGGCACGAGGTGTTTAAGCCACAGAGCTCAGCGAACCCGCTGGGTAGCGCGCCGGAAGGCCCTGTTGACTTCACGCATGGTGCGTTCATGCGTCTCGAGCGCCAGCAGCTCCTGCGGCTGCCAAAGTCCAACTTCATCCTGTTCACCATTCGTACATACATGTATCCCTTGTCGGACATCAAGGCGGAGGGGCTAGGCGCGTCAATGGCGCAGACCATTCGAGCCTGGCCGGATGACTTCGCTGCCTACAAGCGCCGCAACCAGTGGGAAGACGTTGTTTACCAGTATTTAGAGGAAGACGATGGTGAGCAGGAGCCGGCATCTAGTGCGAGCGAGCCTGCCCACGAGCGCGTGCAGGCCCAAGCGGTGGTTGTGTGACGCGGAACAAAAAAATCAGCTCTGTGTCTAGCAAGGGTGCTTAAAAGTACATGTAGTGAGAGATCATACTTTGCCAGTTCCCGGGATGATTAGATATGCTAAGTATTAAAAAAGCGATGCTTCACTCGACGGAGCTCATGTCTTGCTTAGCGTGAAAGCCACAAAGCCACGAAGGTGATCACTTAGTGCGTTTTCAAATCGAGGAAAGCTCGAGCATCATTGCTTAGATCTTACCTTGCTTGAGGCTACTTAGCATGTGCTTCGCCGTGATCCACGTGGTTTTCCACAGCGTGTGGAAGTCGAACGTGGACGTCAATACCTCGATCATGCCGAAGGGAAGCATGGTCGGAATGTAGCCCTGAGCGAGCTCAAGGGCAAACGAGCCGGGTAGTAGCTTGTATTGCTTGTTGACACCGTACGGCAGGTGATGCTGGTCTCCGGGGAGGTACCGCTCGGGCTTCGTCGCATTAGGCAGGGCTGCCTGCTCCTCGCCATACACAATTGTGAAGTAGTCATCAGCAAAATGTGTGCCCGTATGGCCATCTGATCCGACTGCGCTTCCATAGAAAATCAAATACTCCGTAAGCGACGCGTGCAGCACAACCATGGAGCCCATGGCGCTGCCGTGATTGCTGAAGACCCAGTCATCCGCGTGCATATCAACAATGTGGGCTGGATACTCTGCCTTCAGACCCTTGTGAACGCTCTCCATGACCTGCTCGGCCGACGCATCGATATCGAGCGAGTTGAGTGAGTTTTTCACAATGCGCTGCAGGTTCGCCGCGTCAAACACGTAGTGCCGCGGCAGGTGGTGTAAGAGCAGCAGATCCAGGCCCTTGAGCACCACAGCCAGAAGGGCAACAATGACACCAATCCTAACGAGCTTCATTTTGTAACTTTACCGTTGCGCGCTATGAGGAAACGGCGGGCATCCGTATATAACCCGCCAAAGTAAATAGTGGCACGTGATCTCGGCTGCGGGTCAGATTACCCGACGGAGTGCGCCTTCAAGTAGACAGACAAGGGTAACGCGTCGAGACACCACACGTGTCCGTTTCGCGATGTGCAAGATGGTGATGCCATGCGGTAGAGGACCCCGGTGCGCACGGGGAATAGCGCGCTGCGAGTCAATAGAGGACCTACTTGTATAGGCAAAGCTCTGTAATGCTAGACTAATCCCATTGACTAGAAGGTAGAGTAAGAAAGAAGCCCCCGCATAACGGTCAGTGTACTTAGTATTTTGTGCTAACTAAGTGCGATCCATATCTCTCGGGTCAAACGTGCGGATAATGAAGTTGAAGCTCGCACACAAAACAACTGTAGAAAAAAGAAATGACACCCGTGGGATTCGAACCCACGCCCCCGTAGAGACCAGCAATTCCAAGTCAGAACCTGAAGCTGGCGCCTTAGACCGCTCGGCCAGAGTGCCTTACTTATTAATTCGGCAGCAGCTTAGTGTATATTAAGATAATCTTTGATAAATGCGCTGTGTGCCTGTCATTTGCACCTGAGAAGCAAGCACACACAGGCTGGGAGACTACGGCTGTTCGCGGTAGCTGAGCAAGCTGTTCAGGTTAGGTAGCTCCTTACACCTCGCTGCACTTTGGTTCAAGGGCTAGTCCGCTTCGAGTGGCTAGTAGCTCAGTGGCCCTGGTTAGCCAGCATCGCCTTGCACCCTCGTCACCCGGTGGGAACTTTTGTTACCGCGCGCGCGCCTACTATGGTTTCCGCATCATGTGTTGTAGCTATCACGAAAAGAGGCCTGACCGGTGACAATGCCTGTGCCTAGGGCAGGGGTGATGCCGCCCGTCCTGCAGGTATGCTGCGTTTAGCCTACTGCCGAGGCTGTTCTGTTTGATGTAGCCCCTTGTGTACGTGTCTGATGCTTTTAAATATGTACATGGTGTTGTCTTAATCGACTGGCCCTAGTGCGTTTGCTAGCCTCGAGCCGCCTCTGCGCTTCTCAATCTGCTAGCACACGCTACTGCGCGGGGGTGTTCACTTCTTTGCTCGGAACATCGCGAATATAAGCCACAGGTACCAAATCATGACTTCCTAGAGGCCCGAAATTTACAGATTAGCCAACGTCGCCGCGAATGTGATGCCCCTGGTATCTTTGTATCGTCCGTAGGAACGCTCGCGTCGCACGGCTCTAATAGATAAGGGCTGGGGTCAGGGCGGAGGGCTCACAACTGGATTACAAGTTCCGCGACTCCTTCTGCCCAGCGTTGCACACAACCAGTACAGTCGAATCAGCCGATGCGTGCTGGCTGGATTGATCAGAGTGAGGCGTGGCCGGGCTACGCCGTGCAAGCCGCACAAGCCGAGCCCTTCGTGGCGCTGTCGTCGGCATTGCTGGGCGACCTCAAATGCTTCAATGACGATGGCTTCGACTACTTCAACCCCAGCACAGAGTTTGTATCATACTGTCTTGCCCTGCTTGTGGGCGTTGTCGTCTCCGCGCTTCTCGTTGCGCCAGTTGTGTACCGCATATTCGACCTACGCCGCCACGAGAAGGGCCAGCTCACCGTGTACGGCCAGTTGGCGAAGGTCACGGCCGCCCTGGTGCCGGTGCTATTTCTCACCTCTTTGTGGTGGAGTGGCACGGATCCTAGCGTAATCGAGTGGTTTATATTCGCGGTTGGTGCCTTAATTGCAGTGCTGCATCACGTTCAGGACGGCCGCGTGACGGTTTGCAGCCCGGAGCTCCTGCTTTATTGGGCGGGGATGATCGGCGTTTACGCAAGCTTCGCAGCCGACTCAATTCTGCAGTGGGGTGTTGCGCCATCATGGGTTCTCATTACTGTTTCTGTATTGGCCATTATCACGTTCGTTCTAGAGCTGTACAACCCGTCCAGAGCTCGTCAAGACATTGTTGCGTTCGATGACACCACGATCTTTCAAAAAATCACTCTGTCATATGCGAACCCGATTTTGGAAAAAGGCGCCAAAGAAAAGATCACACACGAGGACCTGCCGAAGCTCCCCACGGGACTCAATGCTGTCAACTGTTACTCTCAACTCCAGACTATCCTGGACACGTATGCCCCGGATGCTCGCTGGCGCCTGCTGCGCAGTATACTCGCGATGGTCAGGTCGCGCGTGGTTCTCCTTGCTGTCTTAGACACCATCAACGAAGTCACCACTTACATTGTGCCTTCGATCCTCGGCCTTTTCTTAGGCTCACTGGCTAAGAACATTGACGGATCGGCGCCGCTTTTCACGAGTATCTATTTTGCTATCTTGCTTGGACTCTTCCCCGTCATCACAACGGCACTCGATAACATGGTCATGCTTCTGAGCAACCACATGTACGTCATCACGCGCACTTCGCTCGTCGCGGTCATTTACCGCAAGGCGCTGCAGCTCGGGCCGAAGCCGCGTGAGGAGTATGATAGTGCCAAGATCATGAACCTTATCAATGTCGATACTAGCATGGTCGACGGCTTTGCTTCCGTGATCCCGAACCTTGTCAGTGCGCCTGTGGCCATTGTGGTGTCAACCTACCAGCTTTGGAGGTTTATCGGTCCTTCGATGTTCGCAGCTGTCGCCTTCTATCTCATTTGCATACCCCTCACTGCCTGGCTGTCTACCCTTATCAACGCCTTTATTCCCGAGTTCATGAAGGCCAAGGACGAGCGCAACAAGCTCACCTCAAACTCGTTCCGCAACATCAAGTCGCTTAAGCTATACGCATGGGAGAAGCCATTCTATGAACGCATTGTGCGCGTACGCGAGGATAAAGAACTGGCAATTCAACGCAGCTTAACGCTCGTAATATTGGGAATATCTATGATCTGGAATATGCTAGGCGACGTAATTGCCGCGGCCGTGTTTATCGTCTTCCTTTGGTTGCAACAGGGTGAGCTGTCACCTGCAGTCATGTTCCCTACTCTCATGTTGCTGCAGTATGCTACGACTCCGTTCATGGTATTGCCTTCGGCTATCACCTCGGTTACTCGCGCCATCACGTCACAAACGCGTATCGATGGCCTGCTTACGAGCCCATCCCAGGACTACGCGAACTACTACCATAGAGCAGAACCCGCTCGTGGATACGAAGAAAGAGCAGTAGAACTTCAGGACGCGACGATCTCGTGGAATGGTGAGACAACGGAAGACAAAATCGCTCTAAAAGGAGTGAGCTTCAGCGCCACGCGCGGTGACCTTGTGTGCATAACTGGACGTGTTGGCGCCGGTAAAACGGCTCTACTCAAGGCACTGGCTGGTGAGCTTGCCATTGTAGGTGGAAGCGTCAACATCAGTGGCAGTCTCGCTTACTGCTCCCAGGAAGCATGGCTCCAGAATCGGTCCTTGAAAGATAACATTCTTTACGGTCAAAAACTGGATCAGGAATGGTATGATCGTGTGCTTGATTCGTGTGAGCTGCTCGCAGATATCAAACAGCTGCCTAAGGGCGATGACACCAACGTAGGCGAACGAGGCATCTCGCTAAGCGGTGGCCAGAAGGCCCGAGTTGCACTTGCTCGTGCGATCTACTCAAAGTCGAATGTTTATCTACTTGATGACGTTCTTTCTGCTGTGGACGAGCATGTGAGCGCGAAACTCGTGGCTAAGCTTTTCAGCAAAGATGGTGTCCTTGCCAACCGCACCATCGTCTTGGCGACGAACAATGTCAAGGTTTTGTCACATGCATCGCTGATTGTTGGTTTGCAGGGCAAGCAGGTTGCCGAGTGTGACTCGTTTAAGGATGTAGTCACCAAGCGTGAGGACAGTGCCATCTACAACCTTATCAAAGAATTCGGTCACGCTCATGATCTTGAAATAGAAGCGGAGCATATTGAAGACCGCCGTGCGGGCGTGATTAGCCGCGAGTCTAGCTCGCCCAACCTCTACCTCACCTCTGAGGCAACAACAATGATAGATCCAGGTACAGTTCAGCGCCAGGAAGGAGATGACGAAGAGGAAGAAGAGAAGCAAGTGGTGTCGTTGTGGATTTTTACGCGCTACTTCACCGCGATTAAGCCTTGGTATGGCTGGGCAGGCTTATTTATAATGGCCACCTCGGTTGTGGTCCTGAATTTTTTGAACGTTTACTTGGGAATCATGTCTAACCACAACTTCAGCTCTCTTACCGATGCTCGTATCTACTTGATTGGCTACCTGGCGTGGATTGGTGTCTCAAGCTTGCTGCTCGTTCTAAGTCAAGTCTGGGCAAATATCGTGATTGCCCTCAACGTCTCCAAATCTATTCACAACCGCATGCTGTGGAACACTATGCGTGCGCCAATGTCCTTCTTTGACTCGACCCCCCTGGGGCGTTTGATCAACCGCTTCACGGGTGACATTTCCTCTTTGGACTCGGAGCTTCCCAACATGATGTACTACACCGTGCGCTCGATTATGAATGCAATTTTAAATGTTGTGATTGTTGTTTCTGGTTCACCAGTTGTCTTGGTGGTGGTTCTTCCGCTTGCATGGATCGGGAACGCGTACCGCAAGATGTATGTGCCCACGTCGCGTAAGATTTCTCGGATGTCATCGGCCTCTAACTCGCCAATGCTGTCGCATATTGAGGAGAGTTTGAAGGGCCAGTCAATTGTTCGTTCGTTTGACCGCACCACGCAGTTCATTGATGCCTTCGACGGGCGTGTAGACTATTGGCTTGAAGTCACGTTCTTGAAGCAAAACATGCAGCGCTGGCTCAGCTTCCGGATCCGCTCTATGACAGCCCTGCTTCAGTTAACTACGGCTATCTCAGTTGCCCTCTTTGTAAACAGGGGAACAATCTCTGTCGGTTACGCAGCTGTGGTACTTCACTTCGCTGCTCGTACGGGAGTTATGGTTCAGCAGATCCTGAGCTTCCTAGCCCAAATCGAGGTGAGCGGTGTCGCGCTTGAGCGTGTTCTCGACTACATCGATATGGCTGGCGAGGCTGTGGCACACATTCCGGAGACTGAGCCCCAAGAGTCCTGGCCTGACAAAGGTGAGGTTGTGTTTAAGGAGTTGACCGCTCGCTATAAGGAAGACGGTCCAGACGTCCTCAAGAACCTGACATTCAGTCTGAACAAGGCTGAAAAGGTGGGTATCGTGGGCCGCACCGGTAGCGGAAAAAGTACGCTCACGATGGCCATTTTCCGCATGCTGGAGCCAAGGAAGGGGCACGTTGAGATCGACAGTGTCGATACGTCCAAGTTGGGTTTGTTTGATCTCCGCTCGCGACTATCTATCATTCCCCAGGATGCTCAAATTTTTGATGGCACGCTGCGTGAGAACTTGGACCCTCTACAGACGGTTGATGACGCGCGTCTCTGGGAAGTTGTAGAGCTCTGCCACCTCAAGAACCACTTTCAGCAGTTGGGCACTGGTCTTGAGACTATTCTCACTGACGGTGGTGATAACTTGAGCCGTGGGCAGTCCCAGCTTGTGTGCTTGGGCCGAGCGCTTATCCATAAAGCCCATGTTCTCATCCTTGACGAGGCCACGGCCTCCGTCGATGTCGAGACGGACAAGATCGTGCAAGAGACTATCCGAAAGCACTTCAACGACCGGACTATCATCACGATTGCGCATCGCCTGAACACGATAATGGACTCTGACCGCATTATAGTCCTCGATGACGGCGAGATTAAGGAGTTTGACACGCCCGAAAGGCTACTGGAGTCCAAGGGCCTGTTTTATAGTCTCCATACAGCGGAGAAAAAGGCAAAGGATCTTGGCTACGAAGCAGCTGCCGAAGTCGCTGAGGAGCAAGGTTCGTCGTCGAAGTAGACTAGTCAGCTAGTTCTCGATTTCTTGAATTATTCTGTTCGTTAATCAAGTAATTATGACTATCCAGTCTAACAATCAGGGTTTAGAGAAATCTACTTACGGCCTCAGATATGGCGGCTTCAGTTGTGGTGCGTCTGTACCTGGTAGACTGTCCTCGTTTTGTGTCCGGTACTGTTTCCAGAGCACCTTTGCTTCGCTCAGGTCGGCCGCTAGCGTGGCCATGTCCTGGGCTCGGGCCACGCTTTCAATTGCCTGGAAGAGCACTTCAGGGTCTGGAGCGTATGTCTCTGCATTTGGGGACCACGTTTGTGTCCTCCGTGGCGCGGTTTCTTTTGGCATTGGCTCAATGCTAAATTTCTTTGAATATTGTGGGATAAGACCGCGTGAACGCGGGGCGGCGTGGTAGGGCTGCGGCCAAGACGTGTCACCTTACCCTTGTCCGCGCGGAGTGGAAAGCCGCTCACACACTCTTGTCGTTAGAGCGGCTGGCAATTTCCGTTCCTGTCAGCGGGCAGGGGTGGTGCAAGGCTATGGGCTACTGTTTGATCTCCGATATTTCCCGGTGCATTTACGAAATTACCTGGCCCGCCGCCATCTCATCATCGGCTAAGAAGCTTAGTCGGTGGCCTAGCTTCAATTAAAGCACGCGCATGATCTGTGTTTTAGGGTCGAAGGATTTGCGCTGTGAATTCACCAGCAGCTCTGGTTTCCCATACGCGCGTTGCTGACAATTGCCGCTGTTGGGCCCAGTGCAGCTGGAATCGAAAATGCCTTTTTGTTGTAAATAAATTGTCTCCTCAGATTGACGTAGCCGCCGCATACTACCTTGCGCAATCCCGGTAGAACGGTCACCAGCTCTCCACCACTTCCATCATCAGTTTTGGGAGAACAGGGAAGCAACGTCGCCATTTGTTCAAGTGCCAGTTTGAGTTCCGGAAGTTCTATATTACAGCTTTACTAATGAACGTTAGAGCTACATTGAGCCACCGGATTTGAGGTGATCGCGAACAAAGCGTTTGCGTGGTTTTAGCATGCGCGTGTGTGTCCCGCGCGCCGTCCCGCGTCCAAGCAGAGCGTGACAGGTGCTCTCCTAACCCTCGGTCTGGCATATACAAATTAGACGTTTGAGCTCATGGCACGAGGCTCTGCAAGTAGAGTCGGTGCGTATTGCTGATGGCCTATTGCAGGCACGCTCGCAGTGTGCCATACCGGGTTTAATATAGAGCTTTACTGTTTGTGTTTCGCACATTTCTCAGCCACGCAATTGAGATGACGTAGAATCACTAAACCTTACTCTACGCTAGCTAATTAGAATGCACATTGGGTGAGTGGGTCGTTGACCTTGAAATTGATCTTGGCGCGAGCCACATTCCGATTATTCGGTTAAATAAAGGCAGCCACCATTAGCACGAAAAGCCCCCGTGAATGTCGCTCTAGAACGGCTAAGCAGGCGGCGGTTTCAGCGGCGGTGAAACTCTTCAGGCGTGGTTAGGGCATGGTGAAAACTGCCATTTTAGTTTCTAACATTGATGCTATCGCTGCTTCGGCCTCTGCGCCGCCTGCGGCCAATATCATGCCATGCGAGACAATTCGCGCAGCAAAGACAACAGCTAAAAGTTCAGGTGCCGAAATTTGCCACCGTGTCTAACCTCGCAACGCTATTCAAGATCCGATTTGTAGACCTGCAGGCTACAATGAAAAATCTCGGTTATTCGAACTTCCATTGGGATTATATTGTAGACGACGAGAATGCGTGCTTAATAGCGGATGAGCTCGGTATCTCGGCCCAGGTTGCACAAAACCACGGCGAGGATCTATATCCGCGACCGCTACCAAAAGACCTGGCAAACTGCCCACCTCGGCCCCCGGTGGTGGCATTGATGGGCCACGTCGACCACGGAAAGACAACTCTTCTCGACTATTTCCGTAAGTCGCACATAGTAGACGGTGAAAAGGGTGGTATCACCCAGCACATCGGCGCGTTCCTCACCAAGGTGGGCGACCAGCCCATCTGCTTTCTGGACACGCCCGGGCACGAGGCATTTCTAAAGCTAAGGCAGCGCGGCGCCCACCTTACAGACATTGTGATGCTTGTGGTTGCTGCAGATGACTCCGTGATGCCACAAACCAAGGAGGCATTGAAGCACGCGAAGGCAGCCGGCGTGCCCCTGGTTGTCGCCCTCACGAAAAGCGACCGCCCCGACGCGAAGCCAGAACGTGTTGTGGCTGATCTTGCCGGAATTGGGGTTGATGTCGAGGATTACGGTGGTGAGACGCAGTGCATACCTGTGTCTGCAGTGACAGGCCAGGGCATTCCGGACCTGCAGGCGGCTTTGCAGGCTCTCATCGAAATCCAGGACGTGCGCAGCCCCGCCAAGGGCTACAATACTGAGGGCGTGATCGTGGAGGCGTCGGTTGCGAAGGGCTCGGGCAACGCGGCATCCATGATCGTCCGCAAAGGCACGCTAAAGCCGCGTCAGGTTGTTGTTGCTGGCACCACTTGGTGTCGTGTGCGGCAATTGAGCAACGAGTTCGGCAAACCTTTAAAAGAGGCTCCGCCCGGCACGCCTGTCCGAGTCTCAGGTTGGAAGGAGTTACCGGAGCCGGGTGACATTGTACTTGAAGCCAAGGACGAGGCTCAAGCCAAGAGGGTCTCTGAGAACCGCCTCCGTGCGCTCGAGGCTGCCCAGGAAGCGAAGCAAGTAGAGGTCATCAATGAAAACAAGCAGACGCAGCAACAGGAAGCCGAGAAGCGGGCTCAGCACGACCGTCGCGCTGCGCTAGGGCTATCGAATGTAGAGGAGGATGCGCCTAGTGGGCCAAAGCAAATTCCATACATTGTCAAGGCCGATGTCGTCGGGTCTGCCGAGGCTGTCAAAGACTCAATCGAGCAGCTTGGCAACGACGAAGTGAAAGCGACTGTACTATATAGTGCGGTTGGTCCGCCAACTGAGTCGGATGTATTCAGAGCCGAGGCGGCAGGCGCGTCTATCCTGGCATTCAGCACGAACATCGCGCGACCCGTTGAGCGGCTGGCCGAACAAAGAAAGGTCGCCTTTAAGCGATACGACGTGATATACAAGGCCATGGAGGACATAAGCGCCACATTATCGGCAGAGTTGGCACCTATTATCACGCGAAGGGTCGTGAGTGTAGCGGAGATTCGTGCCGTATTCACGATCACACTCAAAAAGAAGGCCAAGTTGAACGTTGCTGGAATCAAGGTTAACAAAGGCACGTTCACGACATCGTTGCCTTGCCAAGTGCAGCGCAATGGAAAGACCGTTCACGAGGGCACACTCTCATCCATCCAGCACGGCAAAGATCAGACTACGGAGGCCCACAAGGGATCGGAGTACGGTGTCGGATTCACTGGCTGGAGCGACTTCCAAGAGGGCGATATAATCGAGGGCTACGAAGAAACCAAGACGCCACGATACGTATGATCTCACAAGGCGGTCTCGGTCCCTACTCTTTTCCATGTTATTTATAGAGCATCCCATGTACATACATACACATACACCTATACTATTCTAAAGAAAGCGCCTGCGGCTTTAGCATTCCCATTGAACAGCCACAAATTCCTCGACATAACCGACGCCCGCGTCATCAAGTTTAGGGAGAGCGTCGTCAGCTGCCGTAGCAATGAAAATGGTGCCCCACTCCATACCATCAACTAGCATGTCTTCCGTCTCGAGCTCAGTAATAAGATGCGGCATGAGCTGCACTTCCAAGACGTTTCCTTTGGCATTCAGGTCCGCTAATTCGTTGGCAACACCGTCCTCACCACTGTAAAGTAGTGGTCTCAGGCCGCGCTCATACCTCAAAACCTGCTCAGGGTTGTGTTCAACCGTGGTCACAAACTTCGTGAATACGGGGTCTTCCTTAGCCTCAACTTCGCGCACTTCCTTGATTTCTGCTGCATCATCCTGTCCCTCCTCGGCCTCTTCAATCTTCACGCCTGCGTACTCTTTTGTGTTCTCAGGCTCAATGTACTCCTCTTCGACCTCCAACAGCTTGCAGGGGTACTTTCCTGGAACTATGATATTATCACGCTTCGAACGCGCCTTTTTATTCGTTTTCTTAGGCGCTGTTGTAGCGGGAGTAGACGCAGGCGTGGCAACACCGCTGCTGAATGGATTTGCACTGGCAAACGGGTTGCTTACTCCGGACGCGTCCGGCGATGTAAACAATCGATCCCCAATATCTCCCTGAGCAGGGCCAATGTTGTTCTCCGGCTGGGAAGCTTCAATCTCCTTTCTGATTCGCTCGCGAACTGCGTCGTTGGACACCACTCCCCGCACGGCCCGGACGGAGCCCTTTTTCCGCCGGCAGTTAGGATCGGAACAGGCAAAGGCATATAGCACACGATCATAGTTCTTGTTTGGTAAAGGGCAGCTCAATTGGGCTAAAAGATCGAGTGCTTTATTGCAGACTTTACATTGCACGAGCTCATTCGCAGGACTTCGTCCTTCCAGCCACTCTGGAGATCCACCAATATGGTTACCTTGCACGGAGATATCAGCGAGCGATGCGTCGCGTCCTGCGTAGCCCAGTAAGACTGACGTGGCTCCAATGGCCTCTTCAAAATCAGAGTCTATATCCGACATGGTTGAAAAATTCAAAATGCCCTAACCTGATCCTCAAATCAGTCGTTTTCACACTTCAGGTTTGGCCAACATGAAACGAAGATGGTGTTGTAAACATAAACAAGTAGTAGAAGTAACACGACTAGTAGCTATTTATGATTTGATGCGACGATGTTAAGCCCTATGGGCTCGGGAATGTTAGTCTCAAAGAGCGGCCCAAGCATCTCGTGGATGTTCCAGTCGTTCTTTGTATCCAAGTATCCATCTTCAGGGAGATTAGAGTCACCTACACCAAAACTAGGCAAATCAGACATCTCTAAGTCTATTCTATTACTGTTGCTGGGGGACCGACGAACGCTGAGAAGCTTTAGCATATTTGACGAGCCATCCCAGCCTTTCAAGCGCTCAAGTGTCGCGCTAGCGATTTGCCTTGTGTGCTCGTTAGGCGACAGAGCGCTACGCAGCAACGTGTGTATCATGGACTGACTTTTATCCTCCAGAGCCAATTGCCTTGCGACGCTCGAACGAGAAAAGACGGCGCTGAGGCATTTCACAATGGCCAGTTCGCAGCCCATCCTCTCTGGCGCATAGTCTTTCAAGTCACGCAGCTGCATGTAGGCTTCGGTCGAATTAATGTCTCGAAGCAGCTTCTTCAAAACGAGCGTTCCTTGACAGACTGAAAAACGGTCTACCCATCCGTCAGATGCTGTCTGAAGATACCCGTGCAGTTGATTCAGAGCTTCTCGGCAAAGATTTGCGTCAAGAGCGCCTGAGATAATTCTTTGAAGTATTTGCTGGATTTCATGCTCCTCCGTGCTACCCCAATATGAGGGGGAGTCAAATGTCTGGCATTCGTTGCGAAGGGCATTGCGAGGAGGCGCCTTTGCTGCTCTATTTCGCCTGCGTAGCTTAGGCCACAACACAGGAAAGTAATTATGTATTACCATAGAATATGGTTTATTCTACGTTGCCGACTTCGCCATTAAATCTCTGTAGAGCTGGGCAGCCATGTGGCAGACCCTTCCAAGATAGGCAGTTTGTGGGCCCAAACATGCGCACACGTCACCGTAAAGAGATTTGTACGCAGATGTCTTGCTATGAGCCGCTCTTATGGCGATACTAATCATTTCCGGCAGCGTCTTCAATCAAGAGAGCGCAAACCTAGGGCGTGGGAAAAGCTGCCAGAGAACTGCGGCAAGCATACGAGGCTCTTTACATGAAAATGAAAGTGAATGGATAAATAGATAAATCAAGAGAATGCTGAAATATATTAGTACCGAATAATCTTGATCATAGCCCGTCGAATATTGTGCCCTCAACATCTTCGTATTCATTTGCCTCCAGTAGCTCGTTATAGTCACATTTCAGGTCACCATCGCGGAATATGGCAGGCAAAACTTTGTTTTTGTTAGCTCCTTTGTATTTCCAAAGCCTTCTCGCCCGCTCATCCATCGTGATCTCCACAGGGACAAATTTGATGTCGTAAGAGTCGAGGATGCTCACAGCGCGGTTGTACCTGGACATCGTACCGCGGACCCCACTGGCAAAAGACATGTAAAGATAAACGATGTTAGACTCATTTGATGGCACATTCGCCTGAGGCTCATCGGAAGAAGCTGACGAGTGTACTGTGTCGATCTGCCGGGCATTAACAGGACCTGAGCCTTGTGTCTTCTCAGCGATTTTGCTGACACCAGAAGCATTGTCGGCAGTGATTGACTCTTCTGAGGTTGTTAGCTTTGCCAAAGGTTCCTGCTTGCTTTGCACATCTTCAAAAGCCTGCGAAGACGGCACCTGATTTGTGTCATCTTGTTTAGCAACCTCATCGGGCGATTCACTGTCCTCCGGAGCAACAGGATCAGAAAGATCAGGAATAACGGGTTCCACGTTTGCTGGGCTCTCAGGCTCATGCGGGTTTTCAGTGGCTTCGACCATGGGTAAAGAAGAATTGCCACTTTCGATTTCAGAGCCCTTCAGAATGTCAGCGGCTGGCTGATCGTTAGTGTCTAACTGTCTCTTTCCCACGTCCGCTTTAGTGGGATCTCGTGAAGTAATAGCTAGCTCCCCGGTGTCAGATTCCTCGAGCTGCGAGTTCCTATGCTCAAGAGATTTAGATTTGGAGTGACCACGCTGGTGTGCTGGCTTAAATTCTCCCGAGAAATTTTCCGAGCCGTCGGGCTCGGCGTTGAGAGCTTCTGGATCGGGTACCCCGGCATCTAGCTCAGAAACTTCGGGCACTGCGCGCTCATCCTTGAGTATTTCTGAGCTAGTTTCCTCAAATCCAGACCCAGCAAGGGCAGGCTTGTCGGTGGTGGGCGCGGATGCTTTGTTTTCAGCTTCCTCCGCCTCTCGCTGTGAGCGCACCTCTTCTTCATGTTGCGGCTCCTTCGATTGAGAGCTTGCGGGCCTGGGTGCCTGGGAATGGGTTTCTTGGACGCCGCTTTCGGGCCTAGATACCTGTGTCTCTTGCAGCCCAGGCTCAAACTCATTTTGCGCCGGATCAGGGTAATTTGTCTCGTCTTTCCTGGAGCCAGAATCAACTGTCTTAGGCGCTTCCTTCACGCTTTCCTTGGTAGGTTTGGAGATCCCATTTTCCACATTCTGAGATGCCTCTTTAGAAGCTTCTGAACCCCTCAATTGCAGTGGAGCAGCCACATCAGGCTTCGAGTCCCCTAGCGGGGAGATTGTTGAGCCTGTATTCCTGGATGTTGATGCCTTGCGGGTTTGAGCTGAAACTAAGGCTGAGTCCTGAGTTGATGTAGGGTCCAGATGAATCTTCTCATCTAGGCGTGATGAATCGTCCTTGAGCGAGCCATCCGATGATGCAGACAAATGCTGCAGACTGGGTTCCGTTTCGTTAGATACGTTAGATTCCTCAGAAGCCCTAGGAGAGCCATGATCCGAACTTTCTGAACTAACAGAACGCCCCCCAGGTGCGCCTTGAGGTGACGCGGCATCCAGCAAAGAGGCTTGCGTACTGCTTTCAGATCCTGGCCCGGGATCCGTACCAACAAGTTTCGCCTCAATCCTCTCAAATTCGGCTTCTGACATTGCCGATGTAGTCGTCACAGGTGTAGAGTCAGTGGTTGTTGCCCCGGAAGTACGAGCCTTGTTACTAACAGGCGAATTCAGGACATTGCCTTCAGAAGCCCCCAATTGCGACTTCGAGCTCACTGTACTATCGTCGGACTCCTCTGCAGTATGATGGGCCACGTTAGTTGCTGGATTAATTGAAGCCACTTCTGGCTCAGAGTCGATGACAGGAGCAAGAACTGGACCCCCAGTAAGTGCTGCACCATGCTCCTCAACGGCTTCGTCAGAGATAATTCTACTTGATCGGGCGTCCGCCGCGGGCCCCACGTCGGGGTCCACGTCGGGCCCCACGTCGGGCTCCACCTCGGACTCAATCTTGGGCTGAGCACTTGGCTGAACATCAACATTCAGCTCAGCGTCGCTGTTGTGGCCAGGAGAGACATCAAGTACCTCCGGACCAATGCTTATGTCGGTGAGCTCAATCTCTCTATCTCGAGGAGTCGAAGCTACTGTGGAAGATTCAATGCCATCGCGAGATGAGCTAGGCTCCACTTGCGTGGGACCTTTTTCCTTTGAATTTTCTTGCTTCAAATCTGTGGATAGAGGTACCTCGTGTTTGGAATTTGTCGATAGTGAATTTTCCTGCCCGGAATCCGTGGATAGTTGAGGCTCCTCCGGCTTGGAGTCCTTGACGACTGCTGAGTCCTTCTGCTTCGAACTGCTCGATAGTGATTTCTTCTTGGTATCATTGACCGACGAATCCTCTTGCTCTGGATCTGCGGATGATGATATGTCACACTCTTTCGAATCCGTGGGCGGATTCTTCTGGATAAGGTCCGCGGGCGGTGTGCTCTCCTCCACCAGATTTTCTGTTGCGGAGCCCGCTTCCGGGCTGATGATCTCTTGCTTGGAGGGGTCTTGAATGGAGACGTCTTGCCTCACTTCGGCTTGATTCGCGGCTGTTTCCTTTAAAGCTTCCGGTTTTGCCCGACCTGGTCTTGATTCGTCCTTTTCTGTTGGCGTGGAAGCGCCTGATGATGCGAGAAGAGCCTTGTCGGTGTCAACAGTAGGTTCCTCGTCTTCACTCTCGTCCGAGTGTGATTGCTGAGGCTTGGCACCAGCCCTCTGGGGCTCAGTAATGCCATCTTGGGCGTCTGTCCCACGTGGATCGTCAGCAATTATCTCTTTGGCGCTGTCATCTTTTGGCTTGGCAGTGCCTGAAGACAGAGTTTGACCCCTAGCGCTAGATTGTATCTGGCTTGTACGCGCAGTCTCGCGGTCCTCTTCCTTCGAATTGAATTCGCTCACTGAGCGGGGGGGCGCAACTACCTCATAAGTTTCGCCTGCCTCAGCAGCGTCCGAAGATGCGGATTCGCCAACAGTCGTGCCTGGATGGGTGGAGATTGTGGGCTTTGCTATTTCACCGCTGTGCATAGGCTGGGGGCCAGCGCAACCATCTTGCTGACGAAGTGAGCCTAGCGCGGGCGAATCTGCCTGCTCACTGCCGCGGGCCGACGCAGCAGGACTTCCCACCAAGCGCGTGCTCGAGTGGGACTGCTCCGGCGAGAGCGCGACTGACTGCTCCATGGCGCTTGAAACCATGCCGTCGCTGCTCATTTCAGGCTCGTTTTCGTATATGGACGACGCCGAGGAGTGCTGACCTGGCGTCATGAGCTCGAAGCTAGATTCGGAAGGCCCGCGGCGGGGCTCCTCCGTGTCGCTGGATTCCTCGCATTCAGCATTAATCTCGGCCAACAACTCTGCCAACCGATCGTGCTGTTCGTCTCTGGAGGACATCTATGAGGCTATGCAGTGGCGCTCGCGTCGGTTGAGTCGATACCGCTGGACTTCTTTCTTGTCGAGTGCTGGCCTGCAAACGGGGGCCCCAGGCCGGTTATTTACAGGTTAAGGGTAGTGTTAGGGTTGCCAACGGGTATCCTACGGGACAGTGAATGAAGTAGTAGTGCCTGGGCCTCTCTTCTTCGCGGCAGTGGCCAATCTGTCCAATATGAATCTGGATGTCTAATAATTTAGTAGGATTTGTGGATGCAATAAATTTGTGGGAAGTCCGGCATTCGCTGGTCCTCATGGTTGATAGCAAATAAGAGACGCCTGCAGCAGCAGCCAACAACCCTTCGCAGCCTCACCAAAGTAAAAGGGCAACACGGGGGCAGACGATCGCATAGCTGCTCTTGGCCTGCACATGCTCTTGGCCTGCACATGCGCTCGGTTGCTCAGCATTGCCTATGTGAACGCCTCTGCACCTTGCGCTCATGGCCGTTCTTCAGTACATGAACCGCCATGTGAAGTAAAAATACACCCAGCTCTAACCCCATCTTCACACGGTCCCCATCAATTCTGTTGCAGCGTACACCACCGTTCTTTTCCAGAGGCCGGCCACCTAGTAAGCTATGGTTATAATCTTAAAATCTCACCTCCACATAGTTGTGTTACACCTAAGAGGCTTACGCACGCCGGTAGAGGATCCAGGTCTTTGTAAATGCATACGCGGCTTGCCAACACAGGTGCTTCTGCAACTGCTGGCCCCGCATCCGCTTCTGACACACGCTCTTGGTGGGTTTCGGGCTTGGGTTTGCTGAGGTCAATGCTTCGTAATGAACACAACACGAGTCCGGCCTTGAGAGCATGTCTCATTTGAGCTCCAGCGTGGAGGAGGAACACCGCATCAAAGAACGCACGCCGGTATCAAAAGCATCCTCAAGCCGGAAACCTCACCCGTCCCATGTGCCTGCCGTCATACCATGACAACATTGGACATGTTATAGAACTCATTTGTAACGTTAAGCGACTGGGCTGCCGCAGCAAAATATGGGCTGAGACCGCATGACAGGATCCCGCGACACCTCGAGCTTGCACGAGGCAAGGGTTGAGGCTAGGGGTTTCAGCGATAAGAGTGAGGAAGGGGCATGAACTTTAGAGCGACGAGAGCAGGAGCGGCGCTGCCCCCTTTATTAGCGGCTCATTGCAGCGAGTTATTTTATTGAACCCGCTTTTTCCCGCGTTTACCCCCACCTCTTCCCCCATAAGTACGGATGCGGATACGGATGCTTTCCACGACATGAGGAACATGCCGACTGGGCGGGGCCGATGAAATAGCTAATAAAGGTCAATAATAATATGGTTTAGCACCTGTTAAATGATGTTGTGACTGTGTCTCGACGAATGCGTACAGATACACGAGAGGCGCACAAGCGGCCTGCATCTGCAAATATGAGAAAAGGGAAAAAAGGTGGGCGAGTCGAGTCGCGAGGCGGCGGTGATGAGTTTTCACAAAGAGTAGTTGGAACAAGCTTGCAGGTTAATGGGCCCGCATCATAGATACAACACTCAGTGCCCAGGACGTCTTTTTGCCATGAGAAAGCTAGTAAGCGCGGGTCTTTTTCGACTCCGTTGCAGCAAGATAGTCCTCAATGTCCTCGCCGCGTATGATGGTCACCTCGCCATCTACGCTGGTATGGAACAGCGGCCGTATGCCGCGCTCGCTTCTTGCGGGGCGCGGCGAGAACGGCGCGTGCCGCGGCGCCGTATCGTTTGAAAGTTGTTCATGGTCCTGCCATGTGTGCGGAAGCTCGGGCCGCGCTAGCGGCATTGCATCCAGGAGTTCGGCCCGGTAAGGTTGCTGGCCTAGCATGGAATCGAATTTGTGTCGCGAATCGCAGAGCAGATCGTAGCTGCTGCGGCGGTATATATATATATGCACAGAATGAGTCTGCTGTCAAACGGTTCTCAGTCGCGATTACGCTAGCGGCGCATCACCCCCATCACCCGTTGTCGCTTTGTGGTTTGGGTGACTTATGACCTTACCCTCAAGACAATCCAAAGGGCGGGCGATGTTGCTCACAAAAAAAATCCAAGCAAGGGTGGTGGTCGTACCGCCAGTTGTGCGGCCTGCGAAGGAGTAGAAGCAGAACCGTCAAAGTATCGGAAGCAATCGAGGTCTTCTCGTATTTTTGGACAAGGTTTGTTTAGTCCCTCATCTATGCATTTGCTCCTTGGAGCGGTAGGGTTATTGTGTTGCATATGCTATGCACGGAAACATGGGCTTTCATGCACAGAAGAAGATGGCTCCTTAGGCGGCGTCGTTTTCGTCTGCGCAGCCTACAATGACCTCCACCCCTGGATTCAGAAATAGCAACTAGCACCGCTTGATCACAGCATACTTCGTTGGGCGTGCCCCGTCGACCTCGATCCGCTCGTAAGCTGGTGCTTGCTCATGCCCACCGTACTACGCATGATACATACACACATGCAAAAATTCGTTTGCTTGCCTCACGCAGACACTAAGTAACTATTAAATTGTCTATGGATAGAGAGACATAAGTCCTAAGTCCGCTCAGTCGCGCAGTGGCGCGTTGTGGGGGTGAGAGGCCGCTTAGACTTGTGGCGCTGCTTCGCCCGCTTTTCGGTCACAATTAGCTCAGAAAGAACGATAGTGAGGCAGGGTTACGCGAGATCTCCATCCGCTCAAATATTACATGCTACGAACGCGCGCCCACCCCTTAGTCGTTAGACAGAAACGTGACTCAGCAATCTGCCAGCTCGCTGAGCGCTGAACGCTAAACGTGGTGGTGGTGGTGCATACACTTAGGTGGCCTGCAGGTTACAGGAAAATGATAACGCACCAATTCTCGTGGGGGAGGCGGCCTAATTAAGGGGCGCAATGAACATTGTTTCAGCGCAAAAGAGAAAACGGCAGGATTCGTAAAATTTCAACCGCTGAGTTATCCTAGCGGACGAACCTACTGGGCCATTGTCGTGTTTCTTCTATTTAAGGCGAACCGACCCCTCTGCGAGCCGACCCCGCGGTCATGTGACATTTCACTCATGGATCAAAAATAACCAGCTTTTGTCACGGAACGCGGCCACAACAAAGAGGAGGCACGTAATCCTATTGGCAATAACAAAGATTAGAAACAATCAATTAAGCCCCAAATAGGCGACCAGACATTAAGTTGTCCCTCGATCTACTCTTCGCGACCGATTGCGAGGTCGCAAGTGCAGAGACGAGTGTCGCGCGAACTCTCACCGGCTAGCAGCGGCAGAGGACGCCGTAATTATAGATCGGGCAATAAATTTCTGGATAACCATGGATACCCACGTCGACTGAGACGTATTGAATGCACAGCTAGTTGTATTCCTGAAGCACGTGGAGAGAGAGCCCTGTCTGTGTCTAATACATGGGCCTCGCGGTTTGTCAAACGAAACCCAAATTTGCTACTTCGTATGTCGCGGTCATACGACTACAAGAGAGCTTTATCTGAAGACTCAAAAAAAAAATCGACGCATTGGTTCGAGTTTTACTCTGGCTCATGCTCTGAGCACGGCATTATTGAGAGCTATGTGCACAACAAGGACGAGACGGGTTCCATGAGGGGCATCATTACACCTCACCTGGTTGTGAAAGACCCTTCGAAGCCTGGAAGAGCTAAGCAGATACAGCAGGAGATCGTGAATGGGGGTCGGTAACCTCTTGTATCTCAGGGGCGGGAATGCCGCCCCCCTCTTCATGATTCTGAAGGGCGGTGACAGAGTGAAGAATAGGGCAAACGGGCTGTTCCGCCAGGCCGGGAAGTTGAGACATCACCGAAGGGATGGACATGCAACGAAACTGCCTTATCGTAGATCAAGCATTTCGATTTTCATACAGCAAAACCCGCTGATGGACCTGCTCGTCTCCTGGTTTTGAATTGCCACGGAAGTCACAACTCCGACGAGTTTCTGGCATGTGCTGAAAGCCACAACATTGTGCTAGCGTGCCTTCCTCCCCATTCTTCACATCTCACGCAGCCTCTCGAAGTTGGAATATTTCAGCCCTTGAAACTCGCTTATTCAAAAGAAGCTGAACAATTGATACGCAATGACATCACGTATGTCACAAAAGAAACTCTTCTTGATGCGTTCGAAAAGATTCTCTCGGAAATAAAGACAAAATCAAACATACAAGGCGCTTTCCGAGATTCTGGACTCATACCTTCGAATCTAGACAAGGTTTAATCGCGCATCGCTGTTGACAGTGGAACATCTGTACCAGAGACAGCAGGAACGCCTTATTTTCCAGGCGGCTCGTCTCCACCTTGGGCGTCCCAAGCACCGCGGAACGACAAAGACTTTTTTAAGGAAGCGCGGTTCATGAGAGATTATGGATCCGATGATTTCCCAGAGGCATGCAATCACAAGAAGGCTTACTTTGACAAGTACAGAACACGGCTCTTTGTTAGCGAGGACGGCTTGAAATCTGCCCACCAAATGAATAGGAGATCCAGCGGACATCGGAAGCGAGCGCTATCAATGAGCGTTCTTGCTGTGAGTTCTGGAGAGCAACAAGTACAAACACAAGAAGCGCCTGTTGAACAGCCCACGAAAAGGCCAAGGCGTTGTGGTAACTGCGGTCAGCCGAGCCACACACTTCGTACATGTCGCGAAGCGCCATTGGCTGCCTCATTCCCAAAGCACACCACCATCACACAGAAAAAGCACAATGCTGCCTCACTGCCAGAAAGATGCTGCCTTGCATGCAGAAGAAACCGCTTCCGCCCCACCTGCACAAACCACCGCCTTACAACCAAAGGAAACCACTATCTCAGAGGAAACCGCTTGTCCTGAAGAGTCTGCCGAAACCACGTTAGTCGAGTTCGGAAGTTCTCCTCCACATTGTTTCGGCTACGGATTCAATCCTTGTAGCAATGACAATTAGAAAGTCAGTAAGTTATCAATTGAATCAACATGGACCCTTCGCATGCCCGCTGTTCCATCATCACATGACCGAGGGGTCTGTTCGCCTTAAAATAGCTTTCGCACTATGGATTTCGTGCTCACGGGAAATTCTTGCCCTACTGCATCACAAATCGCTTGGCATGCGCGCGTTGTGGCTGTAACTACTACGCCTACTTAGTAGCGCCACCACAACCACTATGGGGGCCGGTTTGAGCACCTGACGCGTGTTCTGACTAAAGCCGCGGACCACTGCAGGACATTGCGTCATTCACGGGTATCATGGTGCGAAGCGGCATTATCGCGTGGCCCATCCGCCGTGATGCGCTGACACATCATGCCTCGCCATGGCGCCTCATGATCCCCACCTTTCCCTTTCCATCGTACCACAGCATAGTTCCCAAATCGAGCGTCAATCCAGGCCCATTCGACAGCTGGACACATTCGGCCATCTCAATTGCAAGTATATTCGACCTTACAGCAGAGCAACCGCCCTTAAGACTGCCATTGACTCTCTTCTGAGCCTCGTTGTCAATCACGTTGGACCCCCTTGCAAGGCTCGCGACTTCCAATCCGCTTACAAGCGTAGAAAGTCTACCGGAAAACGGAAGAACAACCCAAACTCAAGCCTCTAGGCCCGTGCGTGGCAATACTATTTGACCTGCAGCTAAGCCTAAGCTCGATCCCGACAAAAGGAATTGCCCCCAACTAACTGCCTCAGATAGAGCCGGGCGCCGTCGCAAGATTCCAGCACCGCCTCAGAAAGTAAGTCTCAGGCACAGAGTCAGTGCGTCCGCGATGCCTGAGCACGCAATGGATAGTACGAACGGTATTGGAGGCGTGGCCCACGCCGGCCACGGCCCGCCGCGAAATAAAGTTACGCCGACCAAGAGACACCACGACCGCCTGGGCGATAAGCCAACTGGCAACACGGGCGCGGAAAAAGTGGACAAGGGCGAGAAGAAGAATGTTAGCCATGTGCCCTGTAAGTTTTTCCGCCAGTCGATATGCCAAGCCGGCGACAAGTGCTCCTTCAGTCATGAGCTCGACTCACAGACCCAGGCTGTCTGCAAATACTACCAGAAAGGCAATTGCAAATTCGGAGCCAAGTGTGCATTAGCGCACATCACTCCTGACGGGCGGCAGGTGAATAAAAAACCGCTGAAGGAGCCTGCATCGCGCCGTAAAGACAGCAAGGTCAAAGACGACAATAATGATGCTACCGAGCTGTCCCCGCAGCAGTCGCGCCCCAAGACAGGGTCTGCAAGCTCACAAGCTAGCGACACTACCATGGTGGACTCCAGTGTGCAAATGGCGTCGCGCATCTTGTCGAAGTACTCAGGCTCGAGTCAGCCGATTGGTGTACCCTCGCACTTACCAGCTTCATCACAGCTAGCTTCGCAGATACCGCAGCAGCCATCGCATGTGTCACATAGCACGCAGCCCAGCAGTCCTCGCATTAATTTCCATGCCAAGCCCTTCACGGTACGCTCCCTGTCTTCGTCGCTCCCGCAGACTCCCGGTAGCCAGCGGCCGCTCGCTCAGCTCGGATCATTATCCATTGGCGCTACAAGCTCTGGTGTACCCAGTGCAGCCGGTGGGGTCGCAATGTCTCCACCACTGAGCCAGCCGGGGCTCCAAGGATCCTCCTGGACTAGCTACCGCAGCCTTTTTGAGGGATCCGCAATTACCGATGATGACGACGACACACTAGAGGAGGGCGACCTTGGCGAGGAGGAGGAAGAGGGCTTCCGAGAACAGCTCGTACCTTCTACTCTCACAGATCTGCTCACACCCCTTGAATGTGAGCGACGCAACTCGCGCACATCGGCTCAAAAGTCTGGGAGGGTATTTTCGTCGCCATCAGTTGTGTCGTCACCATTTGGCTTCAGCACTCGCCGCGCCTCGAGTGGTGGCAGCTCCGCGCACGAACTGCTGAGCTCGAGCGCCCCACTCCAAGACCTGTGGAGCCCACGACCGCGCAACCAAGTGTTCCCTGTGCAACCTTCGCACGAGCAATCCAGAGGATTTGAGACCCGAGCGCTACAGCAACCACCAATAGGCACTCAGTATGGCCACGAAGTACCACCAATAGACATGGACGGCGCCTACCAGCCGTTCCAACAGTTCAACCGCGCAATTGCACGCTGAGAAGACATACGCCGAGTCTTGTGAACCACGCCTCAACCAAAACTAGTCGCACAGCCCGCGGCCTTGGCCAACTGCTGCATAAACTCAGCACATACCAGCTTGGGACTGAAAAAGCAGATGCCTAAAATTACATCACGCCAAACTTCAAATAATAGCAGTATGAACGTAGACTATAGGGAAATTACATGATTTAGAACCACGATTTATGGAAGATGGACCATGAAGTGAACGCTCCTAGCGTCTAGCAGCCACCGACTTTACAGCGGTGTGTGTGTGGCGCCGGGCCTTGGAAACGATCACATAGCTAGCATATCCCACGTGACACAGCTACATCACAGGCCTATAAAAAATGCGAACCACCGTCAGCATCTCTTCTCTTTTTCCTACAACAGGCGTGTTGCCCAGAAGGGTTTCTGGACATGGCGCCTGTAGAAGCGGCTGTTTATGATGACCATCCAAACAACATTCTATATTCTGGTACCCCTTATGTTATGGGCTTGCTGGCTCGCCGGTGGTCCAAGTGATTTGAAACGTTTGATCAGTTCTGAACCAGCTCGCCGAAATGCTTTTGTAAAAACACTACAGTCATACTATTTAAACTTGTTCGACAGTTAGAGCATTAGTGCAGCATTGATACCGCCGCTCCTCGTGTCTAATTTGCTCGTGCCAGAGACGACGCTCAAAGACAACGCAGTTGGGTGGATGATTCACTATGAGACCATCCAGTCTTAAGAATTCACTGGCGAGGCCTAGGAACAAAAGACGAGCCTGCTAGCGCCGCTTGTGATTGCAAAATAACGAACGCCATGAGGTAGCACGTCCTTACTGTGTCAAAACCGAAGCAGTCACCAGGGAAGGGAACCTTAAAGCCAGAGAAATTTCATCAGCTTTTCATTAAATATCGTCATACGTACTTAGTGCGAGGGTACCTTGAGCACTTCGAGATACTCCAAGTTGTCAAAGAAGCCTTCGAATACCGGGTGTGCCTTGACAGTCTCGAACCAGCGCATGACAGCAGGGTACTTGGCGCGGAACTCCTTGTCAAACAGGCGCACGAGTGGGCGCAGGAACATTGTAGCACCGTACAAGTCAGCCACAGTCACGGACTCGCCAACGAGGTAAGTGTTCTTGGACAGATACTGCTCGTAAATGTCAAGCTCGCTGGTGAAAGCAGCGGCGTTGCTGTCCCATTCAGCCTGGTTGAAAGGCTTGGCGCCCATAACCATCTTGAAGTTGAGGGCTACTGCATTCATGAAGTCGAAGTTGAATCGGTTCATCCACATCAGGGCCTGAGAGAACTCCGCCGGCGTCTGCTTGCCAAGCAGGCCACCGCTTTTGGGAAGTTGGTCAAGAACTGCGATTGGTTAGTACTCTGTGCTTGCTTTCAGGAAGTTATTTTCTCAACACGTAATCCTTTCAGACAGGGATAACTGTTTTTTGAATGTGGTTCATCATTGATGCACCGAGGTATACTTACTCATTAGCGCAATAGGCACGCTCTCCGTCAACTGCGTGCCATCGCTGAAGCGAAATGCCGGTACCTTCGCCGCCGGGTACTTGGCGGGGAAGTACTCATCTGGGCCCGTTGACACCTTGATGCTGTCGATCTTGTAGTGCTTCACAAGATGCTCCGGCAGCACCGTGCGCGTGAAGGGGCCGTCGCCCTCCTTGATGTGGGTGTAAAGCGTTCCAAGAGACATTGTTGCTCGTCCTTTTTGAGTCGAGGGAACAGAGCTCAACAAATGAGTGGGTGAGTCGCCGAGTTGCGTGCGTGAGTGGTTGCGCGCTTGCGCACTTGCCCCAACCCCGCGTTCAACAGTAAGGTGTAACCAAGCCCGCAATAGGCGGCGAGAGTCGTCTCAAGCGTAGCACGGGTGTGTTGTTGGCATGCTGCGGTTGTTTTGGTCTCGGTTCTATCACACAGTTATCTAAGATCCTCCCAAGAGTCACGTGAGCACCGCCTTGCAGACGTGGCGTGGCGCGGCATGCCTCTCTCCCCATATGGGGTTGCTGGCCAATTAGAACTCGACGTCACTGCTCATACCCGCCGCTCCGGCACCCGCCCCTCATCGAGCAACTCCTTCCTGGCCACCCAGCGCCGCAGTTACAAAGCACGTCCGCGCTTTCTCGGAAACACCCCTCAGTGAGAGTGCAGGCCGCCTCAGGGACACCCCGACTCAACCTCTTGTCAGTGGCGTGCGACACCCCGCGGTACACCGTCGCTCGTCTTTGATAGCGCCACGCTGGCCTTACCGGAGTGAGGCTTTTGCTGAGCTGTCCTGCCGCCGGTCCTATCCTGAGTCAGCAGGAAATTTTTCCACCCAGTTGACTCACGTGAACAACCTCGGGAACACTAGTAACCCTAGCCCGTCCCACTCTACCGTACGATACACAAACACAGTCACAAGTACGTCCCAGACCAAAATACCGCCGCTCTTGGCGCCGGGATTTTGACATAAATGGCAGGCGCCGCCGATGCAAGCGCTCTAGCCATTGCTGCTGGAGCCTCCCGGCTACGTCAGCGGAAAATCAGCGTCAAGCAACGATTACGCATTCTCTGGGAGCGTGATCTACCTGATTTCATTGAAGATGTGCGCAGCGACCTGCTTGGCATAACTGAAACAGGTGTTGACAAGTCTGAGGAGGATGAGCGGCATCTACAGGCCGTTCTTTCTGCCTCCACAGTCGCGCCAGCTCAAGGAAAGGCTGGACGCGACGCGTATATTCCCACCCCAAGTGCTTCGAAGAAATGGGCCGAGTATAGCCGCTTTTACGAACCAGGATGGGTCGAATCCACCAGCTACATACATAGCTCTGCAACCGTTGAGGACGCTCTAGGTTGCGAGTACAACATGGATGAGGAAGACGCAAAATTCCTGGAAGACCTGAACAAGAGCGTTACCGACACAAAGCAGAAGTGTAGCGAAGACGAGCTTGAGATGCTTTGCGCGCTATACGAGTCAGTCGTTGCTGAAAAGCAGCCGTATCTAGCCACAGACGTGAGTCAGCTCTTGCCGTACACAGAGCTCGAGCCTCAAGTTGTTGCCAATCTCGACGCGCGACGACGCAATGCTAAGAATCCGATGGATCCCGAGCAGCTGCTTTATGAAGCTCACTCGGAGGACTACGCGCCAAAGCTTGCGCCATCGCCTTACCGCACGCCGCTGGCGAGCGTGCGCATGTTCGGCAAAAAGGTGTATGAGCATTGGCGTGAGCGCAAGGTGAAGGCTCTTGGCCGCTCCGTGTTTCCGAGTCTCAAATTTGAGACTGGACTGACGAGCGACGACTCCGACCCCTACGTTTGCTTCAGACGCCGTGAGCTGCGGCACACGCGCAAGACACGGCGTACGGACGCTCAAAATAGCGGCCGGCTACGCAAACTACACGCCGAGATGCAAGGAGCGCGTAGCCTAGTTGAGCTTGTTCTGCGGCGTGAGCGCACGCGATTGCAGCAGATTCAAGCCGACTTCGAGATTTTCGAGACTCGATGCCGTGTCAAGGCTCTGAAGCGTAAGATAGGTGGCGGTGACGATCCCGAGTTAGCTGGCCTTCTTATTTCAATACCCAAGCGTGTGCGCAAGGAGGAGGCCGCGAAAAGTCGGCGCGAAGAACGCGAGCGCGAGCGGCGCGAGAAGCTGGCTCAAGAGAAGGCGGAAAGGGCCCAGCAGCAGGCTGCCTCGGCGTCCGCTTCCGCCTCGTCCGCTGCAGCCGCAAACGCTGCGCCGAAGCCCAAGCCTGCTACGCCTGCAGTTACAGGGTCGCGGATTCCTGACTTGGAGCATGTCACCCTCGCCGAGCAGTGGGCCCAGAAAGATGCTCAGCTTCAGCGCGCAATTGCCGATAAGATGCGTCAACGCGAGCTGAGCGATGCTGGTTGGGTCAATTTGACAGAGGAGTCGCTCGTTCCGTTTGCAGACTTTTTTGCCCCGTACTCGACAGACGTGCCTAATTCTGAGAGTGCCTATTCATGTCTAGAATATAGCATGCCAGCAGTGCTGGACAACATGCGCCGGACGACGCCACGCATGGCACTACCGTTGGCTGTCGACGTGCCTGTGGATGCGACTCCCGAGATATTAACCACCGACGGCGAGGGCCACTTAGCGCGATTTGGCGAAGTTGACTTTGCACGGGAGCCGGACAGGTTTTCAGTTCCGCGCAAGGGTCCACAAGTTTCAGTTCGACGGCACGTTGCAAACGGCGTGCAGTTTGTGGACCGCAACCTGCCCGAGACACCGCTTGCTGAGTTTGGACGGCTTGTGAATGCGTCTCCTCAGAATGAGGCTGACGAGCGTTTGGCAGACCGGTTCAAATTTGACCATAATGATGCTGACTATGGCGATGTGGGGCACGACGACGCCGCGCTGCGGCAGCTGTTTACGGAGCCTGCAGTATTGAACGAGTTGGCGCCTGTGACGCAGACGCTTCGCTTTGGCGCCATGATCACGAAGAAGGTCACGGAGACCCTGCACGAGGCTCAGCAGCAACACAGACGGGCAACACAGGCTTCGATCAAGCGACACTCGCTGCAGACGCAAGCTCAACAGCGGGCGTTGATGCAGCAGCATGCTCAGGCCCAGCAACAAAGGGCAGCCCAGCAGCAGGCTCAAGTGCAACTGCGGGTTCAGCATGCACAGAAGATTGCCCAGAAGCAAGCGCTGCGGCACCAAGCCTCGACGGCCTCGAACGGATCGCCTACGGGGCTTCCATCGCCGTCTTTGGCGACCGGCTCTCCCGGATCCGCTGCACATACCGCTGGGTCGGCGCCGGGCATCAACGGTACTCAATCGAGTAATCATAGAGGCAGTCGGTCCAGCAGTCATTCCAGCGATCAGAGTAGCAGCCAGATCGGGAGCCAATCCACTCAAGCTGGCAACCATACGAGCACAGGCCAGCTCAACAATCATGCTGGCGTGAACCATGCCGCGAGTCAGCCCGGGGCGCAACCGGGGAAACAGTCCGGCAAAGCGTCCGACAGACCCCCGAGCAGCACGTCAGGCAAGCAGTCGGCTGGCATGAACGGCCGGCACAGTGTGCAGGGGCAAAATGCAGCGAAGAACATGACGCCGCAGCCGCAGCCGCCCAAGATCGAAGCAGGCGGTTAGCCGAAGCAGCCAACTGAGACTTGGGCTGATGTAAATACTATTTAAATTATTTTTTGTACTTTTAGGATCAACGAGCGATGAACAGATGCACACCGTCTCTCCTTCCAGACAGAGTAAACCCGTCCAGTCCTTGGACAGTTGACTGGACGCAGGCCGTGGGCCTCGGAGCACAGTCGCTTGTAGTCGCACGGCCAGCTCTGCAGTCCGACCCTGCTAGTTCTTGCTTCTACAAATGACACTTTGCGCAGACACATTGGCTGCTTAAGACTCACGAACCACTTTGGATGTTTTGGCAGATACACATGCCTCACCTTTGCCCAGATCGCGCCAGTAGCGCTAGACCCAAAGCAGTCCCTAGCAGTCCCAGAAGAGCTGCTGCGGCTGACCCAAGAAATACAGCCGAGGCTAGCCGTGCTAGCAACTAGCCACTCTTACCGCGGCAGTCTCGGCAGGCTTATCTGCTGCAAGTGACTGAACGTCACCCTCATGCCTTCTTCGCCTTTTTCTTGTCCTTCTTTTGGAGACCAACAGCACCCCTCTTGAGAGCGTCAGTGTAGGCCTGCCAGAAGCCAGGCAGACTATCTGCATCTACAACCGTGCTCAGCGACTTGCGGTTGCCGGACTTTTTGGGCGCTCCGTTGGTTGCGCGGAAGATGAGCGGGTAGGGCCGCTCTGTGGCGTGGAGATCGACGTCGGGGCCCGAGCGCAGCAGCCGCTTCTGCTCGAGGTAGACCGAGCCCTCTGCAGCGGCTGCATCAAGCAGTTCTCGCAGGCCCGTGCAAAACTCGTCGTTGGCGACGCGCATGGTACGATTACAAACCGGCTGTTCAGCGGTGTGTGAAATGGCCCTGGGTTCTGGCGGCGAAAAGTGGATACGAAACGCAGATTAGACGTACATGTTTTTTAAAATGAGAAGCATGAGGGCGACACAACGCGCCCCAATTAACACCGTCGCATCGGCGCGAGCCCTGTAGAGACTGCCTGGTAGGCAGGCCGGCCGCACGTCGTGCCGGTTTCCGCAGCACCGCTATTCGCGAAGGCGGGTTGGGCATGCCTAGCTATTGACGGCAGTAAACTATACGCATTGGGCCGTCTGCGTGGCAGAGCTGCGGCGGGATGCAGCCTTAGACATTGCTCTTTACCTCGAAGAATCGCTTCAGGTATGCGACTTGGAACACGGCATTGACAACGACGAAGAGCAGCTGCAGCAGGCTCCACCATTTCACGCGATCGTTTGTGCTCTCGGCGGTGTTGCGGTGCGTACGCTCGCGGATGCGCAGGTACTGCGACTCGTGGGCCAGCTCGTCCACAATGCGCGTCAGCAGCTTCAGCTGTCCGTCAAGCGTGTCATACTGCTCGGAGCGCAGCTCGCTGCCCCACACGTGGTTGACGTGGAACGTGACGTCCTTTGCCGAGTTGCCCGAGCGCTCATTGCTGAAGCAGAACTCATAGCGGCCCGACGAGTCGATGGGGATCTTGTTGTTGCCGTTCGACACCTTCAACTGCTCAAACGCGTAGCGGCCATTCGGAGCCACGACATAAAAGTCTACGACGAGCTGCTCGCTGCTGGCCGCGTCGCGCGAGCCGACTTGGAAGTCGACGCTGAAGTCGTCCTGTGGCTTCAGCTTCTCATAATAGCACACCTTGCCCCGGGCAGGAATGACCTCGTTATGAGCAAGCGCCAAGCCTGCCAAAGAGCACAGGACCGACACGAAACCAAGGAACTGCATGAGCGAAGCTTGAAAAGTTCCCCGACCACGTAGCCCGCTGTAAATGGGGCTTTGTCATCCAGAACCGACGCGTTTCTGGATCGCAGCCCTTGCCCTGCCTACCCCGCGACGTAGCGTGGAGTAATAGAGAGAGGCGCTGCTGAACGGCATGGCCATCTAGTTGCGCTGCTCGACCGGCGCCTGGTGGCATGTATTTGGGGCATTGGATCGAGACTCGGCATGTTAGGCACCTGCAAAGCGTTTGAAGATAGTAGTAACCTGCACGGCGGTGCGTAGTCATGAGCATAGGTGGAAGCTCAGCGCCACAAGGGGAAATCGATCCTGGCGTGGAAGGCGCCTGAATTCAGCGAGGCAGTCAGTAGCCCAGAAATAGTGCAGTAGAAATCTAACAGCCGTCTAATTGGTTCATTGCCTGTGGAGAGCAGACCCGCTTGGCCTGATGATGCCTCCAAGCCAGACGTTGTACAGCTATAAGCATTGATGAAATGCCCATGGCTGGCTCAAAAGACGCCGCCGGGCCACAAGCGTCAAATGTTGGAATTCAATGTGTGAAGATGCCATCAGCCAATTAGAGAACATGTCTAGCGCACTTGACCATTACGGATGATTTAGCCTGACAGCTCTCATTCTATCTCATAGCTGTCTGCTCAAAGTTGAACCATATAGTTGGCATCTCGCGGAAGATGATAATGGGATCGGTAGTATACAGAGATTAAAGAATGCAAACAGATGCGCGCATCACTGACTTGTTTGGATAAGGCACTGTGGCCGCGGCAGAACGCAAACGAGATTGCCCCCATTGGGCTCTGCGCACCGCGCTCTCCTCGCCTACTCTATTTGAGCCCCCGCGCAAGCTTGATTCCAACAAACGAGACCAGGGCTACGAAGGCTCCTATTTTGTAAACCTGAAGATAGACGGCCCGCTCATCGAGCACGCTGAATGAGGAGTAGCTATATGCCAGGTCGCGCACGCCTAGATGGCCGGCAATGAATCCAACAAAGGTGGCCACACAGAGATCGGGCGCGAGCCAGTGAATGAGCGGCACGCCAACCGCGACAAACAGGTATCGCAGGGCCAGCAGAAGCTCGTGTCTGTGCTCAGAAAATACACCAGTGGGCAGGTCCACCACAGCAGGCAGAGTGCCAAAGACCATTACCCAGTTCAGGGCAAACACGGCGAGAAACAACGCCGCAGCAAGAACGGAGGTGGTCGCGCGGCGCGGCGGCGCCGGGTCTTCCCAGCGGCTCACGGGCTTGCCCTTGTCAGTCGCTATGACATCAAGCTTCTCCTCAATGCGGTTCAGCTGGAGCTTGAGATCGATGATGTCCTGTTCGTTCATGTTTCTGGTGATTGCTAGCGCAGAAGAGCCGTCTTTAACCCCGAGCTCATGGCCAGAGCAGGCGCAGTGTACCCTTGCCGCAACGGCCACAATGCAATCACTGCATGCAGGAACCACCTAGAGCAAACGCAAGGTCGCAAGCTGAGGAGGCAGCGCCAGCGCCAGGCATGGTTTTGGGCCATCCGGGAGCTAGAACGGAAAGCGCGCAGATAATGGAGCTAGACATAAATATATTCAATGTAGCTACTACACAAGGGCACAAATGCGCACTCCGCAGCATTAGCTCGCAGGCGCCGCCCCGTTGACGCGCTGTCCCTGGTGAACGGAACACCGTCACGCAGTTAGCTAGTGAATCCGCTACGAGTGTGTAGCTTGCATGAACCTGCGCGAATAAACCGCCCCAGGATCGAGCGTCTACAAGGGGGGACAGCGGGCCTCAACGCCTGATAACCGACACCGTGAGTGCTGGATGTCGGCGTAACTGCGCATCGAGGAGACGACGATGGGACTAGTTATATTATTAGTACATTGCAACAACGTTCAGCACAGCAAGAGCAAAAGTTCTGTGTCTTGTCGCATGCTCGTCACGACCACTAATCACAGGCTGCTGTCGCTATCGCGTGCGCCGCACGACCACTGAAGGATGACGCAATCCAGAGCCGAGCCAATGACAGCAAGACCAACTCGCGCGAAGGGCTCACGATGCGGCTTGGTTACCCCACATGAGAGACTTTCAAGGGATTTATCAAGTGTGCTTATCATAACGACAGTGTAGCATTGAGTAGATCAGCCGTTCGTCAAATGCTACTCACACTGTTACTGCTATCAACAGTGAACGGCTACATTTTTGAATGCGACCTGGCTTAAAGAGTGTCTGGGCGATGGAGTGTGGAACTATAACAAGTCGAGCACAGAACAGGGTTGGCCAGTCGTCCTACCTTCAACACCACAGCAGCTCAGCAATAACACGGTTATGGAGAAATGGTACAGATGCGTCAGGCAGGCAGGGATCAGTCACCATTTTGTGGTATCAGGAAGCCTTTGTCAGGACGACACTGTGCTGAGGTCTGTTGGTCTCAGTGAGCTAGGTGATGAATGGGAGTACAGCTACTATTCAGAGACTGCGAAGGCGACAGGTAAATTGAACAAGAGAGCGTCTGTTATTTACGAAGTTGAAGCCGACCAAGACAGAGAGAATTGTGGTCATGCCGCAGTGCCTTTTACGGAAACAACAGGGGACTATCAGGATTCGAATAAAGGAACGAAGTATCTAGGTAAACAAGCAACTAACACCGGCAGCAGCTTGGGCACAAATGTGATCTTTTGGCCGCACCATGACTGCTTTAAAGGCAATGAACACTCACTCGATTTAGATCCAGATAATACAGGGTGTGTGACCCATATCCGGCCTACTCGTGGAAGGGTGGTGCAGTTGATGCAGGCCAGCAGTGCCACCCCATAGAAGCATGTCGTAACCACTAGCAGCGAATCTCGCGTGCTCAGTCACCGTTATTAGGCCAGGCCAAGCCGCCCCCCCCCCTCGCGCAGCGCAGAGGCGGGGGAACAAGTAGAGTCCAAAATGTGAAGCACATGTATATTATGCGGGGGTTGAGTTATTTAGCTATTCAGTTCCACAGGCCAGCGGAGATACGCGGCCTGTGCTTATGCTGTGCCGCAAGCGGCCAGCGGGGAGCGCTGCCGCTCCGCCAAATAAAAATACGGGGGTGATTCGTTTTTATTAGTCCATGCGTCTCGTAAAGCCAGAAGCAGAGTAAACTTACTTGCGGCGGTAGGCGCTGCCCTCCGTGAGCTTAGCCTTGCCACCTGTGGGCTGGCAGAGAACAGTGGCGCAGGAGCCACAGGTGACGACGGTCTGCGCGTGCGAGAACACGGTCGTCATCTTGAGGCAGCCCTGGCAACGGACATCCATGAAAAAACTGCGGGGAGTGGGCACAAGCTGCTTCAACTTGTGCTTCTGAGCCTCCGTCTTAGCGCTCGGGTTGAGAAGATCGACAGCCAAAACCATTTTACAGACTGAAAGTTCTACGGTGGAAGCGGTGAAAAAGAAGCCGTGTGAGGTAATGGACCCAGGGCGAGGTGAAAAAGTTTGCGGGCGTGGAAAAAATCACTGCTTAGATAACACACCAGAAGGGCTTAGGGCGTGGGACGACGCTCGTAAGGCCATGGCTCAGCTTGCCGTGCAGCCCGTGTAGTCGTTTGCTCATTTCGAAGTCAGAGAGTCTTCTAGTAGCTGTTATTTGGCATAAGCTGCCTAAATGCACCATGCATTGCACGTTTGGGCCAAGAAATAACGACCACCAGCAGACCACATTACAGACCATAACCCTTACACGACGACAGTGGCCTTGTGCCACGCCACAAGGCGCCACAAGGCGTACACATAGCTCCGAGAAACAAAGCGCGAAGTAGAAAAATAAACTTAATGAAACACATGTAGCTAGTTGGACCGGAGTTTGAGGTCTTCATTAATACGTCAATTTAGGTAGCAGTTGCCGTTCCGTGGAGAAACGGGTTCGTCGCCGTGTCGGGCAAGCTGCTGGGCAGCGTCTCGGACTGAGCTGGTGCCCTCCGAGCTTCACTGCTCGCCGTCAAATCCCCGGTTGGATCTTTGACTTGTGGGTCAATGGCCTCCTCGCGCAGGGGGTTGCCCTTGCCGCCGTACTCCTTCGGAATCCAATCACCCAGCTCCGCATTGAGCTGGTCTCCGTTCGCAAGCACGTGGAACTTGTGTGTCGTGGCCTCGCTTGTCAAAGCGCGCGCCAGCTTGAACACCCACATCATTATGTATGGCACGTTCACGAAATACTTATTGGCCAACGTCTCGGGGTAGTAATCCTGGAACAGTTTGATGGCCGCCGAGCTTGCTTTGCGGATGCGACCGTCCATGCGCAGAAATGAGACGTTCATGTAGTCGTGCACCTGATCCATGGCGGCGGTTTGCGGCTTGGCAAAGTCGCAAGCCGCGAGCGCGCGCTCGTGCAGACCCACGCGCCAGCGCAAAAATTTGTCCACGTCCTCGAAAACAGCCCCAGGGTCCTTGACCGCGCCATACAAGTTCCAGGTAACGACGGAGCCGCTGGGTGACCGTGTGATGACGCCCAGCTTCGAAACCTCGGCGCTGTGCTCCTCGCGAGCCGCATTCAAAGGCTTAAACTCCTGTCGCCACTTTAGCGTCTTGAGCAGCTGCTCCTTGGCGGGCTCTACCTGCTTCTCATTCGCAATCCAGAACTTGAGCAGTACGTTCTCATGGGCCGCAGTCCATTGTGCGGGGTCCGCAGGGATTGCGAGCCCGAAAAGCTCGCTGTAGTTTGCTTCCTTCAGCGCTGCCACCACGGCCTCCTGATACTCCTTCGAAAGAGCCATGCCGTCGGGTCGTCTTGATCGACGTGCGTTGCCGGATTGATGAGGGCGCGAGTCTGCACCGGGGTATGCGATGCGACGACCCTGCGTCACGCGCGCGAATCAGCACGTGACGAGAGGCCCGGTCGCAGATGCGTCAAACGAGGGGCGCCGCCCCATGCGTCACAGCCGCAGATGACTGAGCCGAAATGCGCAGGTTTGAGCTCTTAAGCGCTCTTATGCGGACTCACCATCGCCAGCATGTGGACAGGGCCGAAACAGCAGTCGGCTTAACCCTGCAATCCGGAGAATAATAGTTCACTACAGATCTCGTTGTACTTTAATATGCTAATGTCTTAAGCTTTACTATCTCAATAACCCCAATTAGTTAGAACAAGATGCCTTGGGCCTGTTTTTGTGCCCTGGCTAACCTTCTCGGCCTGGGTGGCCGATGAAGTGATTTCCATACTGAAGGAAAGAGATAAACGGTGCAGGGACGTGAAATGCAGAACACCAGACCAGGCGTGTGATAATGGTGATGGTCCTTATGCAATGTGTGCGAAGAAAGCTGCGTGATTGGCGACCAAGCGCGGGGGTTCGGATCTACCCCACCACATCTATGGTGGCTAGCCGCAGCACGACTTGTTATTCGGTGCCCGGCAAGATCTTGAGCGCCCAGTTGTTACACAGATGCGTGGGCACATGCACTCGGACAGGTCCCGGCGGGGACACGACAGTGACGCCATCAATGCACCAACGGCGCATCCGCTCGGGCTGCTCATCCACGGTGACAACTACGGGCTCAGCTGGCAGCTTGTCGTAGAAGACGCGCGAGTCTTCTATGTGCTTTCCGCCATTATAAACTTCTCCCATGATGCTCATGAGGGCGTGCTGCTCTTCGACACTCGAGAACGCAGGAATGTAGACCATATACGACTCGAGCGATGACGGCGGTTTCGATCGTGGCGATATGGGGAAGTTGTGCTCGAGGTGCGTGACAAGTGTGAATAATAAATATGAGTGGTGGTAGTGCGACGCAGGTAGCGTGCTCACAGTGCCGCGGTAATCCTGCAGTACAGACTCGATGTGCTGCCGAGCAACGGCGCGGAATCGCTCACTCGGCTCGGCGCGGTACTGTGCGCGAATAGTAGGACTGTCAGAGTCTGCCACAAGGGCCGAGTGGAACCCCCACGAGACAACAACGAGCGCGTAAAGTGGCGGCACGGGCGACGGGAACTCGACGCGCACGGTCGACAGGGGGACAAAGTCGCACGACTTGGCCAGAAATAACCGCCGCACCGCCGCGAGCGGCGACGACAGTCCAATGGAGTTGGCAAGCGCGTTGCCAGTACCCGTCGGCACAAGAGCGAGGCGCATCTCGTTGGCACCGGCGCTGCGCAGCGGTGCCAACGCGTTCACAAACTCGTGCACGCTGGTGTCGCCGCCAAGAATGACGACGGTACCGCTCGACGAGAAGCTCGCAGCATTCTCAGCAATCGAAGTGGAGCTGCTTGTTGCAACGTATACGTGGCCCACGCCAAGCTCTTGAAGCAGCGGCGACAGCAGATCAAAGTACACGTCGCCCTGCTCATGCTTGAATTGGCCCGTCCCGGGGGCGCGCGAGTCTATGATCGTGAGGTTGCGCAAGAATGCCGGGGCCTTTTCCTGGTACTGCGCGCCCACAGGAATGCTCGAGAGATACTTTTTCTGCTCTGGCTCGACGGAGTCGACAACGGTGCGCACAAGAGACCAGCTCGACGACTGGACGCTGTGAGTCGTCTTCAGATCCAGCGCCCGCGTCTTGTACTGGACGCGGAACTCGACGAAGCGCTCGGTGCCGACAATTGGCGCCACCAGAACGAGATCGCTGCGCGGGTCAGTTGCTCTGAGATCGCCTTCCATAATCCGAAATGCGCGCAAATCTCGCTGGCTCGGTACTTCGCTTAACGCTGGGTCTGCCTTCAATGCTCGAGCCGGGATCGATGAATAAACGAAACCACCGTGGTTATGCCTTGAGCAAGAGCCTGGAGATGAGTACTGATATGGCCCGCCTTATGAAGTGGACGTCAATGGACGGCAGGGGACACACAGCAAGGGTCGAGGGTAATTAGCTGATCAAACAACGGCTAGGGCAGGGCCGCCCGATCTGCCCTCATTGCGCAACCCAAGCCCCACACGCGCAGATGAATCTCGTCACAAGAGCATTGGGGTTGCTGTCACTGGTCAGTATCTTGGATAAAGCCGCCACCTGCGGGCCACACGGGTTTGTCAACCTGGCGAAATGTTCGCCACAGTCTCGCACTTAAGGCTTGGCCGACACTTCCCAGGTGGGCGCTGTACTGTTTCACAGCGTAGACCTTATAGGAGGCTAAATATGCGAAGACGACTTCAGTCTGCGGGTCGAGTCTGCGAAGTGCCCAGTCAATTCGCATATTTTGAGAGGTGCTCTCAGAACTCTATGCCCGATGTGTGGCCGCGGGCTTGCTGACAGGACTGATGGGGGGGGGCAGACGCATGAACAGCACAGCTTGTGCGTCGCGACGATGCTTGATGAGTGCCGTTTCAATGTCCATCGACAATACTTCGGCCTGCAAGCCGAATAAGCGATGAACGCGGTGCAAGCCGTGTACCTGGCTCAGGAAAAGTGTAGCGAGCGATCACCACACAAACAGATTCGGCAATCAGAGCCACTTGTTACTCGCTTAAGAGCCAAGACATTGGGGCTAAATGTCGCGTCTTGTATGTTTTGATCATCCGACATGCTGACCCACACAGTCTCTTTGCATGCGAAGCCGCACGACACACACTACATGGTATTTGTAGAGCTTCCGGGCGCGCTTACCTGGCCGAACGCAGTAAGGTTGGTGGTCTACGAAGCCGTACAGCATGCTTCGACCACCCTTTACAGGCAATTTTTTTGGGTTTCGGATGAACGCAGTGGTCAAGGGTATTTCCTGCTTGGTTTGCTAGGGCGACTGAAACTGCAAGGCACGACGCCGGTTCCCCTTGCCCAAAGCGTTTCACTCAACAAGCGCGAACGCTGCTATGTGCCATTCACGACATGGCGTTCCTTTCCAGTGTGTTTCTCTAGCCCCTGCAACAATTTGAGGCTGAGTCGGCTCAACAACGCTCGCTGTCTGCTGATTCAACCCCCCTGAGGGACTGACTGCTCTTGCCAAGACCATTTTGTGTGATCTGATACCTGTAGCAGTGTATTCGAAAGTTATGTCTTAACCGACCGGGCCGCACCATCATCGTCAGTGAAATCCCCAGTTTTTTTTTTTCATGCAATGGCTCTTACGTCTGTCTGTGCTCAGAGCTGCAAGTCAATTACAACCACACTGCGCATGCGTTGAAGCGCCCTAGCCCAGGTTCTAAGGCCTGCGCAGTGCTAAAGCTCTCCCCAACAATTAATGCAGGCCATGGAGTGAGCAAAGAGGCTCTGTCATTAAATACAACTGGTCTCACCGGATGCTCAACTAAGCGATTTCTTTCAATGCAGTTTCAGTCTCACTTTCATGTGACCCACCCCTGTGAGTCCACGCTGGTTTTGACGCACGCAATGTGCAGTGCCACTTAATTCTAGGAAACACAAGCCCACTTGTGGCGCGTATATTTTGGAACTAGTAGATCTTGGCTGTCTTGACTTCTGGCAGCTCCAATTCTAGAAATGAATCATGCGGGCCAAACGACGACGACATACAAGCAGCGAGCCAGGATTAACTGTCACAGAAGGCGCCGGGAGTCTTAGTTCCTTGTTTTCAAAAGCGCCCTGGCCATCGCAAAGAACCCGACGAGCTCGCCACTCAATTAAACGGCTCTCGCAGCGATTCTTTGCCGAAAGAATGTCTGCAGCGAGTGACACACACTATGATGTGTTGGGGCTCTCGCAGTCCGCAAAAGAACCAGATATAAAGCGATCTTTCCGCCGCCTAGCACTTGTGCACCATCCAGATCGCCCGGGGGGCAACGCCGACTTGTTCAAGCGCGCCGTAGAGGCGTACGAAGTACTGACTGACCGGCAGAAGCGTGCGGCCTACGACAGCTCAATTGCGGGTTCGTCATGGCGCAAATCCGCGGCACAGTCCGCAGCGAATGCAGCAGCCAATGGCACTTTCAGAAAGCGGCCGAGGTCAGATTTCGCTTGGTCGTTCTTTAGTCCACGTCACAGCGCTGCTTCAGATGCAGGGCCCACGTCAGATGACTTTGCTGCTGCATTTGGCCCTCGGTATGGCAGCGCGCGCAGCAGCCGCAAGTGGCCGTTTTTCTTTCCTTCTTCGTTTGGATTTGACTCTTTTGACTTCCCCGATCCGCCGTTCGCGCGTGAGGAGCGTAACGAGCCGCCGCCGCGTCGACCGCGCTCGTCGCGTTATGAGCAAATGCGAGCCGAGCAGAGGCCTTTTTCCGAGGATACAACGCCAGATGAGAATGAGTTTGAGAGCTCAGGCACTAGCCAGGACTCTTGGATGGATCACGCGGAGACGCAGCGGAGGCAGGCTGAGGCGGAGCGTCGTCGCGCGGAAACTGAGCGGCGACGGGCGGAAACGGAGCGGAAACTGGCTGAGTCTGAGCGCCGCCGCGCGAAGTCCGAGCGCGTGAAGGCGGAGATGATGCGCATGCGTGCCAAGGCGGAGCAGAGAGAGCAAGTTGCGATCCTGCGTGCTCAATTGGCTCAGGCGCGTGAACAAGTGGAGACCCAGGATCGTCATAGTGCCGAAGGTCATTCCCAGTTTCGCCCTCGGTTTCAACCGCAGTCTCAGGGCGAGACGGAGACCCTGTACCACGCAGCAAACGGCAGTGCGCACAAACAATCAAATATCGATACAAACGAATTCAGCGAAAAACAGACCGCAAATGCGCCACGAGAAGCTGCAGCAGGTCCAGTGGAGACGGATTCTAGCACCTCAGGGCAGCATACGGGCTCGCGCCGCAGGCAGCGGAGGAGGGATGGAGATTTGCGCTCAGGGTGGGACTCGGAGCCTGAGCCAGAGGCTAAACGCGCACGACTAGATCCAGAGATCGTTGACTTAACTGCGGACGATACTCCGGTCTCTTCGGGCAAACGCAAGCACCCTTCTCCTGATTCCCTCTTTGACATGTCGGACATGCGGCGAGTTCCTCCGTTCACCGAGCGCGATGGTGCGTCCTTTAATCTGAATGGCATGCAGAGCGCGGTCCCGAGCAGAGAGGAGGTGCGCCTGCGGCAGCAAAATCGGTCTTACTCCGTACCCACAGAGCAGTTGAAGCTTCAAGAGGCTCGTGCAAGTGAATCAAAGCTGTGGTCGGAGTATGTGCACGGATCCTACAACATTTACGACCGGCTGTTCAAGCTGCACAACGAGCGGAATGAGCTGGTTGATCGTGGCGGCAACGCGAACCGCGAAGCAGTCATTGCCAATTTAAGAGAAACGGCGCAATGGTTGAATGTGCTTTTGCAGGGTACGCAAAAGTGCATCCCGTCAGATTCGCAGTAGCTTCGGTATATTTATTTTAGGTGGCTGGTTCGGCTCTTTTCAACTGATCCCGCCGCCTGGGTATGTGTCCTCCACGTAGTTCAAAGAGGAGGCTGTTTGGTCTCATATTGGAGACTTTATCAATGCGCGTTATCGATGCCCTCCTTTGTACTTGTTTGAGGGTGGTGAGACCTGACGTAGCAGCTGTGGCACGTGAAAGTGTGAGCTGTTGGCTCATGACTCGACGTTTTGAACTCCGAGGCGAATTTCAGGTGGCCTTGCGAAGCCTCCATCGCCAGTATGAGGGATCATCATCACAGGGGTACCCATTGACCCTCGCGGTGTTCAGTCGCCACGAATACTTTTCCTGGGCCTAATTAATCACCTATAGAGAATTTTGAAGTGTATACCTACAAGGCCTCAGCACACATATTTACTCTAAATCCTACGACGACTTGGCCACAGCCGGCGCAGATGATGAAGACCACGCGGGACTCAGCTGTCACACACGCTGCATAGAACTGCGCGTGTCGCGCGGGGCAAGGGTGTGGTTACTATACCACGTTTGACTCGTGTACGCGGCGGACGACGCACCGATTTCCTTCACGATGTCTCGGCTGCTCACCAAATGGGCGGTGCTGTCCATTGGTATTGTCTTTCACATAGCGTTCCTGATGTCTATCTTCGATATCTACTTTGTGTCGCCTCTGGTCCACGGCATGCGGCACTTCAATCCAGCCACGCCAGACCCTGCCAAGCGGCTTGTACTCGTGGTAGGAGACGGATTACGCGCAGACAAGTGTTATGAGCCGCAGCTTCATCCAACAAGTGGTGAGACAGAGGTATTGGCGCCCTTCATCATGGGCAAAGTGCACTCCACCGCGATGTCGGGTATTTCGCACACGCGCATGCCCACCGAGTCGCGGCCCGGTCACGTTGCCCTGATTGCCGGGTTCTATGAGGACGTGAGTGCTGTCACAAAGGGCTGGCAAACGAATCCTGTCAACTTCGACTCTGTTTTTAATCAATCTACTCACACCTGGTCCATGGGGTCTCCCGATATCCTGCCCATGTTCGCAATTGGCGCGGAACCGGGACGAGTCGATGCAGTGTCTTATGACCACACGTACGAAGACTTCACCAAGTCCAGCATTGAGCTTGACCGGTTTGTGTTTGATGGGTTCGATGCTTTGTTCGAGTCGGCAGCTACAAACAAAACGTTGGATACCATGCTGCGCAGTGACGGCATTGTGCTTTTTCTCCACCTGCTTGGAATTGACACGGCGGGTCACTCGAAGCGTCCGTACTCTGCCGAATACTACGATAATATCAAGTTCATTGACTCTGAGCTGGAGCGCTTTGAGCAGCGCCTGAACGCGTTCTACAAAGACTCCGAAACGGCCTGGGTTTTCACGGCGGACCATGGAATGAGCGACTTGGGTAGCCATGGTGATGGGCACCCAGACAACACGCGCACGCCGCTTGTCGTCTGGGGAAAGGGCGTTAGATCTGATCCTCAGCCAAATGAGATCATGACGCTGGATGTCCAGCAAGCAGACATCGCCACGCTCATGGCTTACCTCGTGGGCTTGAACTACCCTGCAAACTCTGTGGGTGAGCTCCCCGTCCAGTACTTGGATGCTGACGAGGAGACTCGCAGCCGCGCCCTCGCGGCAAACGCGTATTCCATCGCTGAGCAATACCTGGTCAAGGCATCGCGCGTTGCTGCATCTCAACTGCGCTTCAAACCGTTCAAAGAACTTAGTGATCTTAATACGGTAGAGGCGCGCTCGGCCCACATTGAGCTTTTACTGAGCCAGCAGCGGTGGACTGAGGCAATTGCAGCCGCTGAGGATCTCATGGCTGCCGGGCTTCGTGGGCTGCGCTATCTGCAGCAATACAACTGGCTGTTGCTGCGCGGTCTCGTCACACTAGGCTTCTTGGGTTGGATCATATTCGCTCTCACAAGCTTCCTTTACCTATTCATTGCCGATGAGCAGCCAGCGTCGCAGTCGCCACTCTTGAGTGCTGCTTTTGTCGCAATTTTCAGTGGTCTCGTGGCATTACTGAGGCTGCAAAAATCACCATGGAACTATTATCTCTACGCATTCTTTCCAACACTGTTCTGGTATGTCGTGCTCAGCAATCGTGCAACACTCGCGCAGGGATTGTCACGGCTTTTCAAGGGTCGCGTCACTTTGATGCACGTTCTCAGCATATTCTGGGGTATTTTCATGTTGGAAGGTATGGTGGCTGGCTACTTCCATCGTGAGCTGTATAGCGTCATTCTCATTGTCGTGTTCCTACCATGGCCCTGGGCGCATGACTGGCGCACTGCCTTGGCGCACTGGCCTACTGCACTACTATGGAGTGTCGCATGTTTGGCACTCTCGGTGTTCTGTGTGCTTCCAGTAAACAAGGTTGAAAACCTCGAACTTATAACTGGTTCAGGGATCACTATGGCCGTGCTCTCGTTTGCCTACACTGTATATGTGGTCAGCAAGATTCGACTTAGCTCCACGACCATGGTCACATGTGGCTTCCAACTCAGTTTGATTGTGCTGGCAACACTAGTGACGCGTGTCAGTGTCCTGTCGCTGCAGGCAGACAAGGGTCTCCCTATTGGCAGTCAGCTCGTCGGCTGGATGACACTACTATTCTCAATGCTGGTGCCCTTCATGCACTCGCTCAGCCCCGTCTCTGACTACCGTCTGCGCCTGCTGAACGTCTTTATGATGTTCAGTCCCACAATGATTATCTTGTCCATTTCTTATGAGGGTTATTTCTACGTTGCGTTTGGCATGCTCATGTATGCCTGGATGCATCTTGAAGCTGTGTTCAGTGATGCTGCGTCGACGCAGCAACTCACTCTAGAGTCATTCAGGATGGCCATTTCGTTCCTGTTCTTCACGCACATAGCATTTTTCGGCACTGGAAACATCGCCTCTATCTCGTCTTTTTCTCTAGACAGCGTTTATCGTCTCATTCCTGTCTTCAGCCCATTCTCCATGGGTGCCTTGCTCATTCTCAAGATCCTTGTGCCATTTATAGTGATCAGCGTCAGCCTGGGTCTTATAAATCTGCGCAAACGACTGCCAAAATTTGCACTGTTTTCGATGGTTCTTGCTGTTTCCGATGTGCTTTCGCTAAACTTCTTCTACCTGGTGGTCGATGAGGGATCTTGGCTTGACATCGGTACTGGAATTAGCCACTATTGCATTTGCAGCATGCTGTGTTTGTTTATCATTCTGCTCGAATACCTCTCTACAGCGCTGGTGAGCGGTGTCGAGCTTTAGTGTACTTTCCGCCGTGGGTTGTGCACCGCCTTGTTTCACTTTCATGTTATTTTTATAGAAAGGTCACCATGATGACGACAGTTGTTAATTGAGAGATGTCGAAAGTGTTTCTAACATCACGAAGTTCTTCGCTCGAGGAACTACGACTGGCAAAAAAACACAGATTTACCGAGGATGTCTTGTCATCCAAAATTAACAAGTAGTTAAGCACTTCAAGCTATATATATATAAGTACAAGGTGGTCTATCAGCGACACTCCACCATCAACAACACGGCCATGATGTGGGAACCGAGGCTCAACGATTAGTCTCACTGACCGTAAGAGCCTTCCTCTTCTTTGCGTTTCTTTTGATTGTCATTATCGGGGAAAAAGCTGGGACGCTTCTGCGACTGGTCTAGCCCAAATCCGGCTGACGAGATTGGGAAATCTGAGCTTGGGAAACTCGCGAAGGGGGACTGCATAGACATCGGCACGAACGGCTGCATAGGGCTGGTCTGAGGCAACTGCTGCTGTGCCGCCGGCTGTTGCGGAGAAGACACTGAGTCACTATCGTTCGCACCTCCCTTGAGACGTCGCACTTTGTTGCGCAGCTCGTCAACCTGGGTCTCGAGTTCCTTGTTCTTTGCTTCGAGCTTCGTCAATTTTTGAGTTTGCAGCTTTGTGCGCATCTCTGCCCTCTTTGCGGCCTTTTCCTCGGCCCTTTTCTCAGCTTCGGCAACTTTTGCCTTCGTATCCTCTTCGGCATTTTCGCGGACGGAGTCAAGTCGTTTACGGAACGCTGATCTCACGCGCTCCTGCTCAGCAGCCAGCACCGCCTCCTGGAACTGTTCAACCTCTTCCCTAGGGGCATGTGAGCTTAGAGCTTCAAAGAGAGGCTGTACCTGAACAGGTAAAGGTTCTTGTTTTTCAGGCTTCGTCTCTGCCGAGATTTGAGCGCGCACCTCAGCCTCGATTTTTGCGCGCAATGCCTCACGGGACTCCTGGTTAACTGACGCGTCTTGATTGGTGCCTTCTTCTTTTGACCGGTCCTCAACCGACGCCAGCTCCGAACGAATTGAGCTCTCCAACTCCGATCTCAAAGTGGACTCGAGTTCATCGCGTAAAGACTTTTCGAGCTCTAACCGCAAGGCTGCTTCGACTTCTGAGCGCACTGAGCGCTCTAGCTCTGGTTTTAAAGTACGTTCGATATCAGACCGAATAGACGACTCAACGTCAGGCCGCAAGGTGCCTTCGAACTCCGATCTTAAAGAACTTTCGATCTCGGTTCGCAGACGGGCTTCCAGTTCCGAGCGAACATGAGCCTCAAGCTCACGACGCACGCTTTCCTCGCGCTGCTTCCGTGTCTCCTCGCTTTCCGCCGCTTGGGGCACTTTGCGAGCTTCCTTTTCTGACTCCAGCTCCTTTTGAGTCGTGTCGAGGTTTTGACGAGCCATTTCCAGAGCATGGTGCGTAGCTTCGAGCTCTTCCCTGGCTTTGGTTGAGCTCTTGCGCTCAGCTTGAAGAGTCTCGTCTGTCTTCCGAAGCTTTTCACGCACCTCGGTGAGAGAGTCTTCAAGGTTGTTAACTTGTTCGACCAAGTCATCGTCACGTTTTTGTAAATGCGCCTTTTCAGCAGTATGTTGGTCATGGACTGATGACAGCTCAGCAGTTAGTTGAGCCGACTGATTGCGGGCAGCCTCAAGTTCAGTAATCACGCTATTCAATCTGTTCTGCACCGCACTCGACTCCGATTTGGAGTCATTTAGCTCGCCTTCCAATTTGTCGATTTGGGTCTGCAAGGTAGCGACGCGGCTCTCGGCTGCGTCGGCCTGCTCTTGCAATTTGGCACTATGCGCATCACCCGCGCTCGAAGCGACCAGCGATTCGAGGCGCTCCATCGTACCAATGAGCTTAGACTCAAGCTCTGCCTGGCGGGATTGCGAGGCTCCAGAACTACGCGCATGCGCAGCCGCCTCAGCCTGCGCCGTGGAGACTTGTAGCATGAGTCTCTGCTCGCGTTCGGCCCACAGCGCCTTCTCTTGATGCAGTGCTGAGAGTGCGATTTGAGCCTGATCGGCCTCGGCGCGAGCCTGAGAAGCGGCGGACTCTGCTACGGCTATCTTCTGTTCAGCTCGAGTAAGAGCTGCCTGGCCGTCGGCAGTCCGCTTCTGCAGGGCCACCACCTCATCACGGGTCACATCCAGTTGCCGCTGAGTGTCATTATAGCGTGTTCGCTCTGTCTGTAATTCCAAGCGCAATAAAGCCAATTCTTGCGATGGACCATTAGAAGTGGGCTCGGGCATAGCGAGCCGGCGTCGCAGGTCTGCGACTTGCCCCTCAGCGGCCTTTAGCTGCGTGCGCACAGCGTTGAGGTCTGTTTCGCGCTGAATCAACGCTTCTTGAGAAGCAGCAGCACTCTGTCGCATCTCATCTAGCTCGGCTTGGACTGTGACGAATCGGCGCTCCAGCGCTTCAAGGGCGTCGCCAGCCTCGCGGAGCTCGTCGGCGCTACTACGCTGGTTCGAGGCTGCTGCAGCAGACGTTACGGCGTCACCGTCCGGATCCAGTTGCTGGGCGAGGCCACGGCAGGCCTTGAGAAGCGCCTCGTTCTGGAACTGGAGCTCAGCAACATCTTTGAAGAGCAGCAATCTCTCGCTAATTAGCGCCTGCCCATCAACATCTCCATTTTGCATATCTGATTCGCGCGAGACTTGGTCACGGAGTCGAACAAGCTCTTCCTCATCTTCTGCGCTAAGCGGTGCGTCTCCTGACGTGCTGAGCATTTTCTCAGTGAGCAGGTGCAGCACCTGCCTTCGCAGGTCGGCTATCAATTGCTCAGTAAGTTGCTGCTCCACAAGCAGGTCTGAGGCGCGGCGGTCGGCGGCTCGCAACTGGCGTTCCAACGCGGTCTTCTCGGAGCGGGCGCGGTCGGTCTCGTCCTGTGCCTGGACGGCGCGGGCCTCGGCGTCGGCATGCTCACGCTGCAGCGCAAGCACCTCGGGTTCGCGCCGCTCGAACTCACTGGCTACGGCGTCCATCTGCCGACGCAGCTCGATATAGCGCTCTCGCCACATGGATTCTTCGTTCGTGGATGACGCCGGCGCGAGCTCGTCAAGCGCCTCCTCACGCGCCTGCGCGCGGACTTCCGCCAAGGTTTGAGTTTGCAAGGTCAGCTCAGCACGAGCGTTGGCCAGTTCGGAAAGGGTTGTGTCGAGCTCTTCGCGGAGCTCGGCGAGCTGCAGCTGCGTGCGATGCTCGGCGCGGCGCGCGTTACTTGCCTGGGACTCGAGGTCGACGCGCGTGCGCTCGAGCTCGGCGACGGCGGCGCGCGAGTCTGCCAGCTGGCCGCTCTGTTCGGCAAAGCGGTTGCGCAGGACGTCGTGAGCGCGGCGCTGGGCCTCGAGCTCGACGCGCTGTTCGTCAGCCGTCGTGCGCAGCTCAACCACGCGAGCCTCGTGCTGCGAGCGCAGCTGTTCCGTGGACGCGCGCAGCCGCTGCAGCTCCGTAGTATGTACAGCAGCCGAGACAGCCATGCGCTCGCGCTCGGATCTGGCGGACTCAACCTGCAGATTTGCGTCACTGAGCTTGCGGCGCAGGTCCCACTCAGCGGTTTCGAGCCTCTGGATCTCGGCTTCGAGCGCGCGTATTCGCGACCTCGACTCGGCCCTTACAATCTCTCGCATTTCCTCCAGGTTGGGAAGGGGCTGCGCAAGCGGCTGCGCGGGGGCATGAGCAGCATTGGGTGGGGACGAAGATGATGATGATGATGACGATGATGATGCCCTTGAGTCAATCTCCTCTATCCTGATGCCGCTCCCGGGCTCGTCGACTTCGGGCTCGTCGATTTCAGGGCCCTTGGTTTCGGGCTCCTCGACCTCGGGCTGTGCATCGGCGTCATACTGTGCGTAGGCACCGGAGCTCTGCGACGATGCCCCGGATTCATCTGTGTCTTCTGAAACATTTATCTCGCGCAGCTCAGGGCCTGGTGCGCGCGACTCGGCTGCTTGGAAGCCCTGCGTCTCCATGGAGTTGTGGGCAGCGAGCGCGTGCGCCGCGAGGCCGAACAGGTCTGTAGAGCCATCGTAGATCGCGTGGCTCGGTGCCTGCGTGTAGTTGTCGTAGTTGAGGTGGTTTTCAAGGTCGCCGCTTCTGAGGTCCTCCGGGCCGCCGTCTTCGGGCGCGGGAGGGCTTTCCGTAGCGCTCTCCTGGCTGACACTGGCGTCGCTATCGCTGGCGCGGCTCGAATGGCTGGCGCCGGCATCGCTGGCGCTGTGCTCGGCGTCCGGCTCCGACTGCGAGGTTTCGCTGCCGCTGTCGAGGTCGACCACGCCCTTGTGGTGCACAACCTGGTCGACCGAGCCCCGCCCGAGCTGTTCGCCGAGCCGCTCGTCGCCAGGGCCCTGGCCGTCGCTCTCGAAGCTCATTGCAGTGCCGTAAACGCTCAACCCAGCTTGTCGTGCAGGTCGAGTTGGCTTGCAAGCTGCCGCTTCGACGTGGTGACGTAATCAGGGGTCTGCCGAGCGCGTAGGCGTAACGCGGCGCGCGCACGGCAGCGGGCGCGCCTCGCTAGCGCTGCCCCCGTCGCCGCCCGTCGTCACGAGACGTACAGGCCAGAGAGGTGGCGTCTCGGCGGCGCCAGGCTTGCCTGCGCACCACCTGCGCGGTAGCAATTGCGTGCCTGCCACTTAAGTGGGCTCAGCCCATGATTTCGAGCGCCGCGTGGGCACGTGGAGACCCTACGTAACGTGCCTTACCTCCGCGCGTTGCTGTAACCACATCTGCTGCGTATATAAAGCGCGCAAGGCAGTGGTGAGTCTCGCGAGCTGGCGGACAACCTTGCAGGAGGGTATTTGTTGGGAGTCATGGTGGAAATCAGCGAGATCTCGCCCATTGTGTTCGGCGCGGGCGCGTTCAACTCGATGTACAACCAGGAGCCCGAGCTGGGCGACGTGGCCGCGGTGCTGAAGTACGCGCTCGACCACGGCATCAACGCGTTCGACACATCAGCATTCTACGAGCGCTCGGAGCCCGTGCTGGGACGCGGCCTGCGTGAGATCGGGTCGGACCCCAAGTACGCACGCGACAAATACTGGATCACGTCGAAGGCCGGGCGCTGGGAGGACGACACGTTCGACTATTCGGAGGCGTCGATCCGCCGCAGCGTCGAGCGCACGCTAGAGCGGCTCGGCACATCGCACGTGGACCTGCTGCTCATCCACGACGTCGAGTTCAAGCCGCTCGACGAGGCCCTCGACGCCATTGCAACGGCGGCGGCCCTAAAGAAGGAAGGAAAGGCACGCTACATCGGCATTTCTGCATACCCGCTGTCCGTACTGCGGCTAGTTGCTGAGGCCGCGCGTGAGCGCCTGCAGGAGCCGCTCGACGCCATTCTGAGCTACTGCCACCTCACGCTGCAGAACGATCTGCTGCTCGAGTATCTGCCCAAGTTCAGGGAGCAGGGCGTGCAGCTCGTGTTCAATGGGTCGCCGCTGAGCATGTCTTTGTTGCGCAGCCGACCCACGCACGACTTCCATCCTGCCAAGCCCGAGCTGCGAGCCAAGGCTGACGAGATTGGCAAAACGCTGCAGGAAAGGGGCATCGAGCTGGCCAATGTCGCATCTCAATACTCGTTCGCCAACTGGAAGGGGCCGACCGTCATCGGGCTGCGATCCCAAGAGGAGATTGACGCGGCGCTGGCCAACCGAGAGAAGGCGCTTAGCCAGCCGCAGACAGACCTGTGGAAGGAAGTCATTCACGAGTTCGGCGACTACCACAACTACTCGTGGCCAGTCCCTTAAGTATGGCAGGGTCCTTCAACTTTTTGGTGAGGCTGTTCACGATAGTTAGATTCGATACTTAATAAAGTTTTTGGAGTCTGGCGCTGTACTTCTCGGCAGCGTGCTTCTCAAGCTTGGACTTAGGTCTGTACTTGCCGCGTGTTGCCTTTTTGCTATTCAGGGCGGCCAACACTATTCTCAGGGGTCCAAGAGGATTCGAGTTTTTGGGCCCTGTTAGACAGGCGGGTTGGGTGTACTAATTTTTGGAAAACCGGCCATAAGCCAGAATTTAGGGCATCGCGTCGTTTTAGCTAGACTCTCTCTCTACTTCGCTGTAGCTTCGTATATATATTTAATCACACTAACAAGCGTCGCACTGGTCCGCCGACGAGCCCTATGCGATCAAGGACGCACTGCGCTACACATCTAGTGGTTCACTCTGCCTCTTCAGCTCTTCATATTCTGCGTAAGACATGCGCGCCTTGACTCCTTCGTACCTCGACATCTTTATGCCTCGGATGGAAGACGCGCCCGCCTTCTCGGCAAGCATTGTCAAGGTTTCCTCCTTCGTCCAGCCCTGTTCCTCGGCTACTTCGGGCAAGTAAGTGGCGCTGAGGCCACCTGGAAACGTCGCCTGCACGCCGTGCACTCCGATTTCCCAGTCCAAGGGGTCTGCTATCGGTTCAAGAGGCCCCAGTAGCGTGACAGCAACTTCTAAGCTCGCAAGCTCGCTTGCCTGAATAGGCTTGAAGCGGGTATCTTCAAACGCAGCAACCAACGCGTAGTCGCGGATACCCCGTAGGGTCGGCTGCGCACTGAATGTGCCAATGCAGCCCCGCAAGCGGCCCTTCTTAGTCCAAGTCACGAACAGCGGCGCTTTGTCTGGCAATTTAGCGGCCAGCGACTTGCCACCAATGCGTGTTGTGTGTTTAAGTGCATGCTCTAACTCGCTGAAGGCTACTAGTGGGCCAATGGCTGCTGAAACCCCGGGCCGTGCCATGACCAACGTTGCAAAGTCCAACTCCGCAAACCCTCGCGCCTAGAAACCACCCATGTGCCACACTCACTTCAGCTGACATCGTCTGAGCTGCTGCTGCTGCTGCAGCAATCCCAGGCGGCAAATTAGTCGTTATACCCATCATCAACTGCCAATCAGTTACGACAGCCTTCTGACTGGCAGTCTAAACCAAGCTCAGAGTTTTCCACAACAAGGCATCAAGTGAGCGCTGAAAATCAACAGTGCCTGCCTCCCGATGAGCGTTTGTGTCCCCACAACTAACACGGAACTTTGATTTCAATCAAGCTTGATCTGATAGCTCTCACTGGACTGCTACGGTTCTGCTTTTCTATTTTTCTACCTGGGCGGCGAACGAGCACGAGGTAATTAGCGTGAGTAGCACTTAAGAATTACGATGAGACGGCCCTTACATGCACATATTACCTGCCCCCCCCCCCACATTGCGCTGCACTCGTATGAGCTCACATATATGCAGCATAGTATTTGTCGCCGGTGTTTCCCACCTGCCAAGGATGCCCTATTCCACACAACTCGAGCATCCGCCTAAACGATCGTCTTCTTACGTGTGTGCCGTTGGCGCCGCGAATGCGCTGCTTAGTCACTGGCGCATCTAACTATAAATTTTAGAACCTCACGCACTGCCCAGGCGCCACCTCACCGGCCAACGATCTTGCAATTGCGCAATGACACGTGTACCCCTAACCCTGTTGCGCACCGCAGTGCTTGTGATATTCACTGCTATTGTGGCAAGTTTGGTTTTCACAAAAGAGGAACCGCAAATGGCCAGCGTAAGCCCCAAATTTCTAGCGCAAATCAGAGAGACGCCCTCACTCCAAGTGGCTACCGTTGCTGCCGGGTGCTTCTGGGGCACAGAACACATCTACCGCAAGTATTTCCTTGGAAAGGGCCTTTTAGGCACAGAAGTCGGCTATACCGGTGGCAACATCACAAAGCCGACGTACAAGCAGGTGTGTTCAAGTACAACAAACCATGCTGAGGGACTCCAGATCTTGTTTGATCCTTCTAAAGTTAGCTACGAGTCGCTGATTGAGTTCTTTTTCAAGATGCACGACCCCACTACAGTCAACAAGCAGGGTCCTGACGTCGGCTCGCAGTATCGCAGTGCGATTTTCACCCACGATGCTGACCAGCAATCTGTGGCCGAGGCCGTGCGCGACAAACTGCAGAAAGAGTTTTGGCCCAGAGCGCCTATCGTGACAGAAATCACACCGATAGAACAGTGGTGGGACGCCGAAGACTATCATCAGCAATACCTCGAGAACAACCCATCCGGTTATGAGTGCCCAACCCACTACCTACGTACAAAGCCGCAGCTTTGAATTTCGTGAAGTACATGTACATACCAGCTTCTTTGATACTACATAGACTAGACATTTTTAACTGGCTTATAGCCCTTTCTCCAATCGTCGCGTGTTTGATGCGCAGTGAGCTTTCTTCTTTTTTGGCACGCTAGTGAGTAGCCAATTCTCGCAGTCTTTCTTAAGACGCATGCATGGCCCGCCTACAAACGGCTCAAGGTAATCCGCTGCGCTTGTATACTAGGTGCACCAAATACATCGCCATAGAGTCATACCCAACAAAGCATCTCATATATGTTCCGCTGTAATCACAGGGCTAATGAACGAGTCGCCCACCACCCTCTGCGCGTCTTGTCCGCCGAGAGTTTGAAATTAAAAATTAAAAGCGCTTCATAAAAACCTATATAAAATTGGAATTGTTCAACTAGATTGCTTCACAAAGTGATTGGGCCGACTCGGCACTGTTACTCGCCGCGACAAATCGTGCTGGGTTTCGAGTTTGATTTGCCGCCTTGATAAATCAACAACACACGAGGGTAAATTGTTAGGGCACGGGTAGTTACTGCATTGGCTCTGAGAGACGTGCCACTCACATTCGTAAACGTAATCTTTCTCAGTCAATCTCCTCTGAAGTTCTGCGGCGCCGGCAAGTCTTCGGAGGCCTTCCGCGGAGGCGACGCGGCGGTTGGGCTCGCTGTACAGCTTTGCGTGTGGCAGCCCTCTTTCGCGCGCCGCTCAATTCCTCCGATGGCAGGTCAATCGTTTTCACCAACGCTTTGTTGTTGTCCGCGAATGAAACAATTTGAATCTGCCGATCCATCAGGATTGGGTTGGGTCTGATATCAGACCACGGTGCCCTCAGCCCGTTACAATCAGCGGTCTTGAACTTGCGCGACCGGGGCGGCATCTTGAAGATTCCTAGCCTGCCCTCCTTGAGGGCCTTTGCAGCCAGGATCTGCTCTTGCGTTGGCCCGTCTGGCTTAGGTGCGTGAAACTGCACGAACGGTGTGCGGTTCATCCTCGAGTTCTTCGCGTCCGCCTTAGGTCCCCGCGAATTCGGCACGTCAAACCTCACCCTCCTGTTCCTCTTTCCTGCCGATGAGCCAGCATTGCCACTTGGTGAGATTGGTGGGGCAAAAATCACTTGTGAGGGCATCACTGTCGTTGGCGTAAAAGGCACTGTCGCGAAGCAGCCTACCGGTACCCTGATAGAAGGGTTCAATTCAGGAGTGGAAGACATCAGTGGATCGTCGAAGCCCCGCAAAGCTTCAGGGACCGGTGACTTGTCGCTCTCGGGAACAGCAGTGTAGAACGTGAAAGGGTCCGCTCCGCGCAGGTCACCGGAAGCTGGGGGGTAAAGGGGGGTGAATGCGTGGAACTGATCGAGGTCAGGTGTCGAGGGAGGTGTAAAAAATGGCTGAAGCTCCGAGTCCGAGTCGCTGGCACTGAGAACTGAAGATTGCGGAGATGAAGCAGCGCAAAGAGACGGTTCCTCGTCGGTCCAAGTGTCTGGAAATTCATGAATCCATGAGTTGTTCGAGTCATCACGAAGCGGACGCAAAACACTTGCTCCCAAAATCTCCCGGGCGCCGCTCAGGTTTTGAGCCCACACATTGTTTGTGTCCTTTGACAAGGTCAGAGAGGCAAGGCGGTCAACCGGCGAGAAGGAAGACTCTAGGCTGGGCCGTCCTAGTCCGTCAACAACAGGAGCGTCCAGAAGAAGAGCTGCCGGTGGTTGAACATCCTGTGCAGCTGCGGCCGCGACGTGCTCGAACCCTAGGTCCGCTGCAGTAAGCATGACGTTGTCAATCGGTGAGGGCATGTTCGTTTCGAATTAGAGTTCGTGAGGCAGTAGAGGTAGCGAGGGGAAGTTGCCGCCCTTTTTCGCCCGTTTTATAAGGTTGTGAACGCACGGAACTCCAGTTGATCTCAACCCCGTACAGGTGTTGTCTTGCATATTATGCAATGCACTTCACGCATGGGTAGAGAGACTCATCCTGGTGGAGTGCAGCTACATCGAAGACGCACAAGGGCAGGGACGAGGCGCCCCATGAAGTCTCATCTCATGACCTCAGCCTACCCGCCTGCTTCTCACGTCACCTCTCGAACCAAACTCATCACATGCCAATTCCAATTAGTGATCAATTTGGCTCGAATTCACTTTTCCGGCTACCCAAAGCTAGCATTTGAGCCGCAGACGAGTATTCCTGCACCAAACCCACTCTTACCGTTGAGGCGATCTATGAGCACGTGGATGTCATAGTTTATCGACTTTTGCGTGAATTGTGCAGGTTGTTCCGCACGACCTTGCCCTCAACACATCCGCATCAGTGACTGCAGCGCATCCACCTAGACGCAAGCTATGCTGTAATAATATTATGGTGACGTGGATACTTCGAAGGCGGTCTCGTGGTCTTCTTCATTGTGGGCTGTGACCAAAATATGTCGTGCCCGAGGCACCTGAAGAATTTTGTAGTGTTTTAAATGGAATCACTAATAGCTAGAGAGGCTGCGCCAGTCAATGACTCAACAAAGGTCCTAATCCCGAAGGTTTCTCTGATCTTGTATTAGTGATCTCAGCACAGGAGCGGTTTTCCGTCCTGTCTTGTAAGTCTCAGAACGCCTCATTTAGCGAGATGACGAGCGATCAAAATATGCGCGCATAAATGGTGCATAAAATAGCATTCGTTTTGCAGGAAACCCATTTTATGCCTATTTACTTCCGGTAATTGTGATCAATTTAAGCAAAGTAGCATTCTATGCTATTAAGAAACGAACGCGGCCTTCCGCTTCTTTGATACCGAGGCGATGTAAACCCTAGCCCTCCGGCCTCGATGCGAATACACCTTCTAAAGAAAACGTAACAGATGCCTCGCGACTACCGCTAAAGCCGCGGCGCGGTAAGTTGACGATCCGATTGCGCCACACAGCGAAAAATTAGAGCAGGCGCTCACCGCTTGATATTTTACGGGGTGTTGCGAAACATGATTCCTCGGGGGAGAATCACAAGATTGACACCGTTGCTGCGCAATGCCGAGGGTCTCGTCATTTCGATCGTGGTTCGCACAAACCTTTCGCCCTACTTGACTGGCTTCTGCAATGTACCCCTAACCTCATAATGCAAATGTGCGCCTGAACCCCGGCTGCACGGCTCTTCTAAATCCAGTTGAGCGTCGCCACGACTGCTGTGGGCGGCATGGCCCCATTGAAGAAGCTGTACAGGTGGAAGCCTTAAAATTGGTGGATCGCTGTCTTAATGGTGCCGCAGCCCGATCGTCGCTGCTCGAATCTTAATCGCACCCTACTCTTACCACACTTTCCCCCTGATGTCACTAGCTAGTAATCTGAGTGAGCTCAGTGCATTGAGTTCTGAAGATGGAGAAGGGTGCGTGATTTATGTCACTATCTTAGCCTCATGCATGCGATCGTTATGCAAGCCCGTACAGCTAAGCTATCAAAGGACTGAACCCTTTGAGTGAAGCAAGGACTCACGTGGTGGCGTTAGCCGCCGTATCAGCAGCGGAAAAGGCCATCCTCAGCAGTACGTTAGCTGCGTGTCATACCGCAAATGCCGAGAGCATTATGAGTACCCAGGATGCTTGGGCCGCATGTATCTGACGTGCAGGAGAAGGGGTGTATTGAATGGCTGTCTGGCCCTGCTTGTGCTGTCACACCTGCGGCCTTTCCCTTTAGACATCTGGGCGTGGGCACATACATACCTCTTGATTGACCAGCATTTCGATACATGTGATTTAGAGGGTTAGGTTCGCAGTAGCGACAATGGTGGCCTCTGTAGCCGAAGGACGCCACCTTGGTATGAGTTTAGCGGACAGGTCACCACGAAGGTGTTGTGTGATATTGGTTCCCGCTCTTGAAGTCGTAAGCTTTAACGAAGCTCCTAGCTTCGCCATATGTAAACCGCGTACGTTACCCAAGTGTCCCTGAGAGCGCCCGCCCTGATCGGGACACACTAATGCTACCCTGCATAAAGCATGCATCATTATGCACCTTTACAATATAATACAGCATGAGAGGGTTATCCGTTAAAAAACAAATGCTCAGTTACGGCACGGCAGGCTTATCAAGCAACCTCATATAGGTCTCGCCCACTGCTGGAGGTGCTATCGATATCCAGAGAAGGGCCCGTAGCGTCCCAGTACTCGTGATCTAGACTTTATCAGCGGCGAATTGAAAAAATAGAATTAACGAGGCATTCTTACATGCACGACGTTTCAAAACGTACACGGTATCAATGTACAAGTGTATCATTATCACAAAACAACCCCAACAATAAAAAACGAGAGCGTATGGGGGAACGGGCTAAAATCTGTGGCGAGGCCAGCACTGATAGAGAGATGTGTAACTTTATCGATATGGTTAATTCCAATGCATAAAATTGGACTCTTTCTTTCTGTTACAGGAGTTCGTCAACCGCTGGGTCCAACAACGAAGTGGCATGCGTAATGAGAAGTTGAGTAGCTTCGTTGCGAGCCTGCATGTCGGCAATCTCGCGTTCGCCCGTCTCGTCCCGGGCAATCGTGGGAGCAAACACCATGGCAAGATTTCGAATATTCATGAGGTTCGAAGACTCATGACTGGCGACCAGCGCCAGATGCGAGGCGATTGCGCGTAGTGTGTCACGATGCTCGCTGGGAAGTGCCTGTACAGTGCGCCTGAGCACTTGCACCGAGCGCGAATTTCCAGCTGCAATGAACGAGTCGTAGCAGTCGTACGTTATAACCGGGTCAGCGAGATATCGCAAGTACTGCTTGACGGCCGATGTAATGGCCTGAATCTCGCCGCCTAGCATAGACTCCTCGAGTTCCGCCTCGTAACCAGTGGCGAAAAACTCCATAATCGCGTCGACCTGCGACTTCGACCCGGGCTTGCGATATATTCCTTCGGTGTCGAGGCCGCGCCGCTCGACCTCAGCAAAGCACCGTGTCACTATGTAAGGCACAGATGTTTGGTCCGCTTCGATTCGAAGAGCCAGTGAGTCACCAATCAAGCTGCGCGGCTGGCTCGACGAGTCGTCGCTACCAGTTCCCGACACGGTCGTTGATGTGCTAGTGCCGACGTTTCCTGAGCCAGAGTTCATGACACCTGTGCCTGCCGCGCCATTCGTGCCAGCGAGCCCACCAACCGCGCCCGCCATGGCACCCACGCCACTTACAACGCCGCCGATTACGCCATTTTGTTGGCCGTTCTTATTTGGCCGCCGCAAGAACCAGTGTTTGGCAGATCTAAGAGGATGCTGCGGTTGTGCCCCAGCAGCCCCATTGCCGCTGCCCATGCCACCATCCAAGCGTGTTACGAGAGGCGGCTGGTCTGATGGCGGGCCATGCAGAGCTGGGGAAGCTGGACTCGCCGGAGGTGGGTTCTGTGAGCCCCACAGAGAGTTCGGACCAAATTTCTCAAGGGTTCGCCGCTCCAGTTCTTGGTTCATTTCGACTAGTTGAGCGTTTTTCGATGACAGGATACGCTGCTCCTCGCGCATTCTGGAAAGAATCGCCTCCATTTCTGCTGTTTCTGCATTCAGGCCGTCTCTCTTCGCTTGCAGGGCATCAATCGAGCCAATTTCCATGAACAAAGCGTTCAGCTGAGCTCCGAGTTCATCGGCGCGCTGTCGCTCGGCCACGAGCGTGGCAAACAATTCGTTTCCATCTGAGCCCAGTCCGCCAGCAAGTGTTTTGGACTGACCGCTTTCACTCAAACTACGCCCGTGCCCAGTGTGAGACCCTGAAGCGGGTGCAGACAGTGGTATCTGCGTGCTCGGTGTCATAGGCGCGGATATTGCTGCCGAAATGGCATCCACAGACCCGGTTGATGGGTCCCGCCGATGCCAAAACTTTGAAATTGTTGATTTTGAGGGGGAGACCGCAGTTGCAGGCATGCTTGCTGGTGAGCCGGGGATGCCGTTATACAGCTGCGAGAAGTCTTTTCCAGCAGACCTGCCCGGGCTTTTTATGCTCCTCCAACCGCGTACTGGGGACGCCGGACGTAATTGGGAGCGCTGAGGTACAGAAAGGCCAGTTGAAGCCTGAGCCGTAGATAATGTGCTTGAAGCGGCGCTAGCCGGCGCACTGGCAGGCGCACTTGCAGGTGGCGTCGAGTGGTGCCCGAGAGACGCAGCTGCCTCAGGCGTCGGCGGCTCTGCAAAGGCATTGCCACTGAGGTTGCCGCCAACACTATTTGACCTTGGCGGCGTGCCCAGGGGCTCAAGCATCTTCGCCGGCGACCGCCGACTGGGCTGTAGCTGGTCCGGGGTCTTGGGCTCAGGCGCGTCAGTGGACTGAGCGAACGCACTGGGAGCCAGCTTCTTACGCGGGACCTTGAGCTCTCGCTTGTCCTTGGCATCAAGGTCGCTATCCAAATCAAGTGCAGCCGTTACGGCCGCGAGGTCCGGTAGCCCTGGCAAGTCTTTGTTACGGTTCACGGCAGGCCACGACGACGAGTCTAATGACGACTTCGAGGACTTGGCGCTGTCGTTGAGACTGTGTCCGTTAGAAAGTGGCGCCGAGGACTTGAGTTGTTGCTGTTGCTTTTGCTGCTGCCGCTGCCGTTTACGCGCGAGCAGTGCATTGTGACAGTTCATGCAGAAAATGCCTTGCGAGGTCCGCGCGTATTGTAGGTCATCGATCTGTCGTTTGCAGTTCCGACAGACAAAACAGTCTGCGCAGAACGCCTGGTCGTTGGTCAAAATGGCCATGTCAGTGATCTTCCGGCTACACAAGGAACAAGTATAGGAGCAGTTACTGCAGACAAGGGTACCGTCTCCTAGTACAAGCATATTTGTATGTGCGTGGAGCTGATTTTCGCAGACGGAGCAGCGGAAACACTCGACATGCCACCGGTGCCCGCCGAGCTCGTAGGCGCGGCCCTCGAGCAGTGGTTTGCCACACGCTTTACATGCTGCATCGCCAGTCATTTGTTGAGACCCAGAGCGAGCCCCAAAACTGCTTGACCGGGCCGGGGAATGTGAAACTTAGCGATCGACGGGATCTCACAGGGCGCGCGTGTTCGATCTGGGAAAGGAGGAGATCTTGGTTACAAAATATGTTGGGTAAGGGCTGCGGCCGCCTCCCAATTTTTGACGCGCCACGCACAGGCGCGCGCTGCGAGCCAAATAATGAGCGTCGTTGCGACACCGAGCCTGGTCTGTTTCTGCTCTACAGAACCAAAGTTACGAGCTTCACAGGACCCAGAATGCGCCTTTTGTTGCTGAACGAGTCGCCATTGAGGCAGGTTCAGGGCCGGTGCCGATCGGCGATGACCGGTTGTGGCAAACCTTGTGACTGCCAGGGCCGCACTAGCATCTGGATCCCGGCCATGTGCCCAGAGTCTCGAGCCTCTGGTGATGCCGCATGGTAGCCGACATCAACACGCGCGGCTTTGTCCAACTGTGCGGAGATGGCTCTGCATGATGCACAGGTGGCACTGCAGAGCCCTTACCCATGCTGCGTGGGCTCCTCTGCGTCGTCAACCACCAGTAGGTAAGGTAGGCCGGTCTAACGCCTACCACTGTGACTCGCTCCTCAGTCATCCCCGTTGCGTGTTGCGCAGTGCCATGTGTATCGGTGTATCGGTGACGTGCATAATCGGCTGCTTATGCATGGTTCGTCAACCATGTGATGATAAGGTACGCTTGGATATGCGATGCACAGCCGCTTCGATCCACATTGGCGCTTAATGCAAAATAGAGTTCTCTTGAGCATGCTGTATCTTCCTACGAACTGTTGAACACGGCAACGGAGAGCCCCAGTGCCGTGGTGCTAAAATGAATAAAGTGTTGTTGTTACATTTAGGAATAACACATGGCTTCAGAACGAGTCGGCCTCAACGAGCGTACAATACAGGACGTGCCTGACTACTCGCACGTCGCCAGCGCTCAGAAACGCTGGTTTGCTTCACGCTTTGCCACTGTGTTCTGACCGGTATGCTTGTCTTGCTAGGGGTGGACGCGCGTGATTCTGGACCGTCGACGCTAGGGTCAAACTTTGAGGGGTAATCAATGTAGGCTGGCTCCTTGACCGGGATTGGGTTGCCTTGCTTGTCGCGACTCACTCCCTTCTTTGGTGCTGAGCCACCAGGCGATGAGCTTCCGGGTGATGAAGGCGTCTCCGGCGTCGACCCGCAGTTTGGCTGCCTGTTCTTGTTGTCATGACCATGTCCGATTTTGTCTAGCCCATCTTCAATCTTTGATCCGGTACAATTCAAGCACTTAGTGATATTCGTGGCCGTGAGGAGCCCCTGCAACGCCTGGGCCAGAGCCTTTCCCGCGCTGAGCGCTGCCTGCTCCGCAGCACTTAAGAGCGCCGGCCCAACCGAAGCACAAAAGGCGTCACTTGTAGCATTTTTGGCTGCCACGCCAGTGCTTTCCACGGCCGGTCTTTGGCTTCGTTTTGGGGCGTTCTTGCTAGCCCCCTTCATGCGGGACTCAGAACGGCTCGAAACCATGCTTATGCATTATATTAACAGCTTGCGGGACTATATATACGTGGTTTTTTTGTCATGTAGCACTCAGTTTATCCGAAACGCTTGCTTTTACCCATCTTTGGCCATCATGTCCCAGGGCAATCTCCATTCGGGAAGTTTGTAAATCGCAGATTCCTAGTGGAGTAACCGCTAGGACAAATTTCGGGAGTCCCAATGCAGAAGTGAGGCGTTGAATACCTATAGTACAAGCCAAAGCGTGAATGGTACTAAGGATAGACTCATGTTGCAACAGAATTCTGAGCACACCAGCATGAAGAGAAAGCGAGACACTTGTCAAGACCCGCAGGTAGACGGTTCCGCTCAACAAAGCAAGAAGCCCCGCTTGGTTACTTCGGCACGTTTGAATGAGAGCAGACATCAGAATATGAGCGAGGTGCAGTGCTTGTTTGGCCAGCAAGCCAACGAAAGCGCCTCGTCATGAGCGGACAGTGTAGTAGTGGTTGCCGCGCGCAGCAGCAACAACAAGAACAGGAGATGACACTTCGAGGAAGAGGCGAGAAGAATAATAACTAGGCACTAGAGAACATGTTGACCACCAGCAAATGCCTGTTGAGTAGCGCCCGGTACAGCGCTTGGACGCAGCCAGATCTCCTTTCAGTTATTAGCACCAGTGTTAGAATTTATGTAGAAGCAAGCAGCAAGCTTGTAAGATTGGATGCCAGAGTTGTCTTTATATGACTACACCCCCCGTTTGGTCGTTCTGGCCATTTTGAGAGTTCGAGAACTACTGCTGAGACTGCTCTTGTGCCTGCAGCCGAGGCTGTCGCTCTTGCCGACGGTCTTGTGGCTGCTGCTGGTGTTGGTGTTGTTGAAAAGGTTTTCTTTGGAACGGGTACTGCTTAGATCGTGCAGGTCCCTTGAGCGGCCGCGAACTCTTGGGTCTAGGAGTGGTGTCCCCTGGCATTCGAACGTTGGCCGGCCGACGATCGGCTAGGGGTTCACGGAATTGTCTCCTGTGGCCGCTTTCGACACTGCCCGTGGAAAGGAACTCCGGCGAGCTGTCCGCGGCTTTCAGTAGCATCATTTCTTGCACGTCAAACCCACCAACAGTCTCTACTTCGGGCAGCTTCACGCGAGCGGGCCGCCGAGAGTTGGCAGAGAATTGTTCGTCGGCAAACGACGCATTCTTCGGCCGCGTGAGAGGAGGCACTGGTACAGGTAGAGAGTGGCGAGTCACGCTGGCTCTTGCAGAGGCGCTGTTGCCATTGCTTGATAGACCCTTAGCCGACGACCGGTGATCGTCCTGAAGGCGCTGACCGGCAGGCTGGGGCGTCCCAGACGAAGCGTGAGCTGCGGCATTCGAGGCCTCAGAGTCCTTAGTCTGGGGGATAGCAGTCTGGCCCTCATTGTCGGCCTGCCTGGAGTCCGAGTCCGAGCCCTTGGGCTGGGGCTCTTGGTCCTGTGTCGTCGGACTAGCTCCACGCCCAGGCACCGAGGATTTGCGGCTGTCCCAAGACTCGCGCGAGTTCTTGAACCTGGGTTCCTTGGGGCCTTGCGGGCTCTTTGTATCGTGAGCCTTGATAGTGGTGGCATTGCCCTTCCAAGCCTGCTGGAACACGGGGCCACCGGCCTTCTTTTTGGCAGCGGCCCAGTCGCCGGCAGAATGGACCGGGTGGGCGAGCTCCTGCTCACGTTCTCTCTCACGCTCCCTCTCGCGTTCTTTCTCGCGTTCCTTCTCGCGTGCCCTCTCGCGTTCCTTCTCGCGTTCCTTTTCTCTCTCCTGCTCGCGTTCGCGGCGAGCCTGCGCCAGCTTTTCCTCGCGTTCTTGCCGCTCTTTCTCGCGCTGAGCCTGACGCTCCTTGCGAGCGCGATCCTTTTCCTCTTGTTCGCGCGCGTGCTTTGCTTCGATCTCGCGGCGGTACTCCTCGCGCTTGCGGGCTAGCCGCTCCTGCTTCTCGCGCTCGGCCTTCTCTTCGGCCTCGCGCTTGGCCTTCGCCGCAGCAAGAATGGCGCGCATCTCCTCCTTCTGCATTTCGAGTGCCGATTTTACGGCCTGTTGAGGCTCTGCCGCTTCCGGCTTCGACTGCGGCTTCGGTTCTGGCGCGGCTGCTGCTGTCGAGGTCTGTGCTTCGGGCTGTGCTGCGCTGGTAGGACTAGCCTCAGGCGCGCGTGTGGCGGACCCGTCCGTCGCAGGAGCGCCTGCCGCAGGAGCGTCTGTCGCAGGAGCGCCTGCACCCAAGCCAGAATCAGTGTGAGCTGGCGCGGCCTGCGGTGCCGATGCCGGCGCCGGCGCCGGCTCTGGTTGCAGTCTGAGGCGCTCGGGCACGGCTGCTGGTCGCGTCGGCGCCGTCGCAGCCGCAGCCGCGGGCGCAGGGTGAGACGCAGCCGCAGCCCGCGGCGGATCGTGCGGCGTGGCCAGCGGCTTTCGCTTCGCAAACATGCTGAAATCGGCCTCATCCGGTACGGAGTCGAACCGGCTGTGAGCGGGTTCATGGCGGTGGTGCGGCCCCGCATCGCCGGTCAGATCGCGTGGGTTCAGCGGCGGGGGCCCGCGGCCAAGATGTGGTGCGCCAGCATCGCCTCTGTTTATGCGGAATCGGCTCAGGGCATCATCGCCGGGACGCAGGTTGGGCGCGGCAAACACCGGGCGCGGCGGGGGCATGCGGGCAATGGGCGCCACGGGCCGTCGTTGGTGGCCCTTCTGCTCCTTCATCTCCTTAATGGTCTCCGTCAGCGGCCGCGCTGCCGGGGGCACCGTGCGCTTTGCGCTGCTACTCCACGGCGACGAGTCTGGCGGCGACTCGGCAGGCTTAAGGGCTGGCGCCGCGGGCTTGGCGGGCTCGCCAGCCCTTACGGCACTCGCCGGCTTCGAGGCACCACCCTGCTTCGTGGCACCACCCTGCTTGGCGGCGTCGCCACTGGTGTTCGGCGGCGGCATCCAGTCGTCCTCCTCGTCCTCCCAGTGCATGTCGCTGGCCGAGTGGAAGCGTCCCGCCAGCGAGATGCCCTTAGCCGTCAGCTCCTCCTCGTTAAGCTCGACCGAGCGGGGCTGCTGAGCGGCCGATGTGGCCGATGCGGCCGATGCGGCCTTGCCGGAGGCGGCCTCTGGCCCGGGAGCGCCCAGCGGCGCCGGTGGGGAGCGCGTGGAGCTCGCGCTCGAGGTTGCCGCCGAGCCGGCGT
>JANIWL010000036.1:0-90062 GCA_030705075.1 Entelexis geochares | reverse complement strand
GCCACGTCCGCCGCGCCCGCCGCGCCCCGGCCCACGCCGCAAGCGAGGACCGCGGTTGCTTCCCTGGGGCCTGGAGCCCTCCTCGCCAAACGTCTCTAGGTTGAGGCTGCGCTCCTGCGTGAAGTAGTCGGGTCTTCGCGAGCTCTGAGACGAGAGGTTGTCGAAGAACGACGACTTCTTGTTGTACGCGAGCTCCACGTTCTCATCGGGCAGCGTGTCCTCCGCGGTGAGCCGTTGCGTGCGGGCAACAAAGTCGTCGTCGTCGTCGTCGTTGTTGCTGTTGTTGTTGTTATTGTCGGCAGCCGCTGTGTGCGCATTTGCGGTATTCTGTGAAGGGGGTTAGTAAAAGTTCAGAAGGAAGGCAACAACGTTTATCTCCGCATATGACACCTCAGGAAAGTTGAATCATCATTACTTACCGTTTGCGTAGGGTGTGGCTGTGCGACCGGCTCATCGAGCACCTGCAGGTCCTCCACATCTTTGCCCTTGAACTCCAGGTGGGCGCGAGGCGTCGCGTCAGACGGCACCTCATCCACGCCGTTGCGCCGGCCCTCGGTGCCAAAGACCGTGACGTTGTTCAGAACTACCGTGCTGGTCTCGGCGCTTATCCCGGCAAGCACTCCGACGTACCGGACACTCTGAGTATCCATCAGGGATATTGTTTTTCCTATATACGCCGCCATTCTGTGGGGGCAGCTTCAACAGTTGCGAGCGCGTGCGGCGTCCGTTCTGCGCCAGTTCAATTTTCGACTCACAAGAAGGGTGCGTTCCTGCGAGCAAGTAAGTATGAGTAACTAACTGCGTGAGTGAGTGTGTGTGTGTGTGAGTGGAGTGCGCGCGCCCCACTGAGTCAGGGCACAGTAATGCGAGTGAGGAGCGAGTGGTGTCCTCTCCGCCTCAAGGCTCGCACCCAGCGGCCACACGACATACCGGCAGCGCCAACACGAGCGTCAGATCCGGGCCCCCTGCGCAGCGACACAGCCAGAAAGCCGGGCAGCATGGCAAGCCTGACGCCGTTCAGCGCCGTGGACCTGCTAAACCTCAACGCAGTGAACCTAGACGCCCTCACGGAAAACTATGACATAGAGTACTACCTTGAATATCTGCTGCGCTGGCCGTCGCTCATGTTCAAGGTCGATGACCCGACAAGCAGGCCCATTGGGTACATGATCGGCAAGTCCGAGGGCACAGAGCTCGATTGGCACAGCCACATCACTGCCGTGACAGTCGACAAGGACTTCAGGCGGCTCGGCCTCGGCCGGCTGCTTGTAGACCAGCTCGTCATTGCGTCGGAGGCCAGCGACCAGGACTGCTACTTCATGGATCTGTACGTGCGGACCTCTAACAAGGTCGCCGTCGACATGTACAAGAGATTCGGGTTCTCTGTGTTTCGGCGGGTTGTTGGGTATTACGGCGACAAAGAGGATGCGTTTGACATGCGGCGGCCGTTGGCCCGCGACAAGCCGGCGCTGTCCTCGCTCAAAAGGGGGCCGCACACGGGAAGCGCGCCATACCTCGAGTACGATTATGAGAGACTAAAATAAGCGCATCATCACGGCCAGGCAGGATGTGCATTGACCACTCGGAGCTCGTTATGCACGAGCATGTTCATGTACGAGCCGATGGTCAATGGTCTAGCTAACTGCGATCAAGAAAAAGTAATGAATTTGGACTGATGATCGACCAAGGAAAGCGCTTGAACAAGCGCAGTTTTTGTAACGGGAACGCCTTGTGAGAAAGGGACTGCCAGGGGTCGGCGAAGCGCGTGCCCGGTGTTTTAAACTAAGCAGCCATATTCGTACTGAAATCGCTCGAGTAACCCTTCCGGCATTGCTGCGTTCAGCAGGGACTTGTTAGTGTCCTTGTTCGTCGGGCTTTCACCTGGTCTGTTGGGCTTAATTTCTTTATTCTTACACATTCGAACGATCTTAGGCGCACTTAGCGTAGCCTTAACAGGAGGATGTATGCTACCACAGCCGCAAGGATCAGGGAAAAAGTCACCTCGCAGCGCATGCTGAGCTAGTTTAGTTAATCTCGTTTGCACTGAAATAGGAACTATCCATGAGTCAAGGCATAGAACCAGAGTGTGGCAAACTGGCGTTGATAGAGAAAAAAATAGGGAGGCCACCCTTTCGTCGAACATGATTCAAAGAATATTAAGTATACCGTTTTTTTACTCGGAGGGGATCTCGACCTCACCAGCGTTGATCTGGTCGATCGTGACGTGAGCAGGCTTGCCCTCGACACGGGCGCCAATGCTCTGGGCGGTGCCCAGCACCTCCTTCACAGTACCAGAAAGGTCCTTAGCAAAGCTCTTCTGGCGCATCTCACGGGCAATGCGGATGATCTCAGCAAGCGGGATGTTGCCGTTGTGCTTGATGTTCTTCTCCTTCTTCTTGTCCCGAGGAGGCTCCTTGAGGGCAGCAATGACAAGAGTGCTGGCAGCAGGAACAACGCTGACCTGAGCCTGACGGTTCTGGACAGTGAGCTGGACCGTCACGGAAATGCCCTTGAACTGCTTCGTCGCCTTGGCAATGTCCTCACCGACCTTCTTGGGCGACAGACCCAGGGGACCGAGCTTAGGAGCAAGGGCGGAAGAGGAACCAACCTCACCACCGGTGGTGCGCAGGTAAATAACCTTGACCTCGTTAGGATCGATCTTGGGAGGCATTGTAGTTCAATAAATAAACTGGCGAGTCCAGAAACTGTATCAAATTGAAAATTTACCACTAAGCCGAGTGAGCCCGGCCACAGCGCCCGGGGCTAGGGCCTCACGGGACCGCGCCAAGATAGCACTAACCACTGTGAGACGCTCCGCTTAGGCGCTCCGTGCGTGGATTTGTGCGAGCCCTGAAGCCCTAAGTAGTTAATGGTTACATAACAGGAACCCTGGTTGAGTTCGCTTGACGCACGTTCATCATGCATTCGCCGCGTGCGTAACAAATGCACCGTGCGTCACATGTGGCGAGAGCACTGCAGATGGAATGTCTAGCGAGAATAAACACACATTAACAATCCATAGATCACACGCGATTTTACTGCCATACGTTTGCTGAGGCGCGTTTGCGGAGTTGTTGTCACAAATGGAACTATGTTGTGAGGCTTCCTCTCAAGTCCACAAACTCAGTCGAGTTCATGAAGAATGTATTACGGCTCAAAATACTGTCAATCTATGGCACGCCGAGGTTTTATTGAAGACACTGAGCTCACACAATAGGTTGAGTGCATAGTGGACTTAGTGCATAGTGGACTTAGTGCATAGTGGACTTAGTGCATAGTGGACTTAGTGCATAGTGGACTTAGTGCATAGTGGACTTAGTGCATGGTGGACTTAGTGCATAGTTGATTGATTGAGTGAATAGTAGATTGAGCACATAGTAGATTGATCGCATAGTAGACTGAGCGCATAGTAGATTAAGCGCATAGTGGATTGAGCGCATAGTAGATTGAGCGCTTAGTAGATTGAGAGCAAATTTCGTCAAACGCACGGACTACTCCGCAGAATGGGATAGGTAGACAAAGCACATTAAGTGCTCGCAGCTCATCAAGCCCCTAAGAAACCTCGAGCGCACAAAGAAAGCTCTGGGTTGTTGACGGCATTTCATGGGTATGCAATGTCAACCACACATTGGAGCAGGGTGCGGCTCATGCACCAAACCTACGACGAGCAAAGATATCTGTCAGTCCATGCCGACGAGCGAACATGATTCCTAGTCCAGCAGGACCTCAAGGTGTTAAAAAATAGCTGATGATTTAAAATCGGAATCAATTGCAATTATGTCGAATATGATTAGACCAGTTGTGTGAATAAATGAGACACCGGGATGCTATTAGCTGACGCGCCGAATTACTACCTGGTGGAGAAGAACGTATCGCTCGCCCACAGCTTCTCGTCAAATTCCCAAGCAGGAGGGCCCTGGCCGTCATCCGTGCGCCTGAACCAGCGGTGCTGCCACTGCGTACCATCCTCCTTCTCCTTCTTGCGCAGCTCGCGTTGGGCGTTCTCGATATAGGTCTTGTGCTGGCGCACAGAGTCGTTGTCGTTGGCGCGGATGGCGTCGGCGACCTTCTGCCACGCACGCTGACTCTCTAATTCATGCTGCTCCGTGATTGGGACCACGGCGATGGGTGTGACTGGCGCGTTCTCTGCGTGAGCCACAAACTCCTTGCTCTCGCCCGTGCGCTCGTCCTTAATCAGGATCTGCTTGTCCCACTGTCCCGTGATGGTATGGAGAACCTCACCCTCTTTATTGACAATCTCGGCCTTGAGCGTGTGCGACTTGCCCGTGACCCAGCCCGCACCCGAATACTGCAGCACACACTTGTACCCGGACTCCGAGCTCGCGATCTCCGAGCTCTTATCCAGCTCGATGTAAGGAGCACCATAAATAAATCCCTCTAAATGCAAAGACGGCAGAGTCACCGTGTAAGACTCGCCGTCGCCAATGCGGTACACCGTCTTGCCCTCCTGCTCAACACAGACGGTAGTCGAGAACCGGGCCTTGATGGCCACATGTCCCTCCTGCTCGACAGTAGGGCCATCATCGCTCGGCGACACGATTTTGTACGCGTAGGCCGGCGGGTGGTGGCTGACCTGCTCGGCGCGCAGCAGATCGCCACCCACACGACACACAAACAGCTCGCCCAGAAACGGGTTCAATGGCTTCTTTTCAAAGCCGTCGGAGATGTTGCGCTGCGTGTACTGGCCCTTCATGATCGAAAGAAACAGATGCACAACCGCCACAAAGCGCTCCTCGACATGGGCGGCCGGGATTTGGGCCGGCTTGCGGATCTCGTCGTGGCCGGCGTACCAGAAGTGGCAGTACTCAAGCAAAGACGCAGGGGCCAGGATGAACGGCGGGGCTGTCAGGCTGCTCAGGTCGCCCCTGAACGACGCGAGCGACTTCACGAGATCGCGCCACGACGACGACGACACGCCGGCCGGTCCTGTCGGCTCGTCTCCTGCGGACGGAGCGGGCGACGCCGAGCCAGAGGACTCGGATTTCGACTTCCACAACATTATGCGACTGATCTATAACCGAATGAGCCGCGGTGAAACGTGCCACTGACCCCGGAAGTTACAGTTCGTACGGTGTGTATGTTAGCACCTCCTAACTTCGCGTCGCCGCCTGGGCGTTTGGGTGTTCCACATCAACCCGATTAGGTCACGCGGGCACGTGAGCGGCCGGCGTGCCAATTTGGGCGACGCGGCATCGGGAGTGCGTCAGCATGCCACCTGGGTTCATCCTGCCACCCTGGGTTGATGATAGTGGGCCGCCGCAGGGTGGTGGTGGTGGTGGTGATGGCTAGTGCGTCAAGCCGCATCGCGGCGAATTGTGGCGATTGTTGAGAATGAAAATCAGTGGCAGTTGTGCGAGTGCTTGCCCAGCGCATAAGCGCTTTAGAAGGACGTGCGCGGCACTCCGCTCTTCTGTAATCAAGTAGGAACTCAGAACCGGTGGAAAGTAGACGTAGTAATATAGCTCGCGTGCGTAAAATGACGCGTCACAATTCAGGCGTGCAAAAGAATGAACAGCAGAAAGTTGTGAGAAAAGACCAGCGATCAGCAAAACGCGAACTGCGGGTGTCCGGCGAGCTCGTGCCACTGGATTTCCTAATCGAGCAGGTTGTGTGGTCTCGGCACTGCTGCCCTGGTGACAGCGGGATTTCCGCACGCTGAGGGCGCGGGGGTTTGCCACCAGCAGATCATATAAGGATTAGAACGAAGCCAGCCGGAGACATAGCGCAATACACGAATGAAAGCCAAGAACCTGCTCCTTGCGTTCTCGGCCTTTGATAAAGCTAAGCATGTAGCGGCTTCGCAGAATGCATTCTCATCTCCGTCAGGAGACACACTCATTCACGCGGGCCAGTCGATGGAAATCACCTGGGAGGAGCCATCGGGGAACACTGTTGACTTGATTCTTATGCGGGGTGACCCGAACCAACTTGAGGCGGTCTCTACCATTGGGCTGGGTGTGCCGAACCAAGGCTCAGTAGCATGGTCGGTACCGTCTGACCTCAGCCCCGGTACGTACGCACTTCAGATTTTCTCGGATAACGCTCTCACTAACTACTCACCTTTCTTCACCGTTCTGGACCCTGTTTCTCCCATAAACTTTGGCGTGGGGAAACACAAGGTAGTGAGAAATGGGGGCTCCCGCCGGCGCCCAGGCATGCTCTTGTACTAAAATTTTCCAGCGTCATAAGCGAGAATGCTGCTAAAGACGCAATGCGGGAAGCCCCCATTTCCTTTCTTAAAATGCTTTAAAATGCAAGTAAACTGTTTAATATGTTTTCCTTTCCTCCTTCCTAATGTACACATGAGGTGACTTACTTCTGCCTAAACACCCCACTCTCCATGAACAGTGATTAGGAACCACTCCACGCCATTGGACAGGCCGAAGGGGTTCTCGTCATCAGCCGCGTTTGATGAGACAACGCGCCTCTCGATCTCGGCTGCGCGGGCAATCAAATACTCTCGGCCTTTGAGGTGCTCGGCATGCCGCGGATGCAAAAAGTAATGAGGAGCGCCGGCATTGAATGCGGCCCACGGGTTGGGCTGACGGCGCGGGTCCCTTGTGGGCAAAAACAGAATGAGGTCCTCGGGGCGGAATGAATGTAGAGCCACACGCTGGCGACAGTCTCGCTCGGCCTTCGTGCAGCGCTCTTTTAGAGTGCGGTTCTCGCTCTGCAGCTTGCGGGCGAGCCTCTCGACGTCACCGAACCGCTTTGTGACCGCGTCGTAGAGCACTTGGTTGTCAACCAGCGTCTGGTCGAGCAGCTTGTCTATTGGCGGCTGCTGCGGTGGCTCGTGCGCGGACGCCGATGTGATCTGGGACGTGCCCGACGCGACATCCGACGATGTGCTTGGTGGGGACGTGCGGCGGCTCAGGCCCTTCACGCGGTTGACTCTATACACGGCCTCGCCTGAGTCGGGGTCCACGCGCGAGGTCTGCAGGCCCATAGAGTTGAGGATGGACTCGAGGCCCGACGTGTAAGAGTGGAGGCGTGCGGAGAGCTCGTGGTTCATCTTGTCGAGCTGAGCAATGCGGCTCTGCAACTGTTCGGCCTTCACCTCGGCGCGCGCCTCGGCACGCGCCTCAGCTCTCGTCTCGGCACGAATGACATCAAGCTCCTGTGTCTTGCTGCCCAAGCGCGTCTGCATGAGGATATTCTCGAGCTTCTTGATGCGCGACTCGTACGCGGCCACGGTGGACGTGGGTGTCGGCGCCGGCGAGGCGTCCTTGGTCGGTGCCGCCAGCGACTTTGGGCCAAGCACGGAAGGCATGAGAGAGCTAATGGACGCTGACATGCTGCGAGCGAACTGGCGCTGCATGGCGCCGAGCTCGCTTTTGAGATCGTCGTGCACTTCGGAGAGGCCCACGTTCTGCAGCTGCGCAAGGTAGTCGGCCACCTGCTCGGCGGCACTCGGAGCCCGCGGCGCGCTGTCGAGCTGCACGTTGGCGAGCTGCACGTTGGCGATATCCAGCCCGCAAAGCGCGCTCAGGCGTTTCATGACGTCGCCCACGGAGCCCTGCGTATACCTCTGCTGCCACACGCGCTCGCGCTCGGCTTCCTTGCGGCGCAGCGGCTCGAGGTCGGACGTCCATTTCTCGCGGCGACTGATCTCGATGAGCAGAGCCCCGCACAGAAAGGGCAGGTCGATGACCTCGGCGATCTTGCCCTTCAGCGTGTCGGCGCTCTTCAAGTCAGCGCTGACCGCAGCCAGCGGCTTGCGCAGCTCGTCGACAATGCGGAGCTGGATCGTGCCTATTTTGCGCAGGGCGTCGATGAGGTCTGCCTGCGCGTCCGACTTGGCGTCAGTGCAGACGCGGAACTGGTCGTCCAACCCCGTCTCGGGGTCGGGCGTCGTGACGCGCGGGTAAGTCTTGCTCACGCTGTCACAGTCCTTGTCGAGGCTGTCACTCAAGCGTGTGCTGACGTCCAGTTGCTGCGAGGCGCGGGCCCAGACCGTCCTCAGCTGCGCGTAGCTGGACGCAATGGCGTCGCGGTCGAGCAGCTCGGGAAGGTGCTCGCCAATGACCGGCAGCTGGGCCGTGGCAGCCCAGTAACGGTCCCACTGCGCGCATGCCTGCACGTCGTCGTCGAGCTCGGCCTTGAATGCGAGCTGGCGCTTCAGCGTCTTGTTCACACTACGCAATTGATACTGCAAATACTTAACTGCCACATTAGTTGCCTCCGATATGACGGCCGTCTCGGAGCGCGTCTTGGCAATGTACTTGCGGATCGCCGCCTCCGACGACCCAACAAAGATCTCGGCATCCAGGTCCACCTTGTGCTCGGGCTGGCGCTCCGTCCAGCTCTTGTCGTAGAGAAACACCCTTCCGCCGCCCCCGCTGGCGGCCCCTGGCCTCAGCGCGTCGGCCTTGAGCTGGTGGCCCTGAGGCGCCGCCAGCAAAAGCATGTGCGCGGGCTCAATTGTCTGCGCCTCGTGCAGCGCGGCCTTGAGGCCGTCCAGGCTGTCTGCCGCGCTGCTCGGCAGCTCCACGGCCTCGCCCTGGAACGCATTGAAGACCTCCATGGTCAATGTGCCAGACACAGCGCTGAACTTCGAGCGCCACTACTTCCCTATTCCGGCGGTCACACGCGCCCACCACCCTAGGGCTACTGTTGTTTGGGGGGTGGGTGGGGTGGCCTGCGCGGTAGACATGCGTGTGTGGGTTTGTAATACGCAGCGGCCTCAAAACTGCGAGTGAGCCGGTGCGGCGGCGTGTGGCGGCCGAGGGGGCAAGGCGCGCGCGCAAACAATGAGCCGAAGAAAACCTGCTTGGTTATACGCCACTTCTAAACGCGCCGAACGCGCCAAACGCGCCAAACGCGCATGCTGCGTGGGCGCCAGCGCCCAGAGACAAGTGCAAACGCGTTGCGGCTAGGGCAGCGCGGCGCTGCCTGATTCAGCGCTGGCGGCCGTTTTTGTCACGGCGGAGTCCCAGCGCGGAGTCACAGCGTGGAGTTGCGGCTAGCTACGACTTGTTTGCCGCACCCGGTTAGCATGAGCGTGAACTTCCGCCCGTTTGACTTGTCGCATGCCGACGAGGACATCACCAAGGTGCACGACCTCGTCTCCGTCGACCTCACGGAGCCGTACACAATCGCCATCTATCTGTACTTCCTAAAGAACTGGCCGGACCTGGCATTGTTTGTGTACCTCGACGACGACCCGAATAACGTCATCGGCGTGATTGTGGGCAGCGTGCGTGCGCACCAGGGCCGCAAGGCCCGCGGATACATTGCCATGCTGGCCGTGCAGGAGAAGTGGCGTGGAAAGGGCATTGCCAAATCGCTGATCACCCGGCAGGTCGACGAGTTCCGGCGGCGCGGGGCCGACGAGATTGTGCTGGAGGCCGAGGCCTCGAACGTGGCCGCAATCAACCTCTACGAGAGCCAGGGCTTCATCCGCACGCGGCGCATGCACCGCTATTACTTTGTGATGCAGGACGCATATCGCTTGGTCATGCCATTGACGGAGCGCTCGCTCAAACCGCTTGTTTTCCTGCCGCCGCTGGCCGAGCAGGAGCTGGCCAAGCTCACGGAGAAGATCTAGCATTCCGGCTCGCCAACGCGGCCTGCTTCTAATTGACACTGTACATAAACGAACACAGAGACATAGACAAAGACAAAGACAAAGACATGCGAGAGCTAATTTGCCGGCGCGACTGCAATCTGGACTCGCTGTGCGTGCGGCGGCGGTTTTTCCGTCCCCGAGGGTTGGGGCTCAGCGTCGCTTTTTCAGAAAAAGTAGGCATTTCAGCGGGCACCGCGCGCACCGCGCGCACATGCGCTCGCGTCATGCTCCCAAGAATTAGGACGATGTGCCAGCTGCATCGATGTCATCTTATTAAGATTGGTCATGAGTGAGCCATGCTCACCGGTTTAACCCAGCGCCGCCAATGAGCCGCGGGCATCTTGCACACCGTCTGCATGCTCCTGCATGCTCCGAAGACGATGATTTATAAGGATGCATGATGTGCATAAAATGCAAAAACGATAACAGGGAAGGGGGCAGTGCGGATTAATATTTAAAAAAGCCGCTTTAGACACACAAAGTTCGCATCGAAAATGCCTACTCTTTTCGAGCCCATTCGCCTCGGCAGCATCGAGGCCAAGAACCGCGTGTTCATGGCGCCGTTGACACGCGGCCGCGCTACTCGCGACCACGTCCCCACGCCTATCATGATTGAGTACTACACGAAGCGAGCTAGTGCTGGCCTCATCATCACCGAGGCCACGGGCATCAGCCGCGAGGGCTTGGGCTGGCCCAGCGCCCCGGGCATCTGGTCGAAGGAGCAGGTCAACGCTTGGAAGCCGATTGTGGACTCCGTGCACAAGCAGGGCGGCAAGATTGTTGTGCAGCTGTGGCACATGGGCCGCGCTGTGCACAGCAGCGTCACGGGCCAGCAGCCGGTGTCGTCGTCCGAGACGTCGTACCCGGCCGACCTGCAGACCTACGACGGAAAGAAGCCTGCTGAGACGGCGCGCGCGCTGACGAAGGATGACATCCAGCGCATTGTCAAGGACTTTGGCGTGGCTGCCGCTAACGCCATCGACGCAGGCTTCGACGGCGTGCAGATCCACGGCGCCAATGGGTACCTGATCGACCAATTCCTGCGCGATTCGGCAAACAAGCGCACGGATGAGTACGGCGGCAGCATTGAGAACCGTGTGCGCTTCCTCGACGAGGTCGTGGCTGCGGTGGTGGACGCAATCGGCGCCGAGCGCACGGGCATCCGCTTCTCGCCGAACGGCGACACGCAGGGCGTCATCGACAGCAACCCTACGCCGCTGTTCAAGGCTGCCACTGAGGTTCTGAACAAGCACCATGTGCCCTGGCTCGAGCTGCGCGAGGTGGGGCCCAACTCCACGTTCGGAAAGACCGACCAGCCTAAGCAGCACGACGCCATCCGCGCCGTGTACAAGGGCAAGCTTGTGCTGAACCAGGAGTTCACGCGCGAAGCAGCTTTGGAGACGGTCTCCTCCGGCACGGCCGACGCCATTGCCTTCGGCCGTGACTACATCACGAATGCAGACCTCTTTGAGAAGCTGCGCGACAACGTGCCCCTCCCGCCGCTCAAGCCTGAGACGATGAAGTATTTCTATCTGCCTGGGCCTCAGGGATACACCGATTTGAGCGTGTACCACTAAGGCATCTGTACTAAAGCTCAAGTGCTCTTCTTACTTATGGGGCCGCCAATAGTAGGGCTTAGCTAGATTTGCACGCAAAAAACTCAATAATAACTTTACTACCAACCGTATGCCTGGTGCCGGCCAATGCTGAGACTTTTTCTGTCTATTTATGTCTGCGCCGCTGCCGAAAAACATGCAGCGGCTCGACAGCCCTTTGCCGGTTATTAATTATTTCAAGGGTAGCGGCAGACCACTGACGCGTATCGGCAGCGCGTGTGCCATGAGTAGCAAAAAAGACCCCAAGGCGGTGGAGCGGCAGCTCAAGAACTGGCGCGAGAATGCGTCGTACATGTATGAGCGCCTCGACACCATCAGTCTCGAGTGGCCCACTCTCACGGCCCAGTGGGACCCCGCTGATACTCGCGGCGAGTGCGCGTTTGTCGCTTCGTACACAAACGGCGAAGACCACGAGTACGTGCGCAAGGTTGTCGTGGACACAAACAAGATTGCGCCCGCAAGCCACACCCTGAAACAATGGAGCGTACCGAAGCACGACGCCGAACAAGCGAGCGGCGAGGATGATTACACGGACGAGGTGCAAAAGGTCCGCGTGAGCCCAGACACGCGGCGCTTCCTAGCAGGAATCTCCGCTTTCAAGGGCAGAATATACCTCTGGGATTCAGAGTCTGATTCGCCAGGGATTGCTGCTACACTGGAGGGCCATACACTTGGTGGCTTTGGCCTCGCGTGGAGGCCCACACCAAGACAAACGCTGCAAGAGAGTAGCTCGCAGGTGGAGAAGTCGCTGCTGGCCAGCAGTGCGGACGACGGCAAGGTCTGTCTCTGGGAGGTGGACTTCGAGCAGCCAAGCAAGTCGGCCTTGCTCAGCGAGTTTCAGGCCGGCACGGGCGTGAACGACGTGTCCTGGGACTGGCCAAATGCCATTGTTGCATCTTGCGAGGACGGCAGGGTCGTCATACTTGGAATAATCGAGAACAAGCTTGTGGAGACCGTTACAATAGATACCGGTGCGGAAGGCGTGAACACGGCAGCTCTAAGCCCGTTTGCCGAGCACTTGCTTGTTACCGGCTCGTCCGACAACTTCCTGCGTTTGTGGGACACGCGCCGACCTGGCGACCCGCCTCTCTATGAGAACCAAGTACACACAGGCAGAGTCAACGTCGTCAAATGGTCACCCCACAGGGACGGCGTCTTCGCGTCGGCAGGCATGGATGGTGTCGTTCTGGTGTGGAACATCAAGAATGTGGGCCAGGAGCAGACCGAGGAGGACGCCGAGGACGGGCCACCGGAGCTCATGTTCAACCACAGCGGACACCTCAGTGGCGAGCAGGTCCAGGACTTGGACTGGCATCCAAGCATACCGCTTTTGCTTCTTTCCGCGGACGAGAACAATACGTTGATGTCGTGGCAGGCCACGAATGAGGCCCTTGGCGAGCTGAAGGTGCCCAAGATGCCGTCCTTTCTCATCTAAGAACCCCGCGCTCGCCCTTGCTTGGGCACAGCTCTGGTTGCCTTTTGTTTTTTTGTGGCGCTAGCGGTGCACACTTCCGGGTCCGCGTCGTGATCTGCTTTGTCTGTGTACCAATGGTTTGTGTACCAATGGTTTGTGTTACGTACGGTTTGTGTATTGTAGATAAGTATGTTTTGAACACTGGCGCCTCGCGCTGTTGCCTGTAAAGTAAAATCCCAGCAAAGGCGTTGAAGTCAATCAGGCCTGCAAAGCTGGCTCATTACGAGCTTGAATGTGGGTCTGACATCCCGCATGTGGTGGCACTAGACAGCCCTAGCCCAGTGAAGGAGTCAACCGTCGAAGTCCACCCTCATTAGCCTGGTACAGTGCACTGACGTGTCTACAAAGCAGCGGAGGGAGAGCGTCAACTGTTCGGTCTTTGATGAGCGATGTTATAGACCAGATAGTCCGGCTTAAGGCCGCGCTGGCGCGTACCCCGGACGCTAGCGACTCGGAAGAAGAGCAGGAGATCGTTGCCCACACGAATCGTGGCCATAAGCTAGAACACGGGGCCCGCTATGTATCAGCGCGCACGCTGAATGTGCCGTTTCCACCGTCGCCTGAGTCGGAGATCGAATTCAAGACCGAGGATGCAGACCTGCAGATCGACGTAGAGCAGCTGCTGCAGCCCATATCGGACCCGGCCGAGGTTCCAAACAACGCCGTCATTGCCCGCATTTTCCGCAGCCCCTTCATGCAGCAATTATCTGAGACCCTGCTCAACAAGCTAGTGGAGGAGCGGGCAACACTGGCCAAGGTGTCCAAGCTGCTGGAGGCCTTGCTTGGCGACGATGATGCGCAGGCCATGCCCCAGATAATGTCGCGCGTCGAGAACATGAACCCGTATCCGACGCCGGTGACAAATGGGCACGTCGAGTCACAAAGCGGCGAACTGAGCGATCTCGTCTTCAAGAATGACGACCCAAGAAGCTTCTTTGAGGTCCCAGAACTGAAGATCGACAGAGACCTGGGACTTTCTGCGGAAGAGGCTAACGTACTACGAGAGCGGCTGCAGGTTGTGCATCAGCGCATGGACGAATATGTGAGGTGCATTGCGCAAATACGGTCGGGGCTCACGACGGCGTTGCGGCTGCGAAGAAACGTTATGAACTGGTGCCGCGAGATCAACGGCGATGACTACGTGAAGCTGGACCTGGATGAACAGAATGGAAATGACAATGCGGGCCTCGGCGACAAACCGGCGAAAGACTTCTACCCCCTTCAGAGCCCGTCTGACAGCGTCCAAACCGGCGCAGAGTACGAACAGTAGACTTTACAAACACAGACTTACTTACAAACAGACTTACTTACATTTGCGCTCATCAGGCGCGCTCAACGCATGAGCTAGCTGCATTCTATCCTCGTCTGGCTAAATCCGCCTAGTAATCACACAGTTCAGCATGGGCTGGAAAAAATATCACCACATCAGTTAACTGATAACACAATCTTCTCGCCTGGCTTCAATGCTGGCCTGGAGCGGCTGTAGGTGGGAATTCAAAATACTCGCATTTCTCCTAACATGTAGGGAACACAATCCACTCCTAGTTGTAGGGTTACGTTACTCGTCAGCTTCGTGGCACACACGGCACATGAACACAGTGCCTTTTTTTAACGCGCTTAGCGACACCGTCCAACTGTGCAATGCTTCATTGGCAGTTAGCTCTTCAAATATGGTTTGCGGGGCTCTTCAGAGCCACTAAATCATGAAATGTGATGTTTTCCGCGCAACGATAAGAGACGCATCAGCTGCGTCTGTCGGAAGAAGCGAGGCAAGGGTTGAAGTCGGTTTAGCGAAGTCAAGCGGTAGTGAAATGTAGCTGTTGAGTTCTTGCAAAAAGAAGAAACCACAGCTCTAAGCCTTTCGTATTTATTTTGAACCGGGGGTCAAGTCATTCACGAGTTTAAGGTCTGGCTGCTCTGCCCCAGTGAGGACAACTGCAGCGGTGCTCTTGAATAAATTGTCCACGATGTGGCGCAACTTGCCGCCGGTCTGTTTGAAATCCGGATACGCATTGACTTCAAGCAGGTGCACGCCTAGTGCTTCGTCAACAAGAAAGTCAAGGCCGAAGAACTCGAGCGCGTTGGGTAAGCTGGAGAAGTTGATCGGGTCTCCATTCGCGGCCTCAAAGAGATCATGTACCACTTCGCCGACGTCCTGAAAAACCCTTGCGGCATCCTCTTCGAGAAGCTCGTCTTCTAGTGTCGACACCTTGGCGTTTTCGCCCTGGAAACACGTATTTGTCAAATGAGAATCGAGCCGGCTCAAATCATCAGCATCATACTTTGTGCCGCTAAACAGCGTAAGAATGTGCTTGTACACATAAACCTTGAGCTTCCCAACACACAAGACGTACACTCTGAGGTGGAATTTGCGGCCATCAATGAGAAGCGGGTTGGTGATATACTGCTGCACAACATAGTGTCTCATTTCACTATCCTCACCCTCCTCTGAGCCCATCTGCTCGTCAAATATGCTCTGTAGCTCGTCTTGCGTTCTGAAGATACGGATACCGTAGGCGCGCTCGCCCAATGCAGGCTTCAGGATCCAAGTTTTAGTGTTTTGTTCCAACTCTTGCTTTAATTCGAAGCTCTCATCGAGCGCATCATCGAGAAACTCGGGAAAGTCCAGTTCGAGATCAAAGCTATCAGGCCAAGCTTTGAATAGGATTGAATTGGGTCTTTTCGCTCTGTAGTGAAGAATTGTGCGGCCTAAGTAGTTCTTGCGGGTTAACGCCTTGCGATAAATGTACGAATAAACCCACTTTGCATACGAATCGCGAGCCTCGAAGTCGTACTTGTCGTAGTCTTCATACCAAAATAATACAGGTGACTTGACTTCCGATTTGTCTGACACAACGTCGACCCCGAGCGGCGCTAGTGCATTCGACCATGCATCAAAGACATACTGATCAGTCGCTTCTATATACGCACTTGCATTGTTGGAACTAGATGCTTCGGCAACCATGGCCTGAAAGGTAGTCGCTGTGGGGATCTCTAAATTTTTAGCAGTATCAAGTGCAGGAGAGCCGAGTTTTGGTTGTCCCTGATTGTCGAACCGCACACATTATTTAGACAGCGAGATTTAGATTCGGAGACTCGAGCACACGCTGGGGCGCTGATGAATAGGCGCAGCACAAATTACGGGGTTCGTAGGGATTCCTGTGGAAAAGACGGGGCACGAAGTGTGAGACACCATGAATGATTGCAATCCAGTTAAAATGACTGCTTAATACACAGCTTAATTTCTTTGGCACCCACGTCCACGCCTTGGTATACAGCTCGGATCGGCGAGACACTCACCTCATTGTGCATCACAACCCATGCATCAGATCCGTGACCAGAAGCGTAGACCCCTTGGTCAACTTTGTCGTAGTTCGGAGCCCAGCTGTACTTCTCGGCGGTATCCGTTTTGGCAAACACCTCAGTCCACATGTTCTGGAAGATCGGTGTGTACCGAATCGGTGTGTCCTTGAGAGACAGGCCCTCAAACAAGGGGATGTTGGCAGTGTAGATCTGCACGTCCTTGTTCCAGTTAGCCACTAAGTGCTTCACGAGAGCGACCGCCAGCTCGCTGCCCTTCGAAATGTGGTGCTCCGGATGCTTAGCCTGCGTGTAACTATAAGACAAAGCAATACTACGCACTCCACAAATCACGGACTCCACACAAGCGCCAACCGTTCCTGAGCTCATGATATATGCGGCGCTTGTATTGCGGCCGTAGTTGGGACCACTCAGCACGAGATCAAAGGGCCCCAGATGCGTGACGCCAATGTTAGCACAGCTGGCCGGCGTTCCTTTGAGCAGTAACCACTTCTGATCACCAGTGAACGCGGGAAACGTGCGCTCCTCTGCCTCAACGTCCTCGCCAATCATATGCGCCTTGCCAATCCACGACCTCTGCTGCCGCGGCACGACAATGACCAGCTCCCAGTCGGTTAGCTTTCTGACCGTGTTCACGAAGTTCGCAATGTAAGGAGAGAATGTATCATTGGGCGGGCCGTCGTCATTGGTAAGTAGAACACGCATACTGTGAGACTGCTTTGGGCTCAGCGGTTGTGTGTTTACGGAGGAGACCAACCAACAACACGAAACCGAGGATTACAGGTTGTGGAACGGCAGGTGACCGGTCGGCACGAGAGCTTAGTAACGCCGCTATCTAAAGCAGGTGGTTCTAAGATTTCACGGCTGGTTCTGTTACACAAAAATAATACGCGGGCACCATCCATCCTCTTTTCACTGGGGAATACATTGGCGCGTCACGATTCTACAATGACACGAAAAAAGAGTTTTTCTTCAATTCATAGGATTTTTCTACAGGATAGATAAATAGTACTCAATCCAACTTGTCAGACAGCCTTGTCGCCCACCCAGTGCGCAAAATGAATTACACAAAGGGTCGAGATCATCGCTCCTTAGAAGTCAATTGACTTCCGAGGTTTAGAGTAGCGGCAATAGCTCCATGTAGAAGACATGCCTTTACAATTCCTCACTCTAGAGCAACAAGGACCTTCTATCATCAACCAAGTTGGATTGAGTGGCTGATTTTGGGAAACCAAAAAAAGCTGCGAACTATAAGAATATGATCCTTAGAGTAAATCGCTATGAAAAACAAAATGGATGGCAGACCCGCTTCTTTTATAGTTCTCACACGCTGGGTTAGGAAAAGGTTCATAACGGTATCTCGGGTACAGGTTTTGCCGGAGCTGTTGACCAACTTTTGGAGGCGGGCCTAAGTGTACATTGGGCCCTAAGCCCTCGTGTACATAGTAAGTGGACGTTTGGGCCTCATTCACCAGGCAGTCTGTGTAATGGCCTGGGCTCGTGTCGTAACAGCTCAATTGCAATAATTGAGTAAATTGAGCGCAATGTAAACCTCTGCCAATTGCCCAAACGCACTTCAGTTGTCGGCAGGCAACCCAGCAGCATAGTTCGGGACCTTGACTTAACACTAGACTAACTACTCTCGTTCTGAGCTATGTACAATTGAGCACGCGTCACTCTGCTCTTTTGCATGCTATCATCCCACGGCGGCCGCCACCAGGAGCCCCAGTCAACCGGCCGCGACGTTGCAGCTCTAGCCGTATGTGGACATTTACACGTGATCACACCCACTCACGCGCACGAACTTTGAAAAATCCTCAATCACCTTCTTTTGAAGCTCTCTATCACTGTGAACACAGGGAACCAACATTGACGAAATGGCCTCTAACACACGGTTGTACACGAAGGCACGCCACCTGAGCTACCAGCGCTCGAAGCACGTTCAGAACCCTGACGTGTCTCTTGTCCAGATCGAGGGTGTCGAGACGCCTGAGGACGCCCAGTTCTACCTTGGCAAGCGCGTTGCCTACGTCTACCGCGCCCAGAAGGAGAAGGACGGCTCCAAGATCCGTGTCATTTGGGGCAAGATCACGCGCACGCACGGCAACTCCGGCGTTGTGCGCGCCCGCTTCCGGAAGAACCTGCCGGCCAAGACCTTCGGTGCCTCTCTCCGTGTGATGCTCTACCCCTCCCAGATTTAAGAAGGCGTAATGTTCGCAAAAGCTGGGATCGCCAAGGACGAAAGAATGCATGAAGTGTCTCTTAATTTAACTATATATGAAACTCCCCAAAAACAAGCGCCATATTGACTGACGTAAGTAACCTCTTCTACCTGCATCTCGGTTGGCCGCGCGGGCAAACTGCTGTTTTTTTTCTGTTGTCTGTGTTTCTAACTGCACCAAACGCGCCGGCAGCTCAGCACTGCACAAGCGTGGCCGAGCGTCTGGCGCATCTTCACGCTGCATCTGCGTTGATGTTGTGGCAGCGGTGCTCTGTGCGTATGGCGGAGCGTTGCTGACATGACAGAGCACCGAAAAGCGCGCGCCGCCTATAACCAACCAGGTGCCAACAAATTGTAACAGACCAATGATTCCGTATGAGGCGTTGCTGCCCTACGGGGTGATGTTCTCGCTGCTGACGATCTGCGGTGGTGGCCTCAGTGCAATCCACTTCTTCCGCAACGACTACAAGCGCGACCGCTGGAACCTGGACAAGTTCGACACCGCGCTCATTGAGCGTGATTACCGCCTCACGGGCTCGTACCGCGGCCAGAGCGACAAGCCCGTGGCCCCGGACGCATTCAAGATCAATTCGATCTGGAAGCTGTCCAAGCCGGCTGCGAGCTAGGCCCGCATGTCATCACAGGCCGCGCCTGGGCACCCCGCAGCGCAGGGCGCCTGGCGCAATCCCAAACTTGCGGGCTCACTAGCGGCAAAGGGGGAGATGTTAAAGAACTCGATTTGCTTAAGTAGACTACGTCAGATTCATAAAGAAGTATGTGTGCGGCAGCACGCGGCCGCTGGGTACTTCGTGGTCCCACTGCGCGCCCACAGAGAAACCGTATTTTTTGTAGAATGGTCGCGCGTCCGGTGCCGAGAAAAAGCCGATCTTTGCCGGGCCGCGCAGGTTTGGCGGGTCCTGGATGATCATTTGTCGCAGGCGCGCAATCGACTCGTCCATCACGTACCGCCCATAGCCTTGGCCCTGCGCAGCAGTCGTCACGCAGAATTGCGACAAACGGTAGTTGTACGACGCCGGATACGCAATCTTTGCCAGCTCGTCGCCGCTCATTGACTCGAGTTCCCGCGTGCGCTCGGGCGTGTCCATGACGTTGCAGTGCTCGTAGCCCAGCTTGAATTCGTGCAGTAATGCCGGCGTAGAGATTGGGCTCCCGGCTCGGCCGAACACCCACCAATCCTGGATGCGAAACACGATCTTCAGGACCCAGGTTTTCAGTCTATATAGCCACGACGCCGTTGAGTCCACATGCACGTACTCTGGGATCCGCCAGAGACTCATGCCGACGTCGTAGGCCTTGCTGTGCTCCGGCGTGTCAGCTCCCGAGTTCTCCTCGGCCTGCGTCTCGCGAAACACAAACGTCTGGACGTGATTGTCTGACCGCATAAGTAGATAGGTGGCGCGCGTACTGGTTTCGACGAGCTCCTTGAAGGCGTGTGCCTTTGCAATCAGCTCGTCGTAGTCACACATATCCGGCAGCGGCCCGCCAAAGTTGTACTTTGCAGGGTAAAACTCGACGCGGCTGAAGTCCTTTTGGAACGAGTCACTCGTGATCAGCGCGATGCGGCGCGCAGCCTCCCAGGTGATGTTCTGCTGGTTGAAATGCTCTACAATTACCCTCATTGAGTGTAACGCTGTTCCCCAGGCGGCCTAATCCGGAGCTAGCTGGATCTGAGATAATTCGCTCCGTGAGGCTCTCCCCCTTCCCAGTGCGTCAGTCGCTCCTAACCCAGTGCGGCTGAGAACTGGCGGCGCGCTGTAGGACCTCGCCCCGGGCTTGTAGAACGAGCTGAAGCAAGTGCACATGGCGCAGAAACCGAGATTTACATGCTGAGCACAACTACGGCACACCTGACTTGTGGTTGAATGGCTGGTTATTTACCTTCGCTTGCACTTGCGTTAACCCGGGAATAGTAGCTTCTCCAGTCGCACTTCCCGGCACCATTTCTGAGTCCAATTGCGATTGGTTGAGCGGATTATAGCAGCAATCAAATGTTTCGTTGAGCTTATGTGTAACAGTATGCGGAACACTGATGCAGAACACTGATGCGGCTGCCGTGCGCACTTTAGCAGAGAGACACCTTCGCTCCAATGTATGTCACGTGCCCCACTGGCGGAGACCATCAAAGGGCGCGAAACTCATATTGTTGTTCCACGCCGCTCAAGCACTGCTCTCGCTCGCCGTCGACTCCCGTCTCACTGGCACAATGTCACTCTTTGGAATGGGCCCCTCCATGATGGGGGGACTGCCCTTGGACCCCGAAAAAATTGCTGCGGCCGAAAATGGGATGAACATGCTGCAGAGCCTGCACCAGGACATCATTGACGGATGCCAGAAGAAATGCTTTGCGAAACATTTTGCAGACGCCGAGATGTCGAAGGGTGAAACCTGCTGCGTCGACCGCTGCGCCTCCAAGTTTTTCAGGGCAAACCTCCTTGTTGGCCAGCACCTGCGCGACCTCGCAGTCACCCCGGACCAACTCTCGGCCCCGGCTGCTGTGCTCCCGACCCTTGGCCAGCACGGATCCCTGCGATGAGCTTATAGAGATGGTGTTTTTCGAGCTCGAGAAACTATCGTCACGCCTTTGTGTACATATTCTATGCTTCTGTTGATAGCCGTGCGCACCTAGACTTCTTCCGCGCCCGCCCCGAGTGGAGCCCAAGAGAATGGCTTGATCATGATGATGATAATAACAATAATAATAACAATAAAACATCGGCAGCAGGAATAATTAGGTGGTGGTATCATCAGCCGACCATGGACCGCCGCTTGAAAAAGTTGATGGTCTTTCGCTTCAGCGTGGTCGGCGTGGTCGGCTCTTTCGCCGCCTTTACGGGAATGCCGCTCTGGCGCCTGTTCTGTGCCGCGGCAGCGTCTACTGACGGCTTTTGCGGAGACTGCTCTGCGATATGCGGCATGGTAATGGAGGCAGTGCTCATGCGATTCTGCTCCCGCGACGACGAGGTGTCTGCCGTTGCACTCTGGCGACGTGACCACAAGGTCGAGGATAGCCGGAACTTGTTTTTCTGCGGTTGCGCGTCCGTTCCTGGATCCTCAGAAACAGGCCGGTGCTGCGCGGCCGATGCGCGCGGGTCCGCCCGCGCTGCTTGCGCTGAGCTTTGGTACGCAGGGGCTCCTGGGCGACTAGTTGTCGAGGGCTGTCGCATGGTCGGCGGCGGCGGCTCGCGGCGCTCCGGTGTCGGCGCGGTGATGTCGAATCCGGCAGTTGTTTGAAGCGCTGGGGTGATGGGTGAGCGGGTCGACCGAACCGAGCTGCTCCGCGGAATAAACGACCTCGGCAGCCCAGTATCGTCTGCGGGTGCCGCAGATGGAACTCGCGAGTGTGAGACGTGGCGTATGGAACTGCTGCTCTGATTGCGTTGATGATGCTGATGTTGCGGTTGCTGCTGTGGCTGCGACTGCGACTGCAACTGCAACTGCGACTGCGGCTGCGACTGCTCTGGTTGAGTATATTGATGTGTCTGCTGGGACTGCTGACCCTGCTGAGCCTGCAGCTGGAGCGGCGTGCCCGCAGACATGCGCCTCTGGTGCTGAGATGCAGTCACATCATCACGAGGATGTGACTGGGCATGAAGCTTATCGGCGTCATTGAGGTATCCACTATGCGAATTAGAGGTGGGCACGAACGACGGCGGCCGGCTCATCTCGCCGGATTTGCTCGACTCGCGACTGAGCGCAACCCGCGGCTGCGAGGACTTGGCCAAATAAAGCGAGGACCCATTCACAAGCTCGAAGGATGACGAGTTCGGGGGCTGGAAGCTGATAGGCCGCGGCTTGGCTGTCTGCACAAGACGCCGCCGCGTCGGCTCTTGTGGCGGAGGCGGCTTCGCAATTCCCAACTCCGGCACTTCGTCGACCTTGGAGGTGCTCCGCGCATGAGTATACGACATAGGCTGCGGTGTAGGGTGCACTGACTGCCGCTTGCCAGCCATACTGGTTTGCTGCAGGGGAATAGCACCGGGCTGCATCGAGCTGGACCGCACAGGCGGGCGTGACTGTCGCGAGCGGGCATAGGCAGCCGATGCTGATGCTGAGGCCACCGACACAGAAATTGACGATCCGGAGGAAGCCGTGGAGACGGATGAAGAGCGCGGAATCCTATCTGAGGATTCCGACCGATGCGAGCCCGGCACTGAGGGCGCGGCCGAGGCACGCTTATCGACGGGTCTCGCAGGCTGCTGCTGTCGCTGCTGCCACGCCGTAGCTCCCTCGTGCTCGGCCGGTGTAATCGACAAGAATGTGCGGTGCTCAGCAAGCCATCTGTGAGCCATAATCTCTGACATCTTGGCGCGCTTCTCGGGATCCACCACGAGGATGCGGCGCAACAAGTCGCGCGCTTCGCTCCCAATCCATTCCGGAAATTTAAGCGGCGTGGTCGCAATGTATTGATAGAGCCGCTGAATGTCGTCCGAGTCCGGGTTCAGCGGATCATCATCAAATGGAAGATAGCCGGCCAAGAAAGTGTACAAAATGATTCCCACCGACCAGATATCTACTCGGCGGCCATCGTAGTTCTGGTCTGAGTTCACGACTTCGGGCGCCGCATAACAAGGCGACCCACATGACGTCTTCATGAGCGTGTAGCCCTTATTGGTACGGAACGAATTGGCGAAGCCAAAATCTGAGATGAGAATGTTGCTATTTTTGTCAAGCAGTAAGTTTTCGAGCTTTAGGTCTCGGTGCACAATCCCTTTTTGATGCAAGTAGTGCACGCCACTGACGAGCTGCGCGAAGAGACGTTGGGCCATCTTCTCGTCAAGCTTCCCGTTGTTGAATATGTGTGCAAACATGTCTCCGCCGCTGGCGTAATCAAGGATAATGCCAATATATTGCTCACTGCGAAGCACATTCTCAAGTCTGATAACGTGAGGATGACGCAACGGTCGCAGCGCGTTAATTTCTTGGTATACTTTAGCCATTTGCGCACTGTTTGCACTACCAAGCTTGTCCTGGCGTAGCAGCTTGATGGCGTAATTCTGCTTTTGGCCGTCTGGTCCTTCCGTCCAGGCCAGCTTCACTTTTCCGAATTCACCCTCTCCGATGGTCTGGCCAAGCACATATTTGCCAAGGCGTTTTTGCCGATGGTGCGGCCGCTGCTGGATACGGCTGAGTGCGCTGAGCCGCGATGCCACCGAAGACGACGACGGCGGGCCCACTTGCGCGCCGCTACCACCAGACCCGCTCGGCATCATAGCCACTGAACCAGAGTTCACGGGTTCAGTGGTTGTTGCCACTGTGAACGGCATTCTATGGTCCTGTCCCTTTATCAAAAAGTAGCTGGGCCAGTTGCTGTAAAACGTGGAGATATCTCCCACTCGCGAGTGTTTACTTGGACACAAACCCAGCTTACCTTAGCCTGGCTTAGATACCTGTCCGTCCACTCCCAAAAGGAATTGAATCTGCGGGCCAGGTCACGAGACCCATCCCTGTGCATGCGATGTCTACTGACTTCCAAGGTTATAAGACAAGCAAACAAGGTGAAACATCTGTGGTTTCAGGTTGGTTATATGTTTCTTATGGTATCGGAGTCCTTAACTCGAGCTCATTGCACTATCGCGTCAGTGTTGTGTCGCGACTACGCTGTGGCATGCTGATTTCGGGTGAATGTTACAGGGTTGGGGTCCAGATCCGCGTTCCCGCTCGGACGCGACATTCTTGAAAGCAGTTCAGCTTGGCGTGTCTATAGTCTCAAGATTCGGCGTTTTAAGAGCTAACCAAGAGGCTAGTGCGTTTGTGAAAGTGGTTGGTTCTATTTCCTCGGTGTGATGACAAGCGTCTGTGCGCCGTCCGTGCCGCACCCTAGCGTGTCGCAATGACGCGTTGCCTCGCCGACGCGGTCTTTGCCCTAACCCGTTGGGCACTACACATGCCTCTGCTCACTAGTTGGGGCCGATAAGTCCATCAAGCAGGTGTAGTCACGCAAGTAATTTGAAACAAAGGTTGCTGTGGTTTGTTTACACTGTCTTCTATTGCCTAGTCCACCACTGCTAGTAGGTACCGCTAGCTTGCAGTCATTCATGCGCTGCATACCCTTGCATTCAACACTGATGCAGGGTATGTGTCACTTAGGTAATTGGCTTCCACTTTGGGCTATTTCGATCCTCCACATAACCAAAATAGATACATGTGCGTCACTCTATGCACGTGAGTGGTTGCGAAGACGCATGTGGCACACAAGCGATGTGGCTTCAACGCGAAGAGCCGGCTGCAACACAAAGCTAGTTGCTATTTACTCAATAGGATGGACGCGGTTATTACAAAACGAAATAAATACAACCTATGCTGCACTCTTGTGTGCGAGGGGTCCAACCCTCTTTTTTTTCTGCTAACGTGCGAGCAAGCATATTTGCTTTTAGATTTACTTTAGCTTGCATCTTCACATCCGCACTCATTGCGAGTTAACATTAACGGCTTGGAGCCACTGCTTGAGTCCATCTACCGCGAACTCAAATGAGCTGCCGTTACTTCACGCCATTCGAGACAGACGGTGCAAACAATTACTTTTGAGCGCGAATTCATCAGCCTACCTCGCTTAGAGATCATCGCTATGTAGGCGAAGGAACCAGCCTTCACTGGTTGCGTCGTCGTCGTTATAACTCCCAGTCTCCTCATTGTACTGCAGGGGGTCACACGAGCTGTCAGCCCGCATTTGGCGTATCCGATCGATCATCCACCCTGATGATACAGTACCCTGCCCCTCCTTCCATTCCTTGCTCATGTGGTTCAGCGCTTGTCCGCGCCTGATGCGGTCCTCCTCTAATCTACACCTGTGGCCCTCTTCAAATTCCCAGCCCAAGCAGGGCACGCTCAGCTCGCAGCTTCGCTTGCAGTCCTCCTTCGATGTGATTGGAGAAAGCTTCCTATCGCCGTCAGACAGAAAGTCGTCTGTCGAGCCGTTGACAAATTCATAGCCCTTGGCGCCGATTTTCCAGTCTTTGCGGTCCTCAGACATGAACGGGAGATATAGGTCAATGTACAGCGCGCTCTGAGTCGCGCCATCGGTTAGTGAGTGAGGACCTAATTTGTGCTCCCACTCATGAAGCAGGGCAATCTCCCAGGGTCGGACATGGTGGTAGGATGCAAGCGGCATGCACCAGCTCACTTCCTTAAGCTCCGTGTCTGCTAAGGCGTTTCCTTGAAAGGGGTCGGCCACTTGCATCTCGTACGATAGCCCATCGTTTACATGGAGATCCAGCAGGTCGTGGAACATCTGGCCGACCATGAGGTCGCCACAGCATTCGCTGAGAGCATTGCGAGAGTAGTTTGCAGCTATGTTGTCCACCTCGAATTCTGCACTGCTGCCAAAGATGGCATCAAGAGCCCCACGGCTGATCATGAGCCCGGACCCGCCGTGGGCAAATGACCGCCCGTTGATCATGGCGCTGCTCCCAATGTACCATGGGTCTGCAGGGTTTTTGTCCCTTATTAGCGCCGCGTAACTCTCGGTGATGATATATGTGTCGTCGTCGATCATGAGGAACCAGTCGCAGGTCTGAGGTGCTGTTTTCCACGCGTCGATGAGCATGGGAATGTTCTTGAACTTGTCATTTGCCCACCCAGTCCTGTCGACAATATCGTTCGATCCCCAGCCCCATATCTCTTTCAGGCTCTGCTGTCTCACGCGGTAGGCCGACAGCTGTTTGTCCTGTAGGACCTCCTCGGGAATGTTCTTTAGGATGTCGATGACCTCGAAATTGTCGATCTTGGCCGCGTCGTCTGAGTATATGCTGAAGTGCGGAAACGACTCCAGAGTCGTCCGGAAATGCACGGGCAGGCGGTCCCACATTACTTCCCCGCCGGTTTTGAGCATGAGAAATGTTTTGGACCTCACCAGCTTGTCAGCCTTCATTCGGCGCCTGCGTCCTCGGCTGAATATCGTCTCCCATCCAACCGCTTCGTCTGGCGTCGGCTTTTTGTGCCGTCCGTAGTGGTGCTGAATTCCGTGTCGGTATAGGTCCCGCGGAGACATCGGCAGCGCTGCATAATAGAGCTGCACGAGTGCGAGGACGACCGTGAGGCCCAGAACAGTAGCTATGGCGCCGTATTTCCTTGAGCTCAGGTGTGCAAGCATACTGGATGGCGCGACGTGACGCGGTGTCACAAACGCCTGTTTCTGCTTCGAGAGCACTGCGCGATCTTGGCAGTGACACCTGGCGCGCCGATCTCTACCCCTGAGGCCCAGGGTTGCGGTATCACATGTACAGGGATACGGCAAGCGGCGTGGTAATTAATGCACAGCTTTTTCTTCTGACTACGCGTGATTACTACTCGTGTTCGGCAATGTGATTATTACTATCATGCGTGGCTTATGACTCTGATTATGCAGCTGTGGCGCCGCCCGTGGTGTGCGTCGCGAGCTGCAATCAAATGACGCACTCTTCGAGAGGAGTGCTTGGGCTGAGGATGTGGTACAGGGACATGAACATGAACATCCACATTCGTAGATCGCAGGGCTTTGGCGTGTTGCGGCTCCCCCAAAGACGGACGAACCGCTTCTATCGCTTGCATTTGCCGGCATGAAGTAGAACGTCGATTAAATACTTATTTGTGTTCATATGGTAAATATGCGGTTTTAGGGAAACGGGAGAAGGGGTTCAGTCGCTGTTCTGGGTGCTGTTCAAAATGCGCAGAATGTTGATGAACAAATTCAGGATGTCGAGGTAGAGCTCGATTGTTGCTACAATCTCGTCCTCTGGGTGGAACCGGTTCATGATGGTCTGTGTGTCCACGAGAATGAAGACGCTGAACAGAATAACTGCGATGAAGGAGTACGCGAGCTCCATGCCGGACGAGTTCGTGAACATGGACACAAACCCAAAGCCAACGAGGGCCCATAACAGGGCGCCAGCATAGGGCTGCCAGCTAGTGAAGTCGTACTTTGTCTGCATGGCGAAAAGCGAGAGCCCAACAAACACAACAATTGTGATGGCGAACGCGTTGAGAACAATTCGCGTGTCCAGAGCGCTTGTCGCAACGCCAATAAGATAGCTTTCCGAGAGCGTGAAAAGGGTCATGAACGCCAGGTTCCAAGGATATTTGCGCCGCATGACCATGGCGCCGATCATGAAGCCAAATGACCCGATGACGGAGACCCACATGGCCCATGTGTGCTCCAGCGCCCAGGCCTGTACCTTGGGCAGCAGCATAATGCCACCGGCAATAAGGGTGGTCGTGAACAGTTGCGCCGAGAGCAGCAGGTAGACGCGCTGCAGGAAGCGAAGGCGAATCTCGACGTCGCATTCGGCGACAATGTCTGAGTATTTGAAGTCGTCGGGCACATTGTCACCCTCAGTGCGGGTGCTTGGGTTCTCTCCGGGTGCTACGTACGGCGGCGGTGTCTCTGTGGATGCCATTGTCCTGGGTGGCTGCGGTGGCTATGCGAAGAAAGTTGAATGCGGGTGGGGTGTGCTGGTCGTGCACTGCGGATGGTTAATAATACTAATATACGCTTGACCTAGCCCTCGTTTTATTGGGCGTATGTGGGGTCCTCGGGGAGACAGGCGAGCTTTGTCACGCGCTTTTCCAAAACGCGTCGTCGAGGCACTGAGCATTTGGCGTCGTCGGCCAGCTGCAGCTGCGAAAACAAGTCGACCCGGATTTGCGCAGACCAGATGTCCCTCTGGGTCCATAAGTACCGACCAAAGACCCTGGATCAACTCGACTATAATGAGCGGCTAACGGAAAACCTGCGCCAGCTATGCCGCGAAGAGGACTTCCCGCATTTACTGCTGTACGGGCCGCCCGGTGCCGGCAAGCAAACGCGCGTGGGCTGCGTGCTTCACGAGCTGTTTGGCCCCGGGAGTCGCAAAATAAAAATCGAGTCGCGCTCGCTGGACCTGGGCGGCAGTCGCAAGCTGGACCTGAACGTCGTGAGCTCCGTGTACCACGTCGAGATCACGCCCTCGGAGGCCGGCAATCAGGACCGTTTTGTCATTCAGGAGCTGCTGAAGGAGATCGCGCAGACACAGCAGGTAGACCAGAACGCGAGGCATCGCTACAAGATTGTCGTCATCAATGAGGCCGACATGCTGACGCGCGACGCCCAGGCGGCTCTGCGGCGCACCATGGAGATATACACGTCCAACCTGCGTCTAATAATGGTGGCCACGTCGCTAAGCCCCATCATGGGCCCCATTCGCTCGCGCACGCTGCTCGTGCGTGTTCCTGCACCACCAACGGACTCCTTGACCCGCGTGCTGGCAACGGTGGCTGACCGCGAGAACGTGGCTGTAGAGTCGCCTGAGACCTTCAGTAGCATTTCCGAGGCATCCTCGCGTAACCTGCGCAAGGCCCTGCTCATGCTCGAGGCCATGTATGCGCAGAACGAGACAATCGCGGCTGGCGCCCAAGTGCCGTTGGCCGACTGGGAAGCGGTGCTTGACAAAGAGGCGTCGGAGATTGTGCGCGTGCATACGACGCAGAAGCTTGCCGAGGTAAGAGCCACAAACTATGAGCTTCTGGCCCACTGCATTCCTGCCCAGACAATATTGAAGACACTTCTGTTCCGCATTCTGGGCCGCGTGAGTGCTGGCGTCGCGTCTCAGATCATCGAGTGCGGCGCCCAGTACGACCACCGCCTGCGCATGGGCTCGAAGGCGATCTTCCATATCGAGGCCTTCATTGCCAGGGTCATGCAGATCCTCGAAACTAGCCGCCCGTGAGCATGTATGTATCCTTACCCCTTGTCTTGTATATGGCTAATCTAGTGCATGTAGTGGATTTCATTTAATGCTCCATTCGGTCCTTACGTTGTGCTCGCGTAGTGCTCGGCACTCACTTTTGTTACTTTTGTTGTTTTTCATTCTGGACAACATTGCGTAACCCGTTTAGCCCCCACAATATTGAAACTTTGGGGTGGGATAAAATACTTGTTTTCTTTGCGTACGTATACTTTCAAATAGAGAAAGCAAAGATAAAAGCAGAGCCAGGCGCGTGGAACCAAGACCGTAGAGCCAGGGACGGTTAGTACGTATTGCAGCGGGTGCTCTCCCTCTTCTAGCACCACCCACCTACCACGGCCATTCAGATAAGAGAACACAGACCCAGGCAGTCACACAATGCCGCAGTACCAGTTTGCTTGGCAAACAGGGCATATACTAATACGCATGACAAAAAGAAAGGACGCTGGATTGACTGTCTATTAATGTACACCACAGAGCCGTGGGCATACACCATCTATATACATGCGCGCAGAAGCCGGAATTAATTGCTACTACCTCCGCAAATACTTTCGGATTTGCGCCGCTCGAGCCTTATGCAAATTCGCCCATTTAGGAGTAGGCTCTGCGTTCAGCTTCTCCACATAGTTGAGGGCCAGCCGCTGCTCGGGGTCAGGAACAGGCAAAAAGCCCGCCTTGGGGAGCGCTTCACGGGTCACAAACTCGTAGTTGCCCGGAAGCTTATCCTTGGCGATCCGGAGAGCCTCCTTGGCCACTGGCAGCGGCACATTCTCAGCGCCGATCTCGAAAATGATCTTTCCTGTAGGCACTCGGCACATCCAGTGATCAAAGCCACCTTTTCCTTTACCCATTCGCGTCTCGTTTCCCTTGATGCACACGGAGATATTTGCGTGCAGCCGACGGTAGAGCTTTCCACCCAAGGGCCGCAGCGCACGCATGATGGAGTTGTCGGCCTCCTCGAGCTGGATAGCCTTCAGGCGCACGCCTTCCGACTTCAGCCGCAGGCCGTAAGCACCAAACGCCAGCGTCGAGCCCTTGATGCTGCCGCCGATACGCACGGGGACACGGCCCTTCTGCTTGCGGGCCCGCGGCGCGTGTCGCGGCTCGTAGTGGTGCTTGTGGCGGACCTGCTGAAGCGACCGGGACAGCGAGCTCGAGACTCGCGGAGCCACAGCCTGGCGAAGACCCTGGAATAGCCCGCCAAACAGCATTTCGACACAGTGCGAATTTGGCAAGAAGTCCGCTAATTACGCGGCGCCGCGGTGCTGCTAGAGGGAAATGAAGCCCGTATGTAGTAAATCATGGAAATGGCCGTGCCGACTGCAAGTCTTGGGTGTCGTGGGCAAGGCGGTCACGAGCGGGCCGTTGGGACGAAACGAAGTCGGCGCTGAATGTTGTTGCCGCAAAAGCAGCCGGAAAAAATGACACAGTAAAATAATGACACAAAGTAAGCGCTCAAGCAGCACGGCAGAACTACGCCGAACTAAGTGCAGCAGCACATGTCGCACAACCACGTCTAGGCCCTAAGTATAGAGCAAACCTAATCTAGCATAACGATATCAGCGTCACCAAAGTTAAAAAAAAAGGCAAGAACGAGCAAGAGTATGCGCAGCTCGACGAACCATTTCCTGCCGCCTAACCAGCAAGAAATCAAGCGCTTTGTCGGGCCAGAAGGTTAGGTTTGGATCAGTGATGAAGCGAGTGATGTGATGATCACTGCATGACAAAGCGACTCCAGGCCCTCGACAACTCCACACCTCACGCTCCTATATAAACCAAGGGCCGGCCCCTGCAGGCAGTAGGCTGTTGCTTCTAATTGATTCATAGAAATGGCCCGCACAAAGCACGTAGCTACCCCCGCCAAGACCACGTCCGGTAAGGCTCCCCGCAAGCACGCCGCCTCCAAGACTCCCCGGAAGTCGGTTGGCGCCGGTGTCTCGGGCGGTGTCAAGAAGCCCCACCGTTACAAGCCTGGTACGGTTGCTCTGCAGGAGATCCGTCGCTACCAGAAGTCGACTGAGCTGCTTATTCGCAAGCTGCCCTTCCAGCGCCTTGTGCGTGAGATCATGCAGGATCTGCGCGAGGGATTCGGCGACAACAAGCCGGACTTCCGCTTCCAGTCGTCTGCACTCGGCGCCCTCCAGGAGGCTGCCGAGGCTTACCTTGTGTCGCTGTTCGAGGACACGAACGCTTGCGCCACGCACGCCAAGCGTGTGACCATCCAGGAGAAGGACATCGAGCTTGCCCGTCGTCTGCGTGGTGAGGTCTTCTCCACGAAGGAGTCCAGTTAAGCCGGCTTGTCTGCCGCGTGTATCAAACCCCTATTTATCTTATTTAACTGTTGTGTTAATGTCTGTGATGGTTCTAACGAATAAAACTAGCCTGTTCTGACCACACGCGCGTGTCTGCGCTCAGACAGACGGCGCACGTGATGCGCGAAGTGCGCGAGTGAAATATGCATGCAGCAGCAGACCAACACTGAGTGAGTGCCACAACTGACTCGTGTTGCAGAAGCGCAGGCTAGCTGGCTAGCACAACGGAAGGCAGTAGCATTCAATGAGAAGGGTTAGTGCACCAATCCTCGGGCGCGCGCTCCCTCGGCTCTTCAAGCGGCTCGCGTCCACAATCAGTGTCGCCGGAAAGTCATACCCAACCGATGAGTGGACGAACGTTCCTCCGCAGATTGTCGGTCTTGTGGGCCGCGAGTTGCATCTAAACAGATCTCATCCCATAGGGGTTCTGCGCGACCGCATAGAGCAGCGGCTGAAGCCCCTTGGGTTCACGCCTTACAACACATTCAAGCCGGTTGTGTCTGTTTACGACAACTTCGACGCCCTGGGGTTCCCTGCAGACCATCCGGGCCGCCTAAAGTCAGACACATACTACCTGAACAAGGACACACTGCTGCGGACCCACACGTCTGCACACGAGATCGAGTGCTTCCAGACATCGCCGACGCCCGGGTATCTTATCAGCGCTGATGTCTACAGACGCGACTCCGTGGACCGAACGCACTACCCCGCTTTCCACCAGATGGAGGGCGCGCGCACGTGGAGCACGAGTGAGCCGGGGCTCGTTGAGCGCCTGCAGAAGGACCTGGCCGCGATTCCGCGACCACGGAACTTTGTTGTCGAGGACCCGAACCCGCCCTTCGACGAAACCAACCCGAAGCAGTCTAACCAGACCGATGAGGTCTGCGACCTCATAGGCCAGAACCTGAAGCGCACGATCGAGCTCGTCATGGCCGACCTGTTCGTGGGCGACGAGCCCGTGAAGGCGCGCTGGGTCCCCACTTACTTCCCCTGGACCTCGCCGTCGTGGGAAATCGAGATCTGGTGGCAGGGCGATTGGCTGGAGATGTGCGGATGTGGCGTTGTGCAGCACCAGGTGTACAAAAACGCCGGCATCCCCGACAGCGTCGGCTGGGCGTTCGGGATCGGCCTCGAGCGCGCGGCCATGATCCTGTTCGGCGTGCCAGACATCCGCCTGTTCTGGTCAACCCACCCCAAGTTCCTGTCGCAGTTCCGCGAGGGCGAGATCACGCGCTTCCAGCCGTGGAGTAAGTTCCCGGCCACCTACCGCGACGTCGCGTTCTGGAACACCGCAAACGTCCATGAAAACGACGTGATGGAAATCGTGCGCAACTGCGGCGGCGATCTTATCGAGAACGTTAGCGTCGTGGACGAGTTCACCCACCCAAAAACTCAAAAAACGAGTGTGTGCTACCGCATCAACTACCAGAGCATGGAGCGGACGCTAACGAACGAGGAAATAAACAGTATACAGAGCGGTGTGACTACAGCTCTAGAAAAGCTCGGTGTTGAAATTCGTTGACCTTGCAAAATTATTAAAAAGAAAAAAAAAGATCTTCAAAAATAGTAGAAAAGACTTTGAGCGCGGGTGGTGTTCAGCTGGAGTGAATGTCGTGAATGAGTGTCGAGAGGTGGCGCATGCTTGCTACTGGAAAGAAGCGCGATGTGAGTGATTCACCCGGTCGAAGCATGCCTAGTCAGTGGGGTCGTACTGGCGACGCCGGACCGACTCGAGAGTCAGGTTCAGAACGTTGCGACGCGCGCTCTCATGTTCGCGTGCTCGACGAGCCCTCAGGGCCGGGTCAACAATGTCGTCGTCACTGCCAGTACCATCATCCTCCGAAAGGCTGATGGGAGAGGCTCGAGGGGACTGCGCTTGCCGAGGCTCAGCCTGAGGATCCGTAGCGGCAAACCGCTGGCAGCTTAGATGGACGGGCAGCATTGCCTCGACTTGCTGGATCTGGAACGCCAGCTCATCGTTGCGGTCCGCCAGCTCGTCTATGCGTTGCTGCGTGCGGGAGATGGTCGACTTGACGAGATGCGAATCCTCCAGGAATACTTCAGCCGTGCACACAAGGTTATCAATTGCCTCTGCAATGGTATTGGTGGAGCGGATCTGGTACGTCGGATACTTCTGCTTCATCTCCTCCACCAACTGGCAGAACGCTTGCTCCTCTTCAACATAAGGTTGCTGCATGAAGTCGCAAATCCGCTGGCGCGCATCGCAGTTCTCAATGCGCTCCTGCACCTCGCGGTAGAGCTGCCACCGCACATGCTCTGTACCCAGCACGCGCACCTCGTCGACGTCTTTAGCGATCTTCTTGCGCTCCTGCCTGAGATGGTTAGACCAACGCGAGATCTCAATCCGCTGCGCTGACATGCTGCGCTCCAGCTCGGCCGTCTTGGCCAACGCGCGCAGACGCCGCGCTTCTAGGAGTCGCAAGCGCTCTCTCACATTCGTCGGTCGGCCCGGCCTGAGCTGGGAATCGCTACGTAGGCGCTGCTTGAACGTTGGTTGCTCGTAGGTCGTGCTTGCTGGCGGCATGCCCGTGGTTATGGGCAGGCGCGTGTACGAGTCCACGATCTGCGCGTGAATGTCGGACGGGACTTGCATCATTTAGCGAATAAAATTGAGATTTGATTTAAAGAAAGATCGAAGGGGGATTCGCGCTTTAAGCTAAGGAAGATCTGGTTATGTGATCCTCACAAGTCTCCAACCGCCGTCTTTGATGCTTCATGGAGGCATTTCAGGTGTTGGTCGCGCATCAAGTATGGATGTTACTTATCCCAGATGGATCCATAAAAAAAATTTGCAGGCAATTATACCTGTCTAGAGTGCGGCTGGAGCCTTGCGCTGATACAGCTTAACGATTAGTGAGTGCCGCAATTGAAAGTCGATTTCTTCCCAAAACAGATAAAGCCCTTACCCAGGATCAGGCCGCATGTAAGACGTGCTCGCACGCTTCGCTGGTCTCCTTGTGACCCAGAAATAATGAATAGACGCCGTAGGCGGGTATAACTGAAGGTCTACGCAGTAGGACTTGTAAGGCCACCGAAAAGCGCTGTAAAACCGTGTTTGCCTCGAATCACCACCTGTGGTTTGTCGCTTTGACGCCATTTCGTATATTGACGCGCGAAGGCACGCAAGGTGTCATATGTATTCAAACATCAAGGTAATCTGCGGCAACAAGAAGCTCAATGGCCGTCTCTGGGGCCACGGTGTAGTCGGTTTCGGGCTGGCCTTCAGTCTCCCGATACCGCAGGTGGTAGAATAAGTAGTCGATGACCTTGGCAACAATTTCCGCCCTCTCGTCAAAGTAGAGCTCGCCAGTCTGTGACTCCTCGTAGTTTTCGGAGCTCAGCATGCGTCTCCAAGTTCCTGAGACCATGGCCGCGTCGCGACTGATCACGAACCTGTGGCCATCTGAAGAGCGCACCTTGATGAAGCGCGGCGCCATTATGAATGACTGCGGGAGCTAGCTCAGTTTTGCGGCGGCCGGTCTGACTAGAAGTCGCGCGCAGAAAGCTCTGTAAGTGGCGTCAGTTCACGGCTTGCCAATTACCGCAGGCTATTGATGTGCACATTTGTCGAGGATTAAGACGCACAAGGTTTTTTTCGTCCGCGGGCGGTTTCTGAGCCAGCAACAACTGGGGATGATGGGGCTACGGGAAAGCCGTCGGTTCCTATCTGGGTTACCAAATCCTCAGAAAGCTAGCAATTCTGATGTTACATAGTGAATATAATAGTCATTACACAGAAGTAAGCCTACAACTCGTCCTTCTCGTTGGCCTTGTCGGCATCGGCTTTCTTTTCTGTGTCCTTTGTGGCCGCGCTCTTCTTGATGTTGTCGACATCAATCTTGTGGGTGCCCTTCTCCTGAATGAACTTGGCCAGCTCCTGGACAGTGCGCGGACCCTCGTAGACAATCGGCTCGTCCTTCTTGCCAGCAGGGAACAGCTTGATAGTCGGGTAGCCTGCGATCTGATCGGGGACCTCATTCTGCGTGTGATCCAGCTTTGCAACCGTCACCTTGTCAGTGTTCTCGTAAAGCTGGGCAAGCTCCTCGTAGTGAGGAGCCAGGTTCTTGCAGTGGCCGCACCACGGCGCGTAGAACTCAACAAGAACATCCTTGTCATTGTTGATGACGACGTCGTCATACTCCTTGCCCACAAGGATGTATACGGCCTCGTCCTGCGACTCAGGAATAGGTTCGCTCTTCACGTTAGCAGTGATCTCGCCGGCGAGGTACTTGTGGATGAACTCCGGAATTGAGTTCGCCGACAGAGGCACATCCTGCGAGTGCAGGTACTTCTTGTTGCTAACAGTGTCGTGCACAACCATAGCGGGGAACTCAGGCTTCAGGTTCACGTTCTCGGCGTGCATGCCGTACATGTTCGCGTCCAAGAACACGACGTTAGCCTTGCCCCTCAGCTTGGGCAGCAGGGGCGTGACGGCCTTCTTCACAAGCTCGCGCGACGCCTCGTCCTCAACGAAGGCGTAGAGCATTGGTGCGCCGTTGCTGATATAGGCCGAGTAAGTCAGCGGTCCGAGCTCGCCAAACGCAGGGAACTCCTCAGCCTTCACAAACTCGGCGATCGTCTCCTCGCTGAGCTTCTGCGTCTTGGGAATCGTAGCCACGGGCTCGTCCTTCTTCAGCACGACAAGCTCAGCGCCAAACTTTTTGCGCAGTTTCTCATCCGTGCTCCCAAGGAACGCGAGACGCTCGCGGTTCTTCTGGGCCACCTTGCGGTAGGCCTCGGCATTGTCCTCGGACCCAAGGTACAGGAAGGTGATCTCGTTGCTTTCTTGGTTGTCGGCAAGCCACTTGTCAAGCGCAGCCTCGCTTTCGACGGTGGTGACGACGGGGGCGGAGCGCTTGACCATGAACCTCGCAATATCATCAGCCTTGCGCTGGCCATTATAGTTACCGGAGGGCTCTCCGTCCTCGAAAATTATGAGCGTCGGGAAGCCCTGGATCTTCTGTTCCTCACACAGAGCCTGGTTCTCCATGCAGTCGACCTTCACGAGCGAGATGTCGTCGGAGCGGTTCTTCAACTCGGTGGCAGCCTGCTCGTACTCAGGCGCCAGATTCTTACAGTGTCCGCACCAGGGCGCGAAAAACTCGGCGAGCACAAGCGAGTGGTCGCTGATGTGCTTGCCAAAGGTCTCCGTAGTGAGTTCGACGACAGCACTAGCGTCCGTTGCGAGAACGGGCGAGACCGCAAGGGCGAGCAACTTACAAGCAGAAAATCTCATCTTTCAACAAAGCTTGTATCAGAATAAAAAGAGGCGGATGTCAACAAAGCTTCGTTGACGAGAAAGAATCGATACGTTAAGGCGCGGTTCTATATATATGTATGTAAGCCATCGCGAGAAGACACGTCAAAGGCCCGATCCTGACGTAACGGGCGACAGGCCTCCCCAGTCAGCGCGCATGGCAGTGGTTAGGTTTGGAGCCATCTCTTGACGAAAACGCAATCTCGTCTGTGCATCGGCTGGCCCGTGGTGGCGCCTCGTGCGGCAGCGCGTGCCACAACCTGAAAGCCAAAAAAAAACTAACGAAGCTGCCACCGCCTGATGCACTAAATTGAGCACAATAACCTGCACAAAAAAGAAATACCTGAGGTCCGCGCGAGCTCAGCAGCTTCATTCGTGCGTGCAACCCCAAAGTTCGCTACCGGCCACAGCTCAAATTGTTCAAACTGACACGTACGCCCCTCGCAACTGGCCGGCGGGCACTTGACGTGGCCACAGCTCCGCTGATGCGTTGCCGGCTGCCCGCCCCAGGCAGAACGTCAGCTGATGCCGCCAGATCTTTTTTGCCCCAGACAAAAAACCCCCACATGGTATGCCGGATCTCGTGATCGGCTAGGTAATCAGGCACAAACCCGTATGGCTGGGGACGGCCAGAGAGCGTGTGAGAGCGAATTTACCTCTTGGCTGCGAGCACGACGAGCGCACTGCATAGCAGGGGACACAGGCAAACATGACTAGAGGCCAACAGGATCATGCGCTCTGGTCAATACGGTCGTTCTTGGACTCCAAGACATGTTACGACGTTCTCCCCGTGAGCTTCAAGCTGGTCATGCTCGACTCCACCCTGACACTCAAGGGCGCCCTTCTCACGCTCCTGCAGAACGGTGTAGTATCTGCACCCATGTGGGACTCCAAGCAGAGCCGCTACACGGGCCTCATCACGGCCAACGACTTCGTCAATGCGTTGCGCTACTACATCAAGCAACCGCGCTTGCTTGACGAGCTTAATATGCTCAAGCTCGAGGAGCTCAATGGCGTCGAGGAGCAAATGGGGGCCCAGACCATTGAGGCCACGAGCATCACGCCGCATTTGTCGCTGCGCAAGGCTTGCGATTGCATAGTCAACACAAAGGCCCACCGCGTGGCCCTTGTCGACGAAGACCCCGTCTCAAAGCGCCAGATTGTTGTATCCGTGCTCACACAGTACCGTGTGTTGCGCTTCGTTGCGTTAAATTGTAAGGAAACCCAGTTTCTGAAGACACCGATAAAGGACACCAACATTGTGACGTCAAAAGACTTGGCAACAACTACTATGGACACGCCGCTAGCTGACGTCGTCAAGGCGCTGTCGCAGTCTGGTGTATCCGCCCTCCCCGTCGTGGATGGCGATAATAAGCTTCAGAACATGTACGAGCTCTACGATGTCCTAGCCCTCATCAAGGGAAACGGCTATGGCGATTTGAAAATGACGGTAGGTGAGGCGCTCATGCGACGCGCTCAGGATTTCGAGGGCGTCCTCACCTGCCGCGGCACGGACACCCTTGCAGATATCATGGAAACCATTCGTCGAAGCAGACTCTTGCGCCTATTTGTGGTCGACGACTCCGGAAAGCTCGAGGGCGTAATCACCCTCTCGGACATCTTGCGGTACATTTGCGTGGAACCAACTAGTGAGGAGCATGCTGTAGACCAGCTTTGAGCCGCCTTCCTCGTACAGAGTTTCTACCTATCCATAACAAACACATCTACGTAATTAATAAAAAGCCGCGGGCCTTATGCCCGTAAGTTCTTGCAGCCATGTGCGTGAACTAGAGGACTGGGGCCGTCCTGGAGAAGCGCCCATCTACAGAATTGCCATATCGGCCTCCATCTGGGCCTCAAAGCTCCAAAAGCTCTTACTTTGGCGCGGATCCTCTGTGCTGGCGTTCAAGAAAATTACCCCACACGTTATGTCGTCCGCCTGTGCTCCACGATCGCGGTATTGCACAGAAGCGTAGTGTGCGAGACACTCAGCTATCTCAGCGGCCGTCTCAAGTCTGCGGGTCTTAACTAGCTCGGCTACCTTATCTCCATCGCAAACGTCCCACAAACCGTCTGTGGCAAGCACTATAAATTCAGTCTCATGCCCTCGCAGCAGCTCGACAACCACCGGTAGAGGACTGATGCACTTACTGAGACTATGGTCGCCAATACTGCGCGTAATCATCAGACGATCCAACGTAGCCCCAGTAAACGTAGGGCATTGGCTATCGGCGAGGTGCGCTTGCTTGATTCTGCACCGCTCGCTTTCATTGCCCACTCGGTGGTCAGTGGTCAAATTGACACACACCCCGCCACGACACAAAATCACGCGGCTATCACCGACATAGCCTATAGCTATGTAAGCTCCTCGTATGAGGACTACTGATGCCGTGCTGCCGCTCTCATCAGTCACTTCGTTGTGTGCTCCAAGGAAAGCAGAGCGCAGAGCACAAATAGTGGTAGCACCACTAGCATAGGCACATTCTAGAAGCTCAGGAATGCGCTCGTTGCAAATATTCGACGCTAGCCTCCCCCTATGTCCGTCGTAAACGCCAGCGTAGCGGATCCCGTTGCGAAGAACAAGCGTACCACAAGCATCCTCAGACGCTGCGTTCAACCTCGAGGCAAATGCGACGTTTGGAGGTGAAAATCCTTTTCGCTTCGGCATTTGCAAGTTGCTCGAATCTAACATGCTCCGCAGCCACCTCAAAGCCGAATGTGGTCACTGCGCTGACATAATGTGGTCCGTAAACAACCGTTTAGGGACGACATAGAAACGAGACCGATACCACAACTATCTGCGATTGAATAAATAGGCTGTTTCAAGATATGTATGATCTGGACTGTCTGGCAGTATTGAGGGAATGGAGATAGCTTCAAACCAGCCTAAATTGCACACCTGCCACCCGCTAGATTTTTGTCGACCCAATACAATGAAAAACATACAATTTTCCTGTAACTCCACGAAAGTGGTGGCAGCTAAAGTTTTTCTCACTCACCGGAGATTCATCTACTGGCTAGCTGATGGCGCTTGCTTAGGAATGCTCATCTTCGTATGTGAAGACGTGCGCTTTGATTTCAGGGTCGAAGGAATAATGAAATCGCCCTTATTCTACTGCTGATTTAGACTCATGTTGTTGCGCCCCAAATGGGTCTTTCTCAGGCATACCCGGTGCCTCGCAGAGCCTGCCTTTAACTATTCTCTGCAACACGCTAACTACATTGTTTTTCTCGTCAATTGCGGTTTGTGGCTTAGAACGCCACAAAGTCCTAGACCGGCGCAGGCACTTTAGCGCGGTCATTTTCCACCTACCAAGACAAACCAATGTCAGGATGTATGTAAAGAACGTTTTACATTGGGGTCAGAGATCTAGCGCGCTTTCGTTTGACTAGAGAGAGCGAAATGACAATCGTTCAGGTATAACTTGAGCCAGTTCGCATTGAAGGAAAGCCATAAATCAAGTGTCCACAGATTTTTAGTGTTTTTTTAAGTTACGTTGGAAACTCTAATGCATCAGTACTCACTAGTTCATGTGTGTTATCAAATAAGGATCGACTGGGCCATTCGGGATGTGGAACTGCAACACGACGAAAACTGTAGCTGGGCATCATGGTAGTAATATCTCCTCCACGGGCTTGACCCTCGTCTCCAATTCACAGTCACACTGGGGTAAAGTCATGCGGCAAATAGAGTGATCAAGAATGAGGCCCACTGTTATCGACCAGTGTGCGTTTTGGCTTAACATAGCTGGTTACACATGAGTGATAGAAAAACCCTCTGAACATTAGACTGCCTTGAGTGAACAACAGGGTAGGAGTATTATAGCGCACCATTCTATGCTCCTTGAGTGTTAGATAAAGAATGTTGCGCGGCGTGTTAAACACTCACTGCGGCCTGGCGACATTTGGAACAACGTCCAGCTCAACAACAACGTTTATTCCACAATTTGGCCTGCTTCATGCCCTGACGGAGATGCGTTCTACCACGGAAAGCTCTGATGTACAACACTAAGTTAACTGCGCCGCACTCAAAGGCGAAAAGTGTGATACGGTTCACAGTTTCATCCGCATGTGATCCATGAAGCTAAGTTTACTCATATTTTGTTCAGTAGAAGCTCGAGAATTATTGGAAAGCCTTGTGCGATCCATAGAAAGTACCATTGAGCCACCTGCTTATCATCTTGTTGGCTTCGCGCACGGCGCTACTCCTCATAGCGGGAGAACCGCGTGAAGTCATAGGGCTAGGTCAGGCAGTAAGATTATGTATTGAGGTACATCATTGCCGACACACCACCATTGGAGGGGAACCTCATGAGCTACATACGCCCGTTGACACTCCTGGGCACGCCTCCACGGGTCGCGATATTAGCAGGCAAAGCAAGCAGTTTCGCCTTGTCGCGTGGCGCTACCGTTGCAGCAACAACCCCAACTCAAACCGAGTACGTCGTGACCGTGAACAACGACTCGCAGTTGTGCATCCTGCGCGAAGAGTGGTCAATAAAGAAGCCTGCGCTCATTGCACAGCACCAAAATGCGGTGGTTGTGGCCGCGGAGGGTGGCGCATTTCGCGTCGACGTTGGTGAGGGGGCCCGCTTTCTCTGCAACCCACAAAAGCTCATCGGTACTCTTGGCACCGTGCAAAGTCGGCTCGTTTATGACGAGAGCAGGCTGGACATACTAAGAGCATGGTCTGGGCATATATGGAGGCGCACTTCATCGGCCCTGAGTGCGACATATAGCTTCATGGAGCGCTGGCTCAGGAAGATCCCCATACCAAGTGCTTTGAGGTCGACCAAGCCAACACGAAGACCCGAGGTACCCGTAAGCGTTAAGGAGTATTGGAGCAAGAGCAAGGAAGTGAGCCACCAGCTGTGGAATGCAGCCGGCAAGCGCAGCTTCGAGTACACGCATCCACCGAAGCTCGAGATCCACGGCCCCTGCAGTGTTCTCATTAGACCATAAGGACGCGCACTAGGACGCTGCTGGGACGGTCAAAAATCGCGTGCGCTTTTGGACGATTTAGTTACGAACATAGATAAAACACAGAGATGACTGTAAACCATTTCACACGAAAAGAAGAGAAGGATGGTGTAACGCTAAGACCTTTCAGAGACAGGCAGCGGCCCCGCTACATGTGCCTGAAAGAATTTAGCGTCAGGAGCCTTCAGTGCAGCGGCAACGACACAGGTGTTCCCGATCATGGGCAAGCCCAGAGGATCGAGGAACGGCAGTCCAAAAAGTCTCATTAAAGAGTTAAATGTGATGCGCATGGCATCGTTTCAGCTGTTACACTGAAAAGAACAGATACTACACATGATCTTAGCCAAAAGGCAAAGAGATTGGTGAAGAGCAAATTTGGATGGGTGCGGGTGGTTTATAAGGGACTGCCGCTGAGACCAGGGCGAAGGGTTTTCGCGGCGTGGAGCCCCCCCGCGGCCACGGAATAAGGCAACGGGCGCTAGCGCGGAGACAGCGCTGGCCCGCGCCCTAGTACCGCACCCTAATGCACCGCTGCTCCGAGCGTTAGCTCCAGGCAGGCATTGCGTGATCGCACGTTCTGTTCAGCCTGTGAAAAGTTTCAAGTGCGAAACAGATCGAGTACGCGTGCGGTAAATAAACAATGGCTAACACACCCCACGGAGGAGTACTCAAGGACCTTTTGGCGCGCGACCAGCCCCACCAGGGCAAGCTTCTCGAGGAGACGCAGCACATCCCGTCGCTGCGGCTCACCGAGCGCCAGCTCTGCGACCTCGAGCTCATTGCTTGCGGCGGTTTCTCGCCGCTGGAGGGCTTCATGAGCAAGAAGGACTATGACGGCGTTGTTGACAGCATGCGCCTTGCCGATGGCACGCTGTTCACGATGCCTATCAACCTCGACGTGACGCAGCAGCAGATCACCGAGCTCGGCATTAAAAGCGGCGCGCGCATCACGCTGCGCGACTTCCGCGACGACTCGCCGCTGGCCATCATCACCGTGAGTGACGTCTGGAAGGTCGACAAGCAGCGCGAGGCCGAGAAGGTCTTCCGCGGCGATCCCGAGCATCCGGCTATCAAGTTCCTAAACGAGACTGTGCGCGACTTCTACGTGGGTGGCAACATTGACGCCATCCAGCGCATCTCGCACTATGACTACGTTGCGCTGCGCAACACGCCAGCAGAGCTGCGCTCTCAGTTCGCCAAGCAGGGATGGACTAAGGTTGTTGCCTTCCAGACGCGTAACCCCATGCATCGCGCCCACCGCGAGCTGACGGTTCGTGCGGCCCGCCAGCACCAGGCCACGGTGCTCATCCACCCTGTCGTCGGTCTGACGAAGCCCGGTGACATCGACCACTTCACGCGCGTGCGCGTGTACCAGGCTTTGCTCCCGCGCTACCCGAACGGCATGGCTATGCTTTCGCTGCTGCCTCTGGCCATGCGCATGGGTGGTGACCGTGAGGCTGTTTGGCATGCCATCATCCGCAAGAACTACGGCGCCACTCACTTCATTGTCGGCCGCGACCACGCTGGCCCGGGTAGCAACTCGAAGGGCGTCGACTTTTACGGCCCTTACGATGCGCAGGAGCTTGTGGAGAAGTTCAAGCCAGAGCTGGGCATTGAGGTCGTTCCCTTCCGCATGATGACCTACCTCCCAGACTCGGACGAGTACCACCCTGTCGACGAGGTGCCAGAAGGTGTCAAGACGCTCAACATTAGCGGCACCGAGTTGCGCAAGCGCCTGAAGCTTGGCACTGCCATCCCCGAGTGGTTCTCCTACCCGGAGGTTGTGAAGGTTCTTCGCCAGAGCAACCCACCTCGCGCAAAACAAGGATTCACAATCCTTCTGTCGGGCTACCACAACTCTGGCCGCGAGGCCGTGGCCCGCGCCCTCGAGGTCACCTTCAACCAACAAGGTGACAGGCCTGTCACGCTCCTGCTCGGCGACACCATCCGGCAAGAGCTCAGTGCCGAGCTTGGCTACTCGCACCATGACCGTCGCATCAACCTTCAACGCATTGCTTTTGTAGCCGCAGAACTCACGAAGGCTGGAGCTGCCGTTGTTGCTGCTCCGCAAGCGCCATTCGAGGACGGCCGCGAACTCGCCCGCAAGGCTGTTGAGAAAAACGGCTCTTTCTTCCTGATCCACGTCAGCACACCGTTGGAATATTGTGAGAGCACCGACCGCTCTGGGTACTACGAGAAGGCTCGTAAGGGCGAAATCACAGGTGTGCCGGGTGTTGACCTCGAATTCGAGCACCCCAAGAAGGCTGATATCACTCTCGACCTATCTAAGATTAGTGTGCGCACGGCCATTCACGAAATCGTGCTCATGCTGGAGGGCCAGGGCTTCTACGGAAACTGAGCACTGCCACATGCTGGCGTTGCTAGTGAAATATAACCTTATATACAGACAGGCTGCTCGAACCTAAACTGGGACGCTCCTGCTCTTCACCTTAAAAAGCTGATTTATAGACTTGTGTACAATCAAGAGCTCTCTGGCCAAATCGGCGAGAATTAAGCAGTAGTTACAAGAAGGTTCTCGATGCTGAGAAACGACTCCGAGGGGCTCGATGCACACAGCTCATGTTGCACTTTCGGGCCGTTGCACCCAATAATAGAGTCACTCGAAGAGCCCACCACTATTGACAGCAACGACCTCAATAGCGAAAACACTGAATCTTCTAACAGCCTTCTAGAGCTCTCTGTTCCCGCATTTGCGCCAAGCGCTATCACAAGTTTGGACCTCAACCACATAACCGATGCGCTGGACTCAGTATTTCTTACTGGGTGCATGCCTGACTGGCTCCGAAATTTCAACAACCTACAGATATTGAAGGCCGCCAAGTGCGGCATCCTAGTTGTGAGCCCTTGGCTTGTTGAAATGACAGCGCTACGCGAGATATATCTTGAACATAATCTTATATCCACCTGGCCTCATTTCCTGCGCAAGTTGCCGGAACTTGAGTACATCTGCTTGGATGGAAATCCCTGTCTAGAGACGGCCTTCTGCAAGAGCCCTTCCCTGCGTTCCCTGTTCTTCAATTGGGGCCCCAGCAAAGATTCATACAAGTCCATCCCCCGCTATATTAGGGGACCAGAGTGGCCCGTGGCAGCGGCCGCGCGCCTGGGCTCAAACCAGAACGTTAACTTTGGATGCTATTTTGGTGGCATCTACACACTATCTGCCCCAACTGAGACGTCCAACGAGGGATTTCTGACGGCAGTGGAGCCTTGTCCCTTGCAAACACGACTTATGGCTCCACTCTCACCCCGTAGAACTTCTCCAGACTCGCCATTGAGCCTCACAGGGAACTCTTACAGCCAACACGAACCACCAGATCGTCACAAAATCAGGCAGTCTAAACTTCTAATAAGCATCTTCAACGACATTGAGGAGCTAGTATGTCGCGACACCAGCCCACCAGCTGCCCACACGCTTAGGAGGCACTACGTCCCTATTACTGGCAATGCCGACATCGGAATCACAAACAATGTGGGCCCTGTGCAGGACAAAAAAAGAACGATAGATGTTAATTTTGTGCTTTGGGACCTACTGAAGGAGGAAGAACGCTACTGCACTGAACTACGCCGGGCGATAAATGACTTCCTTTCGACAGACGTCCAATCCTCCACGGTCGCGAGTTCTTTAAGCACAGTCTTCGAGTGGTTTCCTCAACTTTGCAGCTCACATCTCAAAAGCATTTTTCCTGCATTACGGCTGCTCATGTGCGCATGTAACCGTAAAAGCAAGCACAGCCTTACCCATGTCGTGAAATTCCTTTGCAATGCCTTGGTGGAGGCTCAGGGCTCGTATGAATGGTACGCGAGGAAGCTTGACGTGTCAGAAAACTTTTTGGACATGCCGTCAAACTGTTCAGTGCTTTATCACAACGCTGAGCTGGAAGACCATGTAAGAAGAAAATTGATGACTCTTGGTGGCATGAACGCCTATGTGGCTATACAATTCGCCAATAGCCCTGGTGCAGGAACAATGGACTATATCAATCGCCGTAGAAGCTCTGATTTGTTAAAAGGCAAAAAGGGACAGAGCCCTGTCGCCGAATGGGTGGCGAAGAAAATGAGCAAGTCGAATGTGAAGATTGAAAAGCATCCGAGCAAGTACCTTTATCTTCCATTGTTCCACGTGGTGCGTTACGAGCGGGTCTTTACGATATTATCCTATATGGACTCACGTTTTGACCCCTTAAAAACCACATGCCGCGAGCTGAGACGGCACGTTGCATACAGAAGGCGTACGGCCCTGATAGAGGCACGCTCAAAATTACTTGCGGACAAGTTCAGGACCATTCATAATGCTTTTGCGGACTATCGCTGGGACGCTGTCCTTTCTGTAGCGTCACGAAGCTACTTGGAGAAAGCGCTGTTGGAGCCTAAAACGGCCGACGTTTTCGACGTGGTGCTCGGAGAGCCTGCTTCGTTTGTCACACAGGTGTTCAGGAGTGAAAATCAACGGTTCCTGCGACTTGTGTGCTGCGGCCACCGCATTCATATTTTAGACGAAGTTTTTGAGCAGCTCATCGGGACAGTGGATAGAGACAAAGTGAAGGTTGAGGCGGTGCGAGATAGTGACACAATACGAATTGTCTTTGCTGAAGTGCGTGAGGTGTGCCAGGCCATTGTCGAAGAGTTCTGTGCACCTTACGTCTTGCTCGAGAGCAGTACTCAGGAATTTGTTGAGGCGTTTATTTGCGAGAAATATATGCTATGAAAGGTTGGCACTAAAAGTGGAATATTTGGTGGTCTGATCCTATAGGTCTGTTTACGAGTCCACAAAAGCACGCCTAGTATTTACCTCGAGCCCTAGCCCAAGTTATAAATGAGGTCTCTCTCAGTTTAAGCACCCTGGACAATTCAACGTTTATAGAACACAGCTAACAAGACATCCACAATGGCTAACGCAAGCGCCAAGCGTCTTGCGACTACCAATAAAGAGCAGCTTTCTCAGCTGCATCGTATCTCACTGGTCATTTATGTTGTGGCCTTTGTTTTTTTCCGGGTTTACAACCGATCGGTATTTTGGCAAGCTTTCATGTGCATGCCAGGCTTGGGATCAGAGTATGTGCTCGACCTGTGGTGCCGACCTTCGTATGGCAGCAGGGGTGAGGTGCTGCGCTCTGGACACGGCTTCAACCAAGGCGGCGTGATTGACTATTTGAAGGATATTGTGTACCTCACCTGGGCCTGCGTTCTCATTTCTATGGTTGCAGGTTTCAAGGCCTGGCTCATTCTGTTTGTTATTCCTATCTACGGGTTTTATCAAGCTGGGCGATTGCTTCGTGCAGGGAAACAGATGCTTTCCGGACCAAACCAGACGCCAGGACAGGCAACCGAGAAGCCGCAGGCTGTAAAGCCCAGAAAATAGAGTTTTTAGATGATTGCAATACTCTAAGCTGCGGTAGAAGGCTGTTCTACGCCTTCTAAACTATGTGGACGTGTGTGCGATTTGTGAGGGGGCAAAAGCAGATTGTGCCCCGATAGACTCGATTGTTAGTATACACGTCTGGTTAGGTCTTTACCTAGCCGGATTGTTTTTACCAATTGGAGCAAATACTCGCATCGCGGAACCTACCTTCTTCAAGTCAAAGCTCTCGACGTAGCCCACCCTCGCCCATTCCTAGCCACTACCCTTACGTTTGTAAACAAGCCGCCTAAACAAGGCAACAAACTTCTAGCATATAAGCGTTGAGGCAGCTCTAGTCACCGTCGACGACAATGGTGTCCACCATTAGCAGCCCGTCGCATATGAACTCGCGAATAGGGCGCGTGTCCCTCAAGGACACCACCATGGACCGCTCTCACGCGAGCTCGTTCGCCGGCAATGCCTCGACGACAAGCATGGCGACTTTGGGGCGCGCTGGCCGCCAAGAGCCCTACAAATTCGCAGCACCTACGCTGGAGCGCCCACACAGCCGCGAAAAACAATACCGCAGTGCTTCTGAAAACCGGAGCCCGGCCAAACGCGCGGACCGTTTCATTCCACAGTCGCACAATGGTGTTGCCATTTCAGGGGCCCTTGCTGAAGCATGCGGCATTAAAACGAACCGAATTCTAGAATTCCGCAGCATGCCTCCAAAGCAGGGCTCGTATGCCGACTTTGTGAGTCAGTACACAGCCCAGAAGCCGCAGACTGCTGCGGCCAAGCGCCGCATTGCATCCTCGGCCACGCGAATTCTCGATGCCCCGGGCATTGTCAACGATTTCTATTTGAATGTGCTGGACTGGTCAGCAGTCAACAACACCATGGCCATTGGCTTGGGTAGCGTTGTATATTCTTGGAACGCGAACTCAGGCGATGTTAATGTGATTGCCGAGTTCCAAGCCGGCACAAACGCGACGTCAGTCAAGTGGTCGGGCGACGATGCCTACGTTGCAATCGGACTGGCATCCGGTGATGTCCAGGTTTGGGATGCGCAGGCGGGAGTGAAGCTGCGCTCATTGCGGGGCCGCACCGATCGCGTGTCGTCACTCAGTTGGAATGGACCGATTCTAAGCAGCGGAGGCCGCGAGGGGTCTATTTGGAATCACGACGTGCGCATCAAGCACCACAAAACGTCGGAGATGTCCGCCCACTCAGGTGAGGTTTGTGGCTTAGCGTGGCGGCCCAGCGATCATAACGTGCTCGCCAGCGGAGGCAACGACAACGCCGTGATGCTATGGGACGCACGCGTAGCCAGTGTCCCTCGCCACGCGCTGCATCAGCACCAGGCTGCTGTGAAAGCCCTGTCTTGGTGTCCTTGGCAGACGAATTTGCTTGCCACCGGTGGAGGTTCCGCGGATCAACAAGTACACTTCTGGAACACCGCAACAGGCATCAAACTGAACACTGTGAATGCAGGAGCTCAAGTCATGGGCCTACATTGGAACAGCGAATACCGTGAGATTGTGGGAGCTATGGGATACCCAACAAACTCGATTGCAGTGTGGTCATACCCTTCTCTTGAGAAGCAAACCGAGATCATGGGCGCTCACGACTCTCGCATCTTGAATGCAGCAATCTCTCCTGATGGCCAAACCTTAGTGACGAGCTCTGCGGACGAGAACATCAAGTTCTGGAACGTTTTTGCCTCATCGGGAGGCCCCAAAACCAAACTTCAAGAGTTTGGACACTCGAGCTTCATAGGACACGGCCGAGTGTAAAGCATAATTGAATCAAAGCATTGACCATTCAACATTTATTAGGAAGAATTCACCATTCTCAATAAAAAATAATCATTAACAATGACATAGTTCCGCATTATTTTTAACGTATTTCGACACAAAGCAGTAGCAGCAGATTTAAGGTTGGCGCTGGCTAGTAGCCTTCGATACATACCAGCGCCTTGAACCGTTCGCACAACACGTTAATCACATCGGTAGGCACTAGCGGGGGAGAGGCGCCACACTCTCTACCCTGTCGATCGGTCATTACGCTATATAACATTTTTATGTCATTGTGGTCACGCCACAAATGTGGCAAAACGTAGAATTGAGGTCTTAAGCTCCGGAAAATAGCAAAACCAAGTCTGTAACGTCGCAGTTCAATGGAGGCTCGTACGGATTGCCTTTCTAATTAGAGTCGGGGACCCACAAATTACCATTTCGCAGCATTGTTGCTTCCTTCGATTTGCGCACCATAATAGCACGTGACTGTGACAACATTGTTGACGAGGAGGGTGTTAAATTTCAAGCGATTGCCGTGTTGAAACGCACCTGCTCCGGCTTCTGCACTATGTCTGATAGCGAGGGAATCGGCACCAAAAGAACATACTCCAAGGTAGATGCGTCACCAGAGCGAAAAGTAGGCGATGAGCGCCGCAATCGAATCAGTGAAGAAATGGCAAAGCCATTTGACGAATTTACATTGGTAGACACACAGTGGCTCAACCAATTCCACGATGGCGAGGATGCGCCTGTACTTCTCGCAAAGGGCGACGCAGCCTCTAAAGTGGGGAAGAGTGCGTTCGACCTACTCAAAGAGTGGTACGGTGTGCGCACAGACGCTGTGTCCCTGCGCGTAGCGAACCTGGAGCGCGACAGGCCAGCTGAAGTACTTGTGCTAGAAACTGCCAAGTCTCTGAGCGAGGCCTTGAGTGTTCCGCCTTCTTATTGGTTCTACGGTGCTTCATTGCCCTCGGCATTCGCAAAAAGAGATGCCCTCAACCCTCTGGAACATCCGTTTGAGCCAACAGTACGCGTAGGAGATCTTACTTTCGGGAGGGACGAGAGCCTCGTTATTGAGGATCCGGAAAGTCGGCCACTAGGTCGCACGGGCCTCGACAATATGTGGAACACCTGCTTCATGAATTCTTCTCTGCAGTGCCTGCTGCACATCCCCGAGCTCCTCACATATTTTCTGAATGGCGAGTTCAAGAAGGACCTGAACCGCGATAACCCAATTGGGTGCGGCGGTGAAGTCGCTGACGCATTTGCGGAGCTTGTACAGCAGTCGTACACCGAGCGCAGCTCCAGCTTCCGCCCCCTGCGGTTTCGTAGTACTATTGGCAAATTTAACCGATCGTTTGCTGGGCGTATGCAGCAGGATTCGCAAGAGTTTACCGCGTTCCTGCTTGACAGCCTGCACGAGGACCTTAATCGTGTTCATGAAAAGCCCGCTACCACTGAGCCGGAGCTGGGAGAAAACGAAGCACCGACCCCAGCAGTTATCAAACGGCTAGCCCATGAGAGCTGGAAAACCCACAAGAAGCGCAATGACTCTCAAATAATGGACTTATTCACAGGCATGTACAAGAGCACACTCATTTGCCCAGTGTGCGACAAGGTGAGCATACGCTTTGACCCGTTTTTCGACCTTACTCTCCCTTTGCCCAGCTCAACGTTCTGGCTTCATTCAGTAGTGTATGTGCCGTGGGAGACTGAGCGGTCGCCAGTCGATATAGATGTGGCACTGTCTCCTACAGACTCCATCTTGGCACTAAAACAGCAAGTGGCAGAGATCATGGGCTCTGATGCTCAGCGGCTCATCGCTGGCGATGTGTTCCAAACAAAGTTTTACCGTATACTCAAGGACAACGGAACTGTGGCAGACACGATCGAACCGTCGGATGTGATCGTTTTGTACGAAGGGGTCCCACGCGGACAACAAATTCAATCAGAAGACAGCAACGGAATAACACAAGAACTAATAGACGTGCCGGTTTACGTGTTATCGCATGCTTATCAGGGCCTTCCATTTTTTGTTGCCGCGACTGAATCCATGACTGCGGAGGAAATAAAAGTCCGAGTCAACAAGAGACTTGAGCAGCTCATAGGCAGCTGTCCAGAATATCGTATCAAGGTGTTTGACGGGGGCGTTGATGAACTTGCGTACTCCGTTGATGCGAGACGGACGTGGTATCTGGACGAGCCTACTTCCGAACCAGATGATCAAGCCATGTCAGGCCCGCAGACCCCACCTCATGAGATGGAGGAGCCATTTGAAACAGTGACGGTGCCTAGACCAGGTGATGAGAGAGGTGAGCAGCTGCACAGCCCCGTACAATCACCTGGGTCGTCCTCCATCTCGCCGCTTTCGGATACAGGGTCACCTCCGGCTATGACGCCTGAGGGCGATACGCCAGGAGCGGACACAATCCGGATCGAGCGGCACCTTAATCCGCGGCACTGTGTTCTTCTAGTCGAGGTGAGCTCAGTCTCAAGCTTAGAGGATGCCAAGCCAGCATACGAGCTTGTCGCAAACCCATCAGCCACCAGCGCGAAGAGTGTCCGAGAGGAACACCGCACGACGTCGCTTGAAGGCTGTCTTGACCGGTTTTCGCAGCCTGAGATACTCGGGCAGAATGATTTGTGGTATTGTCCCCGTTGCAAAGAGTTCCGTCAAGCTCAGAAACAAATTGAGCTGTGGCGAGTTCCGGACGTGCTTATGATTCACTTGAAACGGTTCGCTGGTTCAACGGCGTTATCGAAGAAACTAGACGACCTTGTAACGTTCCCGCTCAAGGACCTGGATCTCAGCAATCACCTAAGTGAGGGCGCGCGAGACGACAACAAGGGTCTCGTGTATGACCTTATTGCCGTGGACAATCACTACGGTGGTATGGGGGGTGGCCACTACACCGCATTTGTATGGGACGCCTTTACGGAACGCTGGCTAAATTTCAACGACTCGTTTGTAAGTGAGGCGGACGCGGAAAGTGTGGTGAGTCCTGCGGCATATCTTTTGTTTTACAAACGCAGGCCTGCAGGCGCTACCAGCGTTGACTCAGTGCGCGATGCGGTGGCGAGTTTGAGGGCTCGCCAGCGTCAGCGTAATATGGACGGCGCTTTTCCTCAAGACGTTAATGATGATAATGATGGGTCCCGCCTTACGGATGGCCAGCATCCTGAGGCTGCTAACAAGCACGCGACACCTGTCACTTCGCCAGTGGCGGACTCTGCCACGCCCCTGTTCCCTGGGGAAGGCCACAGACTAGGCGGGAAGCCCGAGGAGAGCAGTAGTCCTAAACTGCCCTGGTCTTAAATAACTTGAAGTTATACACATTGCCGACGTTATTGCCGACGTTTGCACAGAAACAGCCGCGCACGCAGAAATGTGTAGATGCAGAGGTGTGTGGACTTAAAAATGTGTAGATGCAGAAATGTGTAGACGCAGAAGTGTGTAGACAAAGTAGTGCGTACTACACCCAGGACGTACACCAAGGACGTGCGGATTCAGGCGTGCAGTGAGGAAGTGCGTCTATTACTCCATACTATGGAAAGTCCTTACTTCGGGCGAAGGTCTGGTTATGTATAAAGGGGAAGGCAAAATTTGTACATTTGACGAGAAAGCGGGGGAAGTCTCATCATCTGTGGCGCACGAGCGACAAAAACTCGTCGCGAGTTTTTTGGCGGTCGCGGAAACATCCAAGCATGCAGCTGGTGACGGTTGTAGCACCCGGCTTCTGCACGCCGCGCATCTCCATGCACATGTGTGCGGCCTCCATGACCACGGCCACGCCCTGCGGCTCAAGGGCTTCCCACAGGCCCATGGCGACCTGTTTTGTGAGACGCTCTTGGACCTGCAACCGCTTAGAGTAGAGTTCAGCGATGCGCGCAAGCTTCGATAGGCCTATCACCTTGCTCTTAGGAATATAGCCGATGTGAATTTTGCCGTGGAAGGGCACAAGGTGGTGCTCGCAGAGGCTCTGGATGTCAATGTCTCGCACAATGACCATTTCGTCATGGTCCTCCTCGAATATAGCCCCGTTTATGGTCTCGACCAAGCTCTCCTGGTAGCCCTTAGTGAGGAAGAGCAGGGCTCTAGCATAGCGGCCCGGCGTGTCCTCGAGGCCCGGGCGGCTGGGGTCCTCACCGAGCTCCTTGAGGATGGTCTCGACAGCACCAGCGATCCGCAGCTCGCGGGCCTTTGCGTCTTCGGCAGACTCGGATTGGCGCTCGGAGGCGCCGACGCTGGGAAAGCTGAGCTCCTTGACGGTGGGCGGCACGCCAGAGGGCTGCCCGCTAAGCTTGCGCAGATGCTCAGAATACTTCGGGTAGCCCTTCATTGTACCTTGGCCCTGGTTCATCGCTGGATAAGTGGCTCAGCGGCTGCTGCTGCGGCGCCGTCGTTGTACGCGGCGAGTAGAGGGAGAGCAGTTGATCTACTAAGTGATGATGCATACGAAGAGTAATAATGCTTTTGGGACCAGCCAGGGCAGGGCAGCCCAGGCAGATCAGGGCGCGGGTAGATGCCACAAAACCGCGGGCCAACAGCGGCGGGGTTTAGAACACGCGCCCGACGCCGTGGCAGACAGGGCACGTATCCTGAAAGATAAATAAGTCGTGGATGACGCCCGCGCCCCTGCATCTGCCGCACAGCGCGCCGCCAATGCTGGGATCTCCCGGCATGACGACGCGCGGTGGCACAGGGAACATAGGCATGGCGCCGGGCGGCAGGTACTGCGCGTCCGTGCGCACGCCAAAGCGCTCGTAGCAGTCCTTGCAAGTTGTGCCCTTCTTGACCTTCACGCCCGTGTTGTGACACTTCTTGCAGAAGTACCCCTGCGGGTATCTGAGGTGCGGGTTGGCCTGCGTCGGCGGCCACTGCGGCGGCAAGTTCTGGCTGTAGGGCGCCTGCCAGTTGCCGCTGCTGCTGCCGCTGTACGAGCTGTGCGAGCTGTGCGAGCTATTAATGCTGGACGGACGGCCCGGCGGCGGCCTTAAGTGCGAGCTCGAGGGCTTGGGCGACGGCGCTGCGTGGCTAGGCCGGCCCGATGGCGGCCGTCCCGGCGGCGGCCGCTGTTTCTCGTCTGGCGGCGGGCGCATTGCTGGCCTTGCGTGGCCTGGCGGCGGGCCTGGCGGCGGCCGGTGCGGCGCGCTTGGTGGCGGCCGCGAGCTGTCGCCGGGCAGCGCTGCAGGGGGACGGCTCTGCTGCGTGCTTGTCGAGCTTCCCGTCGCCGTGGTGCTGAGCGGGCGGTTTGTTTGCACGTCCCACCGCCGAATGTCGTGGACGCCGGCGCCCTGGTCCACAGACACGTTGCCGCCGTCGGCAATCTCGCTGTACGGCGGCGGCTCCTCGGCGGGCGCGCTTGTTTCTGGAGGCAGCTCGTGGCTCATAGCGCAATGCGACACGTCCGGGCAGCACTGACTCAGTGAGTCTGGGGAGATGTGGAGGAGGTCGTGGGTTGGAGGTGGAGGTGGTGGAGCTGGGCTAAGTCAGGTCTGACGCGGGCCGGTGGGAGATGCGGCGCAGTCACGTTCACTTGCGCTCGGCTCGAGCCTCGAGCACCGCTCTATAGCGGGACGAATTATTTTTGTTAAAGTAAAAAACTATTATGCGGATCCCTTTTAAAACTTGTTGTCGCACCGTGCATTGCCTGCGTTGGTGAGAGAGCGGCATCGACGCACTGGCCCAGAGTCTGCAGAGTCTACATCTGTGCGCCGCACTCTACCCTAAAGTTGCGCCGCCGCGCTTGGCTGCGGTCAGGCCATGCTGGACGCTCGATGCTGAAAGGGTGGAGCGCGAAGGTGCTATCCGCGGCTTTGCTGGGTAATACGCCACGTAGTAGAACTGTTGTATTTAGGCACGGCAGCGCATTCGCGGGCTGTCTAGGGCCCCTGCCCGAGACCCGCAAACGCAGCTAATTGTACACGCGCTCGAGCTCGGCGCGGCTTTCCTCCAGGCTCACGCGGCCCTCGGCCTCCAGCCGTGACGCCAACGCGGCAACCACTTTGGGCGTGACGGCCACGGTGTACTGCTCGTTCTCGAGCACAATGGCGCCCGTGATGCTTTCGGCAATCTCGACTTCAAGACCGTCATCCTCCTCGAGCTTGGCCAGGCCCGTCTGCTTCAGCGCGGCGCTGATGCGCTCGCGCCGCTCACGCCGGTCGTTGCGGTCCTCCTCTTCCAGCTGGCGGCGGTAGCTGTTGTACTCCTCAATCTCGGCCTTGGCGGCATCGATCTTGCGCTGGCGCTCCTCGCGCTCCTTCGCAATCAGGTCCCCAAACGCCTCCTCGTAGATCTTCACCTCTTCCTTGCGCTGCTCGGCCTGTTGGCGGACATACTCGTAGTACGCGCGCCGCTGGTCGCGCTTCGCCAGCGACTTCGCCTTCTTCGTGCCTACTTCTCCCCGCTGCTTCCACGCGTTCACACGCTCAGGCTCCTGCCCAGCCTCCGCTGCCTGCCGCTCCTCGAGCGCGCGGCGCGCGCGGTCGTCGTTGTCCCACGCGGCACCCACGTCGTGTCCCGCAGCAGGCTCGGCGGGCTCAGCGGCAGGAGCTGCGGCGGCAGGAGCTGCGGCAGCAGGCTCCGCAGCAGGCTCAGCCCCCTCTCTGCGGTCGACAGCCCGACCAGCGTGCTCGCGATGCCTCAGTTCGTCCCGCCCGCGGGCCTCAAGGGCATCAGCGTCGTGCTCGGCCGCGCCTACCTCCTCCACGCCGCCGCTCGCCGGCCTCTGCAGATACCGCAGCGCAACGAATGCTGACGCGGCTGCCAATGCGGCAACCGTCCACAGCAGCTGCCCGTGTTGTGTCATTTTGAGTGTGGCTACTTCGCACCGCCGAGCCCTTCTCAGCTCTGAGGACGATTAGGTGATCGGCCCCGGGACCACACCACCTGTCTGCCTCAACACCGCGGCGGCTCCGTAACACCCTTGTGTGTACAGTTTTCCGAAACACCTCCACCACTGCAGCTGGTGGGGCACGCGACATGAATGCTGCGGATCTCGAGCCGATGACCCGGCGCCTCCTTGAGGCCACGCGCGACCTCACAATGTCGTTTGCGCAGTGGTCCATGGGCAAGGCCTCCGAGGAGAACGTCAGCGACAGCTACGTGAAGCTTGGAAATGAGTTCGTGCTTGCTCGAAACCGGCTGTCTCAGTCAGGCATCACGGCAAGCGACCTGCCGGATGTGCCCGCCGAGCTGCGCCAGATCCTGGAGCAGGCCCTGGCTCAAGAGCCCACGAAGGCTGTACACGCCACATTCGAGCCGCGTCTGAAGGCCGTGATGGCCCAGCTCTTCCGCCTCCTCAAATTGAAACAGCTTCAACTCGCTCCTTCGCCGTCGCAGAATGCGCCGCAGGCACAGGACCCGGTGTCGAACCAGGCGCCAGGCCACGGGCCAGACCTTGCGCAAAACTACACCCCGAACCACATACTAGGGCCTGCACCAGCCCAACCACCACAGCCGCAGCCGCAACCGCCGCCGCAACAACCGTCGGCGCAACAACAACAGGCACCACCACCACCGCCGGCTGCTCAGGCCTACACTCAAAGCCAAGGCCACTCACATGGTCACACGGCGGCAAAGCCCCACTACAACCATGCCGCAGATTTAGTGAACCAGTCGCCAGCGCGTAGGCCGGCCCCGCCAAACGCCATGCGTGAGCGCAGCACGTCGCAGGGCTCGCAAAGCTCGCAAGGCTCTCAAACCTCGCGCTCGAGCTCCGCCGCACAACAGGCCCACTACCGACCCGGTCCTGTGCCTGCTAGAGGCCCGAATTATCGCCCGGCTCCTGCTTATGACGCGGCTGCAAACGGCGCTCCGCGGCAGCGGCTCGGATTGCCGGACGACGCCCTGACACAGCTCCAGAGCCACGGCGCTCTAGAAAGACAAGCATCGAAACGCTACTCGTCACACCAGCTTGCCCAAATCATCAATGGCTCGCCCTCGGAAAAGTCGCCGCTGCCCACGATGGCGGTGCACAAAACCTCCGCCGCGCCTGACTTCACCGCTCGCAACGTAGTGCGCCGCCCAGAGGCGTCCAGTGAGCTGCCCCCGCAAACTCCGGAGCAAAGTATTCATCGGCGCATCTCGATGCGCCAACGCCAAAGCTCTCTGAATGGTAAGCACCAGTCCTCGACCTCCACCGGTTCTCAAGAAGACATAGCTGACTCTGCGTCGGAAGCGGACCCCAAGCAGTTCGCTGTTTTCTTGCGCCTTGACAATCGTGTGCGCAAGGTCATGCTCGAGCAGCCGCCAAGCCTCGGCGCCATCAGGCTACGCTTCGTCGACGTGTACGAGTACATACACTCAGGCGCGAACACCTTCCCTGAAATCGTGATGCAGGATGACGCCACTGGCATCGAGTACGAGCTCAATGAGAGCACTATAGACGACGTAAAGGAGGGAACTATGCTGACGCTTAAGGTCAAGAGCGCCAAAGAACAGAGCATAGAGTCTGAAATCGCTGCTCTGCGCGAAGGAATGAAGGAAATTGCCACCAAGCTGGACACAAAGCTATCTGCCGCACCGGCAGCCTCCACCCCCTCCTCTTCGGCTGGTACGAAAGGAGTGAATTTCCAAACACAGCAGGGCCGCGCCTACCCCTCGCCTGTACTTACAGGCGATGGCCGGTTCAAGCTAGACAAACCCATCTCGAAGCAACAGTCGCGCGCACCATCTCGTGATGGCTCTAGCCCTCAAGACACCCCTGTAACTTCCTCGGCCACCCCCGACCAAGTTGAGCAAATACAGAAAGAAATCACCTCAATTCGCCAAACCGCAAGCAAGGCGGTCTCAGGAATGCAAGAAGAACTTGCTGTTCTCCGAACTGAGCTCAAGATGCTACGCGAAGCCAAGGTCACCACAGACGTCGGCTATATGGCTGAAATGAAAGAAAAATTAGACATCGAGTCTCAACGCTTGGTTGTGAAAATCGAAGATCTTTCGGATATCATTGATCATCAGAGAGTCAATGTTGCCGACCGTGGTGTCCTTTACACCCCGCAGGAGCTAGGAAATGTCCGCCGCGAGCTGGCAAGTCTCACAGCGGAATTTAAAGAGGTTGAGACATTCCTGCGAAAAGAGAAACCCGTGCTCTCCAAAACCTGGGAAGCTTCGCTCAACAACATTATCAGCTCGCAAGAGTGGTACAAGGGACAAGAAGCTCTCGTGCGTGATTTGCGTCACGACCTAGACCAGTGTCTTAGCGTTGTTGATCTGGTCAAAGAGGCCAACGAAAAGCGTAGACAGCGTCAAGAGCAGAACCCACAGCTTCGCCAGCTGCCTCCTGCACTTCCTCCATTGCTAACCAAGGAAGAAGAGGAAGCCGCTAATACTGCCGTTCTTGCCGAGATCAGCGCCCTGAATCTTGATCATGAGCGGCGCGCGGAAGCAATGAAGCGTGCTGAGCGTCTGCGTCGAACTGAATTGGCTCTGCGTCCCGATGAGTTCGCTGATGAACTCAACCAGTTTGTCGCTGATGCAAAACTTAGAGAGAACGGCGGCTTTGAAGCCCTAGAACGCCAGATGGAGGAGCGCGAGCGAAGAGCTCGTCTTGACGGCGAAAAAAGCGAGGCGTTGGCCAAGCAGAATGCGGAAGCTGTCAGGGAACAGAGACGACAGGAGAGGCAGATGCGAAAGGTAGACGAAAAAACATGAGTTAATCTCCACGAGTAAGCAGCTCCTATCGACCGTAGCATTACCGATCCAGTGTATATAAAAGTGCCCCTTTCATAGGCTACTAGCTATGTGTATACAGAGCGCGTCTCGGTTTTGAAAGCGAAGGCCCTAGGCATCTAGTTTAGTGTGCTTGGTGAGCAGGTGTGGTTTCTTCTGGATTCGTATCAGGAACATGTTCTGGGCTGCCTTCAACATCGAGGTTCGGTGTTCAGGAGACACGAGAGGCAGAAGCTTTGTGCGTACGAGGTTCTGGAACACGGCCCGTAAATCAGTCTCTTTCACAAAGGCGCTGCATGCTTCGTAACTGTCGGCCACGAATTTGCCGAAAGCACGCGATACCTTCTTTTCCAGGATTAGAGGCGCGCTCATACCGGCGCGTCGGTATGAGCGCAGAGGACCCAGCAAAGATTCTAAATTGACATGCATCCGTTGCACGAGAGCGGTCTTATAGAGCGGCAACGGTGCAGCTGATGCCGTCTGCCGCAATTTTTTCGGATAAACTTCAAGTGTGTCTGGGTCAAACTCGTAACCAAGATACTCCATTCTCACTCTCTTGTCCCCCAAGTTTGATTGCTGTTTTTCTTCCTTACAAAAAAACCCATAGTCCTCACGGAAGCCACGCAACATAATGCTCTGGTAGCTTTGCGCCATCTCTCTGCTTGTGGTCACGAACAGAAAATCGTCTACATACCGTAGAACAAGGCACCTAGGGTCCGCGACAAATTCAGACAGCTTGGTGTGCACAAGATCGTCCAACAAGAGGTTGCACAAATCCAGCGAGCACGACGACCCTTGCGGAATGCCCGTATTGAAGGGCAATGTTTTTGATGGTTTTGCTTGTATCCTCAAGTTGTGGAGCAGCCTCGCAATGTCACTAAGCACTTCGTGCCCACTGTATGGAAACCCGTGTAGCATTCTCTTGTCTGGAGGTAGACGAGTTCCTTGAACCCGCAGATTCCCTGTGACTTTACTGAAGTACACCAACGCGGGCTGGTTCGGTCTTCTGTTTTGTTGGATCGGTAACAGTGACTGATTCGTCCTTGCAGCAGTGAAGAGTTCGGAAGCCCTGAAGGCAGAGTATCTGTCTCTGATCAAATTGCTACGCGAGTCAAACATAGAGTGAGTCTGCAACCAAAATTCTTCCTCGCCGTCAGCAAGATGCTTGCGCACAACTTCCTCAAGCTTTTCCTTCTTCACATTGTCATAGCAACCACTGATGTCGAGCTTAACGGTGTAGAATTTCCCACCTGGAGGAGCCGGGTGCCGCGACTTGAAGGCTTCCAGAGGCAGAAACCAGCTCTGCCAGTTCTCAAGACGAGTCTGTGATTGTGGAAGGGATCCTAGAACCACGTGCGCCAGCTTCAATGTTTGATTGAACTCTTTCAGGTTCACTATAGGCCTGACTCCGCCCGTTTGTTTCGGGACAAATCGTAACCGCTCACCGTCATTGCTAGTACCCAACTGCTCTTTACCTCCGTGCTGCTCAATGAATGCTTTTGTGCCAGCAGCCTTGACCTTTCTCGTCCATACAGATAGCTCATAATAATACAGCGACATTGCAACGCCTGACATCTCTGTCATGTAGAAGTGCTGCGCAAGCATTGGCTTCAGAAAGTGCTCAAACACCCACTCCCAAAACAAAGGCATCACAACTAAAGCCGATGCCTTGTGTTTTCCAGCGCATAGTTGTCGCGCCCACGGTATTTCATTGAGCTTGATACCGTGGGCAGCCTGTCCTAGTGGCATTTTTGCCATTGCAGACATGTTCACGAACCTACGCACTGTCATTTCAAAGGCTTTGCAGTTGCCAGTAGACCCAAGGACAGCTCTAGGAAATAGTTTTTTCATACAAAGAAGAAGGAACTTAGCAACCTTCTGTCGTGAAGTCCATCCTTCTGTGTTTACGTGAATGTGCTCGAAGAGAAACCGCATAGGACGTGCGCGCTTTTCTACTAAGAGAAGTGCTTGTTTCAGCTCTGGAGGAAACAGTTTCTGCATTTCAGGGGTGAGCGGGGGCAGTCTTAAGGTTTGGTAGCGGCGGAACTCGCGAAACACAATATCTCGCTTCGTGACATATTTCGATCCCTGGTTCTGCTGGTACGTCGAGGGGTTGCGGCTCAGCTGAAAGCGTGGCACTTCACCTGTGATTTGCAGCCACTGAGATTCGCCCACTAGCTTGTATACACTGGTGTAGAGCAAGATGAAAACGATCACGGCCCTGCCAAATATGAGAGCAAGGTCAGACCATGGTCCATAGAGAATCTCTAGTTCGCTCTGGACATTCTTCTGTCGTGTGTGCATCTCGTACAGAATGCGCCTAAAAAAAGCCTCGGGCGACTTTGAATCATCGTCGGCGAGGTCTTTGTGCCGCCCGAGCATTTTGGCTGGTCCATCGACCTGAGACTCGTGATTGACAACGTAGCTCGCCAGGACCACGCTAAGCTCTGCGCTTCGCTTTTCTGCAAATACTGACTTTGTTGAGGGCCCACAATGCTTTTCGATGAAGTCCGAGAGAAAATAAGGACGACAGCCCTCTTTGTGCTGGAGCCAGCGGAAGAGTCGTTCTCGCGACATCGAATGCGACTGGCTGAGGTCTTGTGTACCAGCCGTGAGCATGGATGGGGGAGAGAGGGCAAGTAGCGCCTCGCTGGTCGTATTAAGCACGGAGTCTACAGGCACGACGTGGGCAGTTTCTGCCGGCTCCGGTTCAAGCTCGGGCGGGGTCACAGGCTGAGAATCGGGCACAATGCTCTCGTCAAGGTTGCCATCTTCTGAGCCATGCAGACCAACCAAATTGAGGGCGCCCTCCCTCGGTTGATCACGACTAGGCTCGTCCATTAAGGCGTCGCCGACATGGCTGTGGGACGATTGCTCTGTTGGTTCAGCTACCATTCTCCTGATAAGCGCTGAATCTTCTGTGTAGTCAGAAGATATGCCAGCAGCGCCCTCATCCATGTCCCCGCTCCGACCAATGCGTGCCGACGCATCCATGTCAACAACGCTAGGCGGCGGGACCTGTGCTTGCGGCAAGCTTCCAGAGCCCGCGCTTTTGAACCGTGGACGTTTGTAAGGAGGCTGACGGGTGGGGTGCTGATTAGGCTCAGAAAAGCCAGCTTTCTGGAGCTTTTGTGGACTGCTCATTGGGCTGCTTCTGTTGGAGGGGAGCCGGCTACGTCGAGGTGTGCCTGGGAACACTTCGACCGGTTCAGCAGCAGCACGATGAATCCGGCTCATGCGACTGAGTTCATATGTGCCCTTCATTGAGTCCGCCACCACGTCGTCTTCAACGCAAAACGAATCCTCGACAAAAAGTGGCTGGTCCGAGTCCTGCTCAACATCGCCGCAGTTCACTAGCCCGGACAAGGCATGGGACGTGGCTTGTTCGTACGTATCTCGATTGGACCGCTTCTCGCCCCCAGTTTCACCGACAGCTGAATGTGCTCTCGGCCTTTTCCGAGCCGGCCAGGGCATAACACCTCAAGGCTCCCTAGCAGAGTTGCAACAAGAAGGCTTGTGGACGTCAATTCCTCGGCCACCACAGTTTTCGGCACTTGAAAGTCGCGAGCAACCACCAGCACTGACAACTACAAACACGCGCACGCCGTAGACTGACACTCACGCGTCTAACCATGGTCACGTGCACCACCTTGAAATGGGATGACTTTGCGGCAGCCATAACGGTGGTGGTTCACAACTATCATCACCGTTGTGAGCGTGGCAGGCATCGGGCTACGTTAGCGACGCAGCAGGGGACACGAGGAAGGCTTAGTGGCGGGATACAAGCAAAAGCAAGACAATGTCATTCATAACATCGGCGGAGATTCCCCAAGCGCTGCAGACGGGGTACTCGTCACGGCTGCGACTGGGAAAGACGTCGCTCATGATCTCGACGGTGCCAGCTCCACGTAAACGAGGAATCTCGTACGCAGACCTGGAAGGTGAGTTCGATGACGATGAGGAGGACCCGAGCTTCGGCCGCTCCGAGTCCATGCGAGCACATGGCCGGCATGGACGACACGATTCGAGCGCGGCCAGAGTGGAAACGAAGCGCGAGCCCCCACGCATGATACCTGTGCCGTACACAGAGGCGCAGCTTGCAGCATTAGCAGGGAGCGAGGAGGTGCTTGTGCCGATTCGGCTGCAGTTCGATGTGGAAAACTATAAGGTAGTGGACTTCATACTCTGGAACTACAATGAGCCAAGCCTGACGCCCGAGCAGTTCGCGATCATGACCTGTAAGGAGCTGGATCTTCCCGTCGGGTACACGTCCAACATTGTGAATGCTATCAAGTCTCAACTGCACGAATATGCAGAGCTGGCGTCGATCAAGATTCCGAACGATACAGAGCTGCATGTCATTATCAACCTCAGCATCAATCTGCATAAGGAGCTTTTCGAAGACAAATTTGAATGGGATCTTAGCAACCAGGACATGACACCCGAAGCGTTTGCTAAGTGTGTGGTTGCCGACTTGGGACTCGAGCGCGAGTTTGTTGTGGCCATAGCCCACGCGCTACACGAGCAGATTCTGCGCATAAAACGCGCGATATTTGTGGATGGCCGACTCATTGATGTTGACAACGAAGTGGCCGGGCACGCCAAGAGTAGAGAGGCTGGTTTGCGATACACGTCCGAGGCGAATGCCGAGGATTGGATACCATCGGTAGAGACGCTGTCGCAGAGCGACTTGGAGCGGCGCGAGATGGAGCGCGAGCGCATGATTCGCCGTATGAAGCGCGAGTCCGTGAGGTCGATGAACGAGATAGATGTCGGGTCCATGCTGAGCCGAAAGCGGCGGCGGCACGTCGAGTTCTGAACCGCTGCTGCAGCTGTCGTCAAGAATCTTGTGTATAATAGGTACGAGTGGTTGTGGGGCGCCCCACGATCATGCAATGCTAGTTTAATATGATGCTAGTTTAATACAATGCTAAATTGATACTCGCCGAATAATTACGCGGCATCTCGCGATGGCCTGAATGCGTCGCTCGCACCCCTTCGCTCATACGATGTTGATCACGTACGGGAAGGGAGCGGGGTTCGGCGAGATTATAGGCGGAATATGGTCTCGCTGCTTGTCCATAGTAATAACGATATCCATAATGGCGTTGTTGATCTCTTGAGCCACGAGCTTGCGGCCGGCTTCACCTTGCGTCTCCGAGGGCGGCAGTATGACCATGTCAATCTGCCACGTTTCCCAGCTTTTCTCCTGCTGCCGCACAAACCAGCCCTTGTTCTTGGACTTCGATTCGTAGAACTTGACGTAGATAGTCTTGCTCTTGACTTCCGAGTCGCGGAATAGGCGTAGCAGGTCGCGCGACTTCTCGGCAACAAGCGCCTCAGACTCCGTGTTCACGGCTATAGGGTATGTGACGTCCGCAACCTCACCGCATTGCGGCGTCAGGGACCCAAACAGCCGGTGGAACAGAATGGTCGACAGCACGGCCCGCGCTGCCTCACTTGCGTGCTTGCGGTCGGTTGAGACGGTCAAATTGAACCTCCCTGTGCTCTTGGAAGCCTTCAGAGCCGGCACCGACGGAGGCGCCGTTTCCATTTTATGAAGACGCGCGCAACAAACAACAAAGGCGGCCAATTAGCCTGTGGTGGTGGTGGTTAGTGGTATTGGTGATGGGTGTCGTGAGTGAGTAAGAGCAGCAGCGGCGGCGGCGGCGTCAAACGCGACCGGGCCCTAACCCGCACAGGTACTCTGTCTGTCGACCAGGAACTAACGGAGTAAACGATCTGGGCACGGCGGCGTGCTTCGGCCGCGTTGGCCACTCACAGCACTGGCTTCGGCGGCGAATTTGGCCGCGGCTTTTTTGGAGACTTCTTTTTGGGTACCATAGCCTCTACAGTGCGCTGCATCATCTCTAGGGCCTGGGGGAAGACGTCGGCTTCGAGCTGTTGTCGTTCAGCCAGCGTGAACTTTTTGAGGACATAGCTCGCAACTGCGCCTGGTGAGCGGCTCGGCGGAGCGCCAATACCTATGCGCATCCGTGCCCACGGGTCGGGATACATCTGGAAGATGCTGTTCAGGCCTCCATGAGCACCCATTTGACGCGACTCGAGCTTGAACTTCACTATGCCTCTGTCCACGTCTATATCGTCATGAATGACGCACAGTCGGTGCGATCTGTTGCGTGCCGTTTTCATTGCCGCAACCACAGCGCGCCCGCTATGGTTCATGTAAGTGCGGCTTTTGGCCATGTATACTTGCGGGTATTTAGCCAGCGGTGCCATGTACACGTTTTCGTTACTAGTGACGAGAGTGGGGTCCGTCGACAAACCGCCGAGAGATTCTATTAGATGGTCCAAGACGATTTGGCCTGCGTTGTGTCTTGTGTTCGCGAGTTGCGTGGTTGGGTTCCCCAGCGCAACAACAACCAGTTTTTCTGGCTTTGTCTGTGACAGCTGCGCCACAAACTTGTTGATAGGCAAGCCTCCCCCCATCACACAAAAGTGAAAAGCTGGACGAGTCCAAAATATCAGGTCGAGTCCGGTGTGACTAAGGCTGCACTATAGGCCTTTTCACTCGGTGTGCAGCAGGACCCAGCATCGATTGAAAATAGAATATAAGGCCTTAAATGAATTCAGATTGCGAAAAACTAATTAGATACCACGGCGAGACTCTGAGACCATAAGTAAAGCCAGATTTTAGATTGGAGTGTCTTCATAAGCCTTGTGCGAAATAATAATAACTTAAAGCGCCTTCTCGGGCTGATCAAGCAGCCCTGAGCGACTACGGTCACTATTGGTTCCTCGCCGGTGGCCAAAGAATCTATTGAAAGTTCTTGTGGCAAACACGACACCACCACCAATGTTTGCGACGCGGCTTAGCCAGTCGAAGAAAGACATGCGAGTGTCCTTGACTCTAACCGCAATTGGATCAAAGTCGTAGTCAAAAAATACACCAGGAAGTACGCCGAATTCGCCTGTCGACTTCTCCGCCTCAGTCACCGTGTACTGATTTGTCTCTAACTTGACGCCAAGGGCCTCATAAGTGGTGGGCACAATGCTCAAGAAGTACACAGTTGCAGTAGGCTCGGTGAACACCTTTTCGGTTAAATCCAGCGGATTTACTTGGTTCGGATAGTAGTCGCCGAAGCTCAGCTCGCGGATGTGGTGCGATGAATTGAACCGCTTCTGGTTCAGAAACGCGCTTGGAGAGCCTCCCGGAGCGCTGATTGAGAGGCGGCCCTTCACGCGGTTCGTGTCGAAGATGCCAGCAATGCGGCACCACTCAACGTCGGACCCTAAGATTGGCTGTACGCGTTGGGCAGCCACAAGCTCGTTCACAAGCAGACGGTCATCGCTTACATCTTGAATGAAAATGCCTACATTGTCGCACGGTTCCTCTACCGTGATGTCGAGATTGATTTGGAACCTCTCACTGATGCCCTTGTAAACCTCGAACGTGTGTCTTGAGTGCGCGCCCATCAACGTAGATGTCTCAAGGTAGAGAATGAACACAGCCATGAATATGAAGAGCGAGGCCATCACCCTATTCGGGGCGTGCGGCTCGACGCGATAGCTACTCTCGACCTTCGGAAACGCATCGAAGTATCTCAGCATATTGGAGTATTAAGACTAGCAGCAGCAGCAGCAGCAGCAGTCGCTGGCGTGAGGTTTGTGGAGCCCGACGCGTGCACACCACGCTTCCGGACTCTGGCCGTATGTAGTAGTATAGCGACAACATTTTGGGGTGTTTGAGCCCGTCATAGAAAGAAGAAGCATGCTTGACCAGCAGGTTTAAGCTGGTATAAGTAAGGATGCTTAAAGATTGGTAGATGCTTAGTAGAATGTGGGATCGAAGTGTGCTTCACAAACGTCTCGAGTGCTTGTTATCGACGATCAAAACATGTAGAAGCAGCGCCGCGTCCAGCGCCGCCGTCTCCATGTGCCGCTCAGCGAGTCTGCGTCAGTATCAATGGCCCAGTCACCCTCGACTCTGACATGCGATATCTGGCGGTCGTAAGTCCAGGCTGCCGCGTCGGCATCTAACGTCCACGGCGAGCTGGCGTCAAACACCCAGCCTTCCGGCGGTAGTACATCCGCCAATTGTTTCACTGTTGGCGCCAACTGCCTCTCGAGCCGGTATTTAGTGTCTGCAGTGAACATGGATGACGAGTAGACAGCTTGCAGTGAGTTCCACTGCCGCGGCGTAAGGCCCTGTGGCTGCAGCTCAAACGCCTCGACCGTGCGCTCCAGGGGAATGTCGTCGATAATTACGTGCTGTTTGGCCAGCTGCGTGAGCGTTCCCGTAACCTCTTTCACATCAAGACTCGACTGGAATTGCATTTTTTCCAGTTTCTTTTGGGCGGCCTTGACCTGGGGATGCTTCGCCAGAACAACCACCCATCCCGTCACCGAGAAAAACGCCGGCACTGATACATATGTGAGGGCCACTGCCGAAGTGATCAAAGCAATAGCAGCGCCTACGAGCATGAGACATGACGGCTGCGGGTCAGCGAACTTCGCAGGCCCCTCGCGGAACTGATCTACCTTGTCGAGCGTTTCGACTATGTGGGTGAGTGACTGCTGACCCTTACGCACAGCAGCTAGCAAGTTGCGAGTCTGCTTTTTCTCGTCGTCAGCCTCTTGATTTGAAGTCGCTTTCAGCTGTACAAAGTGGTTATCCTCGTACAAAGACTGATTCAGCATGAACTTTGTAGCATAGTTTGGGATCAGCACGTTTGTTATAAAGAGAAATAGCGGCAGCAGCACCAGCCATTGCGGCCGGTAACACAGCGTGCTGTAGGCCATAAGCACCGATACTGTCATCGCCGGCCGCTGCCAGCTCATGAACTCCGCGATACCAAGCTCTACCTGACCGAGCCGTCGCACGCGCCCACCAAGCGCCAACAGCGACCTCGCAAACATGTAGACGCTCAGGGCCGGCACCGTGTCTACCTTGGCTTCCACCGCGGCCGAGGATAAGCCCTTCGACGCGTATTCGTAGAATTTATCGGCCACATGCTTGCGGGGCTGGGTTCTCCAGCCATTGCCCGACATTTTTGCTCAGCCGCGGAAGCAGAGGAGTGACTTCTTTTACTGACAGGCTCCGTGCGTGGCAGCTAGAAGAGGTTCGGGAACGATGACTAGGGCAGGGTTTGACGCTGGAACTGTGGGGTACGGAGAGAGATCCTGCCGACTGTGTGGCCTTTCAAGCAGCGGAGGGAGAGGGAGGGGTGGGGCGGACGCAGCCTTCATTATAACTAGATACAAGTGACACACGCGACAGAAGTGTAAAATCATTTATAGTTTTGAATTATGGAGTCATACATTACCACTTGACATCACGACCTGCTGGCACGTGTGTGCGGAGGAGGCTATTTGAGAATTCCAGAATCTTTTCATTTCATTAAAAAAACATAATTAGACCAGGTGCCTATTTTCCTGCCAAAGAAGAGCGGCTAGACATAGTGCATGATCACGTACGTCATCAGTATGGTCATGGAAATGGGCAGCAGCGCGTACTGAGCCATCAAAGAGACGGCCAAGCAGTTGAGCTCGAGGCTCTCTTTCGTGGGATCTATCCATGCCAGCGTTAAGTATATCTGGATTGTGGCTGAGGGGGTGCCTGACGCCACGGCCAACACGATTGGCGACATTGCATCGCTCACGTCTAGCCATCCAATTGCGCGGAGGCGATGAATCCATGCGCAGGCTATTATGGGTAGAATGGCCAGCTTGAATAGAACTATTAGGACCAGCGTTTTCCAGAATCCTTTCACCATTCTGCCCAGTTTCAGAGACGCAATCGTACCTCCCAAAAGCATGAGACCTAATGGAACCTGGGCGCCAGCGAAAAACGATAGGAACTCCATAAGGAAGTCAAGAGGCGGGTTTCCATCAGGGGCGTCATGGAAGTTCTTGATGTACTGGCCCTTCACAAACACGCGACGAACCCATGGAATCATACAAATGATTATTCCCGCAATCAAAGCCAGCATCTGTGGCATGAAAATGTCCTCTATGGCATTGCCCACGTACTCCAATGCAAAGTTTCGGCTCTTCATGTGGAACCACTTGCGCTTGAATGCCGCCCATGCTCTCCACTGATGTTTCTTCTCTTTCTTCGGAGCGTCCTCGGCGGCAGGATTCGAGTCTCCACTCTGAGTACGAGAGATGAGTTCCATGTTTTGAAACGCGATTGGCGCTGATGGATCCACTTCTATCCTTGATTCAGCGTCCATGAAGAGTTCCCCGGAAATGACCGAAGGCCGCCTGGCAAAGTAGATTTCACTGCTTCCGTATGGCCGCTCCTCCCTCGCCCGTGATGGTGCTTGTGCAGACGTGTCACGGTGGGCTAGATATTGGGCATGGTCGTCTTCATTATACGGTTCATGCTCCTCATGGTCCGGCGCAATGGCGCTGGAGCGGCTTTCCGGATCCGACTTGTGCTCTTCAAAACTACTGACCTTCGAGTCGCTGCTCGACCGTCTATGTAGCGTGTCTTGGTTCGTGAGTTTGTCCCGCAGCCAGCGACACGACCACGTCACAGACTCAATGGACACTACGGGCACAGTCGGTTCTTCTCTACGAGGGTCTTCGCGTTTTGCATCCCACGCCACCAACCGAGTGCCGCCCAAGTTGAACGTGAAGACGAAAAAGATAATTACAATCAAGACACAGTACGCCTGGCCTTTTGCAGCCAGGTCACTCGGCAGTTTGGGGTTTTTGCCCACCGTTTGCACATAGGCCAGAGGCAGGTCACTGCAATTATTGACCATGCAACAGAGAAGAAGGCCACCAAACCACGCGCGCGGAATTGGAGACACGAGTCTAATCACAAACCCCCAGCCAAGGCCGATTGCATAGTAAATGAACCCAGAGAAAACAATGACACCAAAAAGCTTGATGTCAGTGTCCTTTATTTGTGAGACAATGTTGTTGAAGACCAAGCATGGTACGAAGACGTTCAGCACAAGTACACTGATGCCCTTTGAAAGTTGCGGCGTGAGCACCTTTTTTTTGGAGAGCAAAAAGCCCGTGCCAATGCTAAGGTAAATCTTTATCATTGGCTTGAACGCCATCCAGATGGCTTCATTGAGCGCAAAGCTGTATGGCCGGTCAACGGCCCTTTCAATCATTGCCGCCCACCGAAAGAGATTAGGTTGCCAGTCTGAATGTGGCAGATCTTCGGCGCTTAATTGGTACTTCGATAAACCTATGTGGCAGGTTTAGGGGTGAGCACTGGCCGTGCCTAGCGTCGGAATGGGCTCACAACGTCGACTAAAAGCGTCTGCAAATGAGTCGATATCGAACTCCACAAGCGCACACAAACCGTATCTAATGAATTATCTTGTCAGTTAGTGGCCTGTCTAACGGACACGCTTTCTGCCGCATATATAAATGACCCTTACAAACTTTTAACCCCGCATTGTCGTAATCAACGAGCCAGTGTGTACCGCTGCCGTGCCTGACACAAAAAAAAGAGTCAGACCATATAGTGGAGCTCCGCATCTCGGTGCAGGTCCAGGAGCGGCGGCGGGAGAAGCCGCAGTGGGCTATGCGACCGCAAGTCGGATTAACTAAGTGAACTAGGATCACCGTTTTTTTCGAAACCATTTTGCAGTCACCAAATACTACCTACCTGGGAAAGCCAAGCGGAAGAAAACACAGCGTTTCTTTTGTATCTGTTTCGTTTTTCAAATGACTGAAGCGCACCTACGGGGTCCGGCGACCGACATTCGAGATGTGAAGCAGGACTTGGCTATGTATAGCATAAACGCAAAGGTAGTTAAAAAAAATAACGAGACTCACCTTTTTTTTGATGGCTCGCGCTCATCTGTAGACAAGTTCTGCGCTTCCTCTGCTACGGCATGGACTCTGTGTTCTGGGTGTGATTATTGTGTTGCCAAGAAAACAAAAGCCAGGACTCAGGGATCGAGAAGAGTAGCTCTGTATCCACCGCTGATCTTATTGCCCACGGGGTCAGCAGCAAATCCAAGGGAGGTGCAAGATGTGCTTGACCGTTATCCAAACTACACGCATGTGGCAGCCAATGCGCCCATCCAAGTTGGAGACCCTGTGCGCCGGCCCAAACTAATACCGTTGGCGGGTGACTTTGGCACATTCACACCATCTGCCCGACCTTCTGCCTCGGATCTACACGAGGCCTTCTGGTGCACCTGTGTGCAAAACGGCATATATCAGACATGGGCGCCCATGTACACGATGTTTAGCCGCGGAAACATCACGGAGAAGAAACGTGTGCTCACAGACTTTGCGTCGCAGTCACCTATTACGAGCTCGACAGTCATTGATTTGTACGCCGGAATCGGCTACTTCACGTTGTCATACGCCAAAAATAAGCCAAAGGTAATTTACTGCTGGGAAATCAACTGGTGGAGTGTTGAAGGCCTACTTCGAGCCGCAAGGCAAAACAATTTCAAAGCAAGGGCAGTTCAAGACAACGAGCAGTACCTGCCCGAGCCTGACGACTGCATTGTTATATTTGTCGAAAATAATCAGCGTGCCCTCCAACGACTGCCGTCTCTCAAACTGACAAACATAAGCCATGTTAATATGGGGCTCCTGCCCGACTGCCATGATGCCTTTCCTGTGGCTCTTGGCTTAGCAGAGCAGTCTAGCAGTGCGCCCGTTTTTCACATCCACGAAAACGTACGCATCGTGGAGCTCGACCATTGGAAGACCGTCATGTCTGAGATGTTTGGAGAGTGCCTGCACGTCGAGAGAATAAAAAGCTACTCGCCTGGAATTGTCCACGTGTGCGGCGACTTCACCCCGGCTCTTCAGCACAAGAGCGAAGACGAAAGTGGTCGCAAGTGACATTAATTAATGAATGCACTACAGAAAACAGACATGACGCGAAAGAAACGACGGAATTATTAAACATAAATAAATAAATGTCGCAGGCATTGACACAGGAATCATGCTGAGTTGTGCCGCAGACGTTATTGCTTAGATCCTATTGACACAATTGCGGAAAGCCGGATCAGGCTCCGCTTGGGATGCCTCCATCATTTGGAAGCTGGTTAGGCCCGCTCATTAGCATGCCTTGTAGTTGCTCAGCAACCGCCGTAACGATAACTGTTCGTCTTGTGTGGTCCTCACGCTCGTGCTTCTGGCTGCTGCCATCTTTGGGTCCAGTGAGAGCAACTTGCGGCTCGCCATCTATGACACCCGTGAACAGGATGCCCTCAGGAGCGGACTCCTTCTTATCACCATTCGTGAAGATGCGGTCTATTAATGGCCGCAAACAGGCCTTCCCTGCCTCTGTGCGGAAGTGACGCCCAAGAGCATCGGCTCGGGCAAACCGTTTCTTGCAACCCCAGGCCATGTCGGTATATTCTCCACAGCAAACAAACCGCTTTTCTCCACTGTGTAGGGCCTCATGCCGTTTGCGATCATGTTGACGCGCAAATGCCTTGCCGCAGTGTTTACAAGCAAACGGCCTCTCGTCTGTGTGTGTGCGCATGTGGCTTCTCAGGTTGTACGCGCGCGTGAATCGCTTATCGCATAATTCGCAGGCAAACATTTGACCGCCCTTCAGGTCATTCGTTGGTTCGTAAGGGCTCGAGTGCGAGCGGTGCCTCGTTTGAGGGACGCCTAGCTGCGCGGGCTGGCCCAGCGTCGGGCTGGCATGATGCACTTGGATCTTCGGGAACTCCATGGAGCCCTCGGTGTTCTGGGTCTGAGCAGCCAAAGTATCCAAGAACGCCGTTCGTTCCCTGTCGCCCCAGTTGTCTGACAACGCGCGAGAGTGTCGTAGTGGCACGTCCAGGCGATGGAAACCCTCGAAGGGCACCGGGTCTTGTAGAGATTCTTCAATCATGGGACTCGCAACATCATTAGAAAAGCCATGTGACGAAGAGTCGTTGGAGGCATCGAAGCCACTGAGAGGGCTGCCAATCATTGGGCTAGCCAGCGGACTCTCGAGCGGGCTCTCGGCACTGTGTATGCTGTGTGGGGTTCCTGGTGGGATCGTATCACTTGGAATCAAAGGGCTCATCTGCGGACTAGTTTGAGGGAATCCCGGTGCTCCCGCGTAGCCGCGCTGTACGCTAATGTGTGGGCTTGCACCGGGGGAGCTGTCATAGGACCCGCCGAACTCATCTTTCATGGAGTTTTGAAACATAGGAACTTGCCCGCCCTTCAAAGGTACGCCAGACGCAGAGTACATCGGAAACGCCTCATCAACATAGTTGTGGGTATTGGATGGGTTCTCGTCGGGCTCGACAACGTTAATTACGGGGTCTACGCGAATATTCGGTGGTGCGTATCCGTACGACGACGGCAAGTCCGTATTCAGGCCCAGGTTGGGGGCGTTCCCGTTGGCATAGCCCATGTGGCTCGCGTGGTGTTGCTGCTGCTGCACTCGCCCGTTGAGAGGCGCGCCCGCCGCCGGCGCGTTCACGTCACGCGCAGGCACAGCAGGACGGTCCATTGAGGCGGCATTAAACGGCTCCGGTGCAGCCGGATCGAGCAGGTCATAAAGATCCAGCTCTTCTAGCGAATTAATTGGCTCGTTCTTGACCTGCTGCTGTATTGGAATTCCGTGGGGCATGGACCCCGCATAAAACATACTGCCCTGGTCGAGCGGGATTTGTGACCTCGCCATGGTGCCATCAGAGCCTGGCCTTAGCTGCCGGTCCGATCGTTGCAAGTCCTCCTCAAATGAATGAATAAACTCCTCCATATCGAACCGATCCATGACGTCCAAACTAAGCTCCAACACAAACACAAAACTTATATTTAACCTGCTGACAAACGATCTCGATGTCAGTCTTCAGACGTCGTTTTAGGGTTGCCCGTCGTGCGGGTCAGATGCACCTATAACGCTGAGTTGTGCGTTTTCCGGCAAGCGCGCGATAGTTGAACAGAGAGCTATTTAGAGTTTTCGGCCTTAGTGCGCAAAGTATCCACTGCTTCAGCCGTGCGTGGAGTAGATCGCTTAACCATAGGGGATGCACACCTCCGATCACGCATGCTTTCTATACACACCCGAGTGCAGAAGGAACGCGGTGATCACGGTGGACTTGCATAAGATGACGTAGGTGGAACTGCAAAAATCGTAGGTTAAAATTCATAATTAGCACGTTGAAACCACATAACCAAGTTTGAATCCCTCACCAGCGCGATAACTGGTGAGGGCGATCGCTCAGCCATTCGCCACCGTTCCGCTGAAAGCTGTGAACACGTTAACGGAAACTACCCTACGGCGGCTTCGCATCCTTGCCGGGCAATTGTCGATCATGCAGGTGACATCCGTGATCTCATCGCCGTTACAGTGCCAGTTGGGAGAATAAGGCTGCACACTCTGTGGCTTTTACTGCTCCATGCTAAGCCTCCCCTAAAAATCACCAAAAGGCGACTGTAAGCGTCGCAACTCCGATCTACGATTTCGAAGCGGCGCTTGCCCTCTACTCCAGGCACTGCCGGCTGACGGATTTCCGTGTTCTAAGCAATCTTTTTTATATAAAACCGAGGGCGTAATTGCGCATGACCAGCGTACGTTCCTTGGACGCGTGCGCGCAAACACCAATGCATTCGTAAATTAAAGTATGAGGCCATCCATGTGGACGACACTGCTCTCCATAAGGAGAAAAATATGCGCACACACTCTCTGTAATGCGGTTGAAGAATGCTGCCTGCTCAAAACACGGTACCTCTTAGCGACAAATAAATAAACAAACCTCCTTGACTACTCCCTGCCCGGAGCGACGCGGTTGTTGCTGTAGTGCTCATGCTCATCATAATGACTGCACAGGCATTCGGCATAATTGTTGTGTGACTTGTCATGTCACCTTCGTTCAATGTCCGTCAATAGAAGTTTCAAAGCCGTCGGGAACGAGATAGCCGCGGCCGTTTCCGAACGCGGTGTGTCGTCATTCGACCACTCGCCTTGCTGCAGCACGTTGCCAATAAGCCGCAGCAGATCGTCTCGCGTGACTTTCGTAGTTTCTTGAACAGAGTGCGTGACGCCGTTCACGCTATACACTTCAAACTCCGGCATGTTACCGGGTCCCACCACGGCGTTCGTCTTATCGAGCACTCCAATTTTGACATTCGAAGTGTCGAGCGGCAAGAACAGCAGCATGAAGGAGTTACGCGCAATTGTACTAACGCGGACGAAGTCCTCCCACTTCACAGTGACAACCTGCAGAAGGCAGTCAGACCGCACGTCCACCTCGACACTTCCCGCGAACGCCATGAAGCGCATCATCTGCATGATTCTCAACGCGTCCGCGACGTAGTAGTACACTACGGTGGGCACGAGAGGAAACCGTGAATCGATGTGAGCGAAGCTGCGGAAAAGCTGCCCGCCAGAGGCGGCCGCTTGTTCAATGGCAGTTCGTAGCAAAAGGTGCATCTCCCCGCTACAGGACCGAATGTCTATACAGCGGTTGGCGGCGGCGCGCACAAGTTTCATTTTGGCGATGAGATAGCAAGGCCTTAGCGGCGTCAATAAAAGGTTCTCACTTTCAGGAACGCCGATATACACGTCGGGGTCGCGGTGCATTTTAGCATACCCGACATGAATCAGGGCCATATGGTTCTCAAGGAGTTGAATTGACGTCAGCGCAGTATCGACAACGCGCTTCAGGTCTTCTACAGTCGTTGCGACGGAGATATCGCTCAGCGCACGCTGATAGCTGATCATGGCCTCCATGAGAGGACCGCTTGTTATTATGTGTGGCGAGAAGTCCTCGCCCAGGCAATTGTTCAATGGGTTTGGGACGCCGTCTTCGCCGTCGGCAATATCATATGAGTCGCAGACATTGTGTACAACGTCCGAGAAAAAGTAGGACAGCTGAGACAAAGGCGCGAAGTTATTCACAAGCATGTAGGGCAAAATTGTGATTGCCGCAATGTGTAGTACGAGGCGTTCCTTAGCAAAGTCTGTAGTGGCCCTAAGCTTACGCATGAGAGTGACACTATTTGCGTAGAACTGTAGCAGCGTACTGATGCCGCGCTCCTTATGCCACAGCGAGAACTGGCAAATGACTGCCAAAGCAAGATGCTGGTCAAAGCCACTCGGCGAATCTACGTCGTTGCGCAGGATCTCGTCAAAGTACATCTGGATTTCCTTCTGTGGTTTGGACGCCGAGTTCAGCGCAACCACACACACAATGGCCATGGCTAGTAGCGGCCACTTTTCGTCAAGATCCACGATCGCCGTAGGCATTCGCAGCAAGATGAGCACGGGAAACAGGGTTGAGTTCGACCGGAAGCGCGTGTAGAACCCCTCTGCGTCCTCGACTGTGAACAGCTTTGCAGCAATGGCGCGGCGCAGCGGAGATATGCCAATAGCCCGGAGCTTTGTCTGGGCGTCCCGAATTATGTGCTGCAGATACACAGCATGCTCCTCTTTTGCGTGGGCCTCGTCGAATACAGGCTTGTCCTCGGGCGTAAGATGCGGGTTCCCAGCACCGTCGGAATCCGGGGAAAAGTCCGTATATTTAGACGAATCCTTGCCAGAGGCGCCGCCTTTCTTCTTCCCCTCAGTCGTGATACACAAGGTGTGGCTCCGTTCACATCTGACGCAGGTCGTCTCTGTGGGGCTGGCATACTCGCACCGCACCTTCAGTTGCCTGCATCTCACACACGCCTGCCTTTTTCGCCACACCGAGTTGAAGTCCATCAGTTCCCTTGTTCTGCGAACCTAATGTATCTGATATGTCATGGACGAGCTCTGCCTATGTTTGATGCACGTTGATGATGTAAGTTCTTCTACTACTACCACTAGTGTCGGGGCCGCCCCAAATGCGTGAATTCAGAATTGCGGTAATAAAACCGCTTGGAGCGGCAATCGCAAAAGCACGAGACCGTAAGATAAGTTGTGGCCTGGCGTTTCACTTTAGACGCTTTTTATTTTATTACTCCACGATACGGCATTAGTTTGAACAGGGAAAGGTTAGCTCTGCGTGTTCGATGCTGTGCCGCAGGATGCGACAACGTCACTTAGGTGATATACTTAGTGGCGCGCCGCCACCTTGAGTAATGAGCTTCTTGCAGATGTCCAAGCTCGCTGCCACTGCGTCAGTGCGGATCGCTGGACAGACCGCGAATTGTCGGTTGGGCTGCTAATTTCAGTACAGCAGTTACAACTCTCTGTGAAGACGGCTCGCGTTGATGCTGACATCACCACCACCCTGTCACCACTCGCGTTCATCGCTAGAGCGGCGCTGGATTTAATTCAACCGCGCGTCATTGAGCAGCTGAGTGATTCATGCACGTGACGGCTTTTTCGCTGGGCAGCGACGGGTCTTCTTTGTTTACGACGACGAAGCGTGCATAGTAAATAGCTCGCATGCTAAGCACGCGGTATGCTCGAGTGCCCACAGGGCAATTTCTAGTCCGCCATTGCCTGAGCCGTTCTTTCTGTGGGACGCGATGCGCGCTGAAAAAGAAGGCGGCAGCGGCATCAGCGACGGCCCCCGCGGGCGCAGCAGAGCCAAGTTTCAACGCAGATGAGATGAAAGAGCGGCTTGAGAACGTCTTAAAAGCATTTAACGACAAAGTAAAGGAGGCAAAGTCTAGTGCAGTCAGCACAGAGAAGTTCCAGAACCTGGAGGTTGACTTAGGCCACGGGTCGTCGTCGGTCCTCAAACACCTCGCAGCCATCGCTCCGCGCGGCAACAAAATCAACATAGTTGCATTCGACCCAAAACAAGTGAAGTACATTCAGACGGCAGTTGTGTCCAAAATGGGAGTGCCAGCCGAGCCCTTTGGAAGCGACAAGCAGACGCTCAGTGTCACTATGCCGCAGCAGACAGACGCCAAGAAGGCCGCCAGCTCAAAGCTCATCAAAGAGGCATTTGAGAGTCTTCGAAACAACGCGGCAAACAGAAACTCCATAGCGAGCATCCGTGGCAAGTACATTGCTCCTCTCAAGAAGGCGTCGTCGTCCAAGGGTGGTGTTTCGTTGAACGACGTGAAGAAGCAGACGCAAGAAATCGAGCAGCTGGCCAAAACATACACAAACAAGCTGCAGGAGCTGTTCAAAAAGAGCTCCTGAAAGGGCTCAAAGCATGCGCGAACGCATTGGGGGTTAGTCAATCTTGTTGCAAGAGCCGTGTGCATACGTCGCTTCAAAAAAAATAGTACTGTTTCATACTCGTCGGTGGTTATGCACAATACAGACATATACATAAACGGTCGCATCTTGGATTACTTAGTGACACACATGATAGCTCGCACATCTCCTCAAGTGATCCTCAAGTGTCCTTGCTTGAGTTCGTCTGCTTCATGGCTCCTAAAAGGCGCCGTACTCCGCGGAACATCGCCCACCACGAAGCCGAGTAGCCAACGTCATTGAACGAGCGGACCATGACCCACGCCTTGCTGACGGATGGAATGGGGTAGTCCAGGGCCCGCGGAATGAAAGTCGAGATGAAGGGCACTCTGTCGAAGCACACGGACTTCTCGAGGCAGAGGCCTCTGAGGCCCTCTGCGCCACCGAACTTGCCGTAGCCACTGCCGTCGACTCCGCCAAATGGCAGCTGGCACAAGTGATAAGTTGCGAAGTCGTTGATGGCCACGTTGCCGCAACGCAAGGCATTGGTTACACGCTCCAGCGTCTGCTTGTTGCGGCCGAACACTGAGGCACCCAAACCGAACTCCGTGGAGTTTGCCAGCTCGATGCAGTCGTCAGTACTGGTGGCCGCGCGCATCACGAGCAGCACGGGGCCAAACACCTCCTCCTGGGCGATGCGCATGGAGGGCGTGACGTGAGTGAGCATTGTAGGCTCGAAGTAGATTCCCAGTGGGTACTTTGGATGCGCGTAGCGCTTACCGCCGGAAACAAGAACGGCGCCGCTTTTTACAGCGTCGTCAATCAGCTGCTCCAGTCTATCGATGTGAGCGGCGTTGCTCAGGGCGCCCATGTCGATATTGGCCACTTCGTCGATGGAGCTTCCGATACGAAGCTGTTTCACGCGCGCCGCCAGCGTTTCTACGAGTGCGTCGTGTACTTTCGCGTGCAGGATGACTCGCTCAACACCTATACAGTTCTGGCCGGCTGACTGGAACACGCCGCGCATGATGATGGAAGCGACGTCGTTGAGATTAGAATAGTCCTCGAGCACGATGAGGGGGTCTTTGCCGCCGAGCTCGACAACGACGGGAGTGAGCGGCTTGGCAGCGGCCTTCACGACAAGGTGCGCGACGGGCCGCGAGCCAATAAAGGTGATGTGTTTGACGAGCGGGTGGGTTGTCAGAGCGTCAGCCTGTTCGGGCCAGCACGCGACGAGCTGCACGAGGTTCGGGTCGAAGCCGTGCAGATCGAGCGCGCGCTTGGCGATCTCGACAAAGAACTCTGAGGACCAGACGACCTGCTCGCTGCACTTTACCACGACGGCGTCGCCAGCAAACAACGAGGCAGCTATGGGCCCAAGCAGGTTGTGCAAGGGGTAGTTCCACGAGACCATGGCGCACACGACGCCGAGCGGCTCGTAGCGCACCTCGGCGCCCTTGTAGGCCATGAGCCAGCCGGCGCTTCCCTGGCGCCGCGAGGGCTTCAGCGCGTCGCTGCCGTTACGGATGATCCACGCCAGCTTCTCGAGCGTGACCATCACCTCGCCCAGCGCTGCGTCGACCATCGTCTTGCCCGTGTCGCGGCAGGCCACCTGGCACACCTCCTGTTGGTGCTCCGAGATGTATCTGAGCATGGTCAGCAGCACGGCAGAGCGATCCTTGGTCGACGTGGCCCGCCACTTGGCGCCCTGCCAGGCCTGGTGCGCCTGCTTGACCTTCGCGTCGATGTCGGCCGCCGACGCGGCGCGCACCTGTCCGAGAAGCTGGCCCGTGGCCGGGCACAAGCAGCGGATGAAGCCCGGCTCCTCAGGGTCGTGGATGCTCATCACGTTCACGCGCCTGCCCTTCCAATGCGGCTGCGCGGCCTCGGGGATGGGCAGCGTGAACGCGCGGCCGCGGCCGCGTGCGCGTGACCGCGTGCCGCGCAGAGTCCTGGCAAATAAGAACACGCTGGCGGCAACTATAAGCGCCACCGTGCTCAGCGCGCCGAGGGGCGAGCGTGCCGCGAGCTCGAGGCCACTTTGCATCCAGGCCATGTGCGTTCAGCAACGTCTACCTTACTAACCGGTGCATTTAGTGTGCGCACCCCAACCGCGCGCGCCCACGCGTCGCACGACGCGGCGAGCAGCCAAATACGGCAATTACGATATATATTTTTACATGTATACAGAGAGAGCAGAAAGCGCGCTCTCCAGTGCTGCACGGACCAGGCCTACCCATGAAACGCGTAGAGCACTTTCCAGGAGCTAGCGCGTTGACCAGCCGGACGCAAAAACCGCAGCACGTCCGACGTAAAGTCTTTTCCGTTTCAGCATGCTCAGGCTCTGCGAAGGGTACGTGGGCCCGACCCGTGCGAACTGCGAGGGTGCGAGAGTCTGAAAGCAGCGAGGCGAGGTCTTGCTTCGTTTGGCCTGCACACGCTCCGCAGTGTGGCCCGCAGTGTGGCCCCAGCGCGGCCCCAGCGTATTTAGTAGTAATAGCAGCTACAGGCACCGCTTGTAGCGGGCAGCCTAATTAGTGCTGATGCATTGCTTCACGAGGAAGTCCAGCACGCCCTGGCGGCCTTCGTCAGCCTTTTCCTTCTGGGCCTCAATGTCGCCCTGCGCAGCGTCGCTGGTGGCCGACTCCGCTTCCTTCTCATTGACCTCGAACTGCGACGTGCTGTTCTTGAACTCGTCCTCCTTCTTCTTCCTGTACTCCTCGATCTCGGCTGCCGCGTCCGTCTTCGAGGCCTTGATGCGCTGGCTGCGGTACGCCCTGGCCTCCTGCACTATCTCCTGAGCCTTATTCTCGGCATCCAACAGCGTCTGAATTCCGCTCGAGTTAGAGGCAGACATCCTTAGTTCGACAGCAGACCTCCACTAGACGGCAATGGTCTGGGAGAGTGTCGTGGTGCCATAAGGCGCAGTGTCAGCACTGCAGATAGCGGCGGCTCTGCCACGTGCAGGTGCGCGGCTTACTCAGCACGCTCGCCAGCGCTGCGGGTGCCTTGGGGTTGGGGTTTTCTCGCTGCAGGCAGCAGAACCACCAACATAAATAAATTTATTTTTTGGGGCCGCGCTTGCTCTATCCCTCATGGCTAGAGGAGTATGTGCTGCTTGTGGTCTTGAGAGCAAGTACAAGTGCCCTGCATGCGAGGTAGAGTCGTGCTCTGCGAATTGCGTCAAGCAACATAAAAGCACAACGGGATGCACAGGCCAGGTCGATCCCACGAGGTTTGTGCCGAAACCCGAATTGTTCACGAGCCTCGGCCTCAACCGAGACTACAATTTTCTCCAGCGCGTGGGCCGGGAGATCACGGTCGACAAGAATGCGTCGCGCGCGCACCGCGTGTTCAAGCCGCGCGACCAGTGGCGCGCTGGCGTGAAGGTGCGCGCCATGGCCAAGGGCATGTCGCGTGTCAAAAGAAACCGGTCGCGCTGGAACAAGGCCACAGACCAGTTCGAGTGGACAATAGAGGTTCTTCAGGCCGGCCAGCCTGCAATGTTTGTTCAGCTTGGCGACAAAGCCGAGGTGCATGCGCTTTTGGAGAAGGCCGGCTGCGCGCCGTCTTACGACGTAGTGTTCCGAGACGCTGACGGCCAGCGGTCCTTGCTGGCAAAGGACCAGTCGATTGCTGATGCATTGAAAGGGCGCGTTGTGCTAGAGTTCCCCTGCATTGAGATCGTCGAGGCGGGCACCTTCGGGTCGGAATCCTCGTCGGAAAGCGACTCCGACAGCGACTCTAGCGATTCGGATAGCGACTCGGATAGTGACAGTGACTCAGATGCGCAAGCCGTGCATTTTGCGTCAACAAAGCAGCCTGTACACACGGACACCACCACTGACGGGGGGCCAATTCACTCCGGCAGCGCCCTGGAAACCGCGTTAGGAAGCGCGATCCCACAGGCCACAAACACAGAATCCCCACTCAAACCAGCCGAAGTTACCCGTGGCATAGCATCACCACCCACGGATACAGACACCAACGCGGCGGCGGTTCAAAACGTTACTATTTACTCTACAGCGCCGAGCCTGGAGCCTGCTGCCGCAGACGCCGAGTCGGACTCCGAGCCGCCTATAGAGGAGTCTTCCAAGGCTCAATAATTTATTTCCTGGCAGGTTTATGTACATGCATGTCCGACTTGAAGGGGAAGCCCGGCACTTTTGGCTGCGGGAACGCCTCGTCGCACTCAATGGCGGAGACCGTGGTCTCTCTGGGCTTGTGCGAGCGCTGCTTTTTCGTCGCTTTTCTTCGCTCACTGCCGTTGGTGTTGTCAGGCAGAGGGCGCTTCCCCGGCGGGCTGACCGGGTGCGGATCGTCGTCCGAGGATGCGCTGCTGCCAACAGGCGCTGATGCGCCTTCGTCGTCGACAGAAGCAGCCCTCAAAACCTCTTTCTCGAGCTCTTTCGCCTCCTCAGCCATGCCGCGCAGCGTCTCAGCGTCAAGCATCCAGTTCTTGTTGGAGACTCCGGGCGCCTGCGCCGGGTCGTCCACAAGATCCTTTGCGTCGTCGAAAGAGCCCGCCGGCTGGGCAGGGCACGCGGCAGCAGAGATGATCATGCCCCGGATCATGGGCTCCATGTGCTCGTGCTCGAGCTGGGCCAGCTCGGCCCAAGTGAACTTGTCACACAGCGTTTTCATGAGGCGCATGCGTGTCTGGATCGAGCCCTGCTCGGTGCCCGGCAGATGCTTGCGCAGCTGCACGCGGAACTGCTGCACATTGCGAATGGCCGCTGCAAACTCGAACTTCTGCGCGTGGCTCGCCAGCTCGTTGAGCACGCGCTTGGCCAGGCGTGGCGCGCCCGACCCGGTCGACACCATGACCTTGAGCGGGCCCTGCTCGAAGTTGGCCCCGAAGTAGAAGTCGCACAGCGGCGGCACGTCGGCAACGTTCACGGGAATGTGGCGCCGGCGACAGCTCTCGGCAATCTTCACGGACGCAGCGTGGTCGTCGATCGCCGTGAGCACCATGGACCAGTGCTCGATCTTGAGGTCGCCCCTCTCGTACGTGCGGTTGAACCAGCGCACGACGTTGTCCTTCACGAGGCTCTGGATGTGTTCCGTGAGCTCGGGGGCCACGATCGTGACGCGGGCGCCGGCCGCCGCCAGCTTGCGCACACGAGTCTCCGCAACCTCACCGCCACCCACTAACAGAACCGGCTTGTCCTGCAAGACCCACGCGATGGGTAAACTCATTGCCAACCTGTGCAGCTGAGTCGGACGCCAGCTGAGTTGAGGCAGCGCCGGGTTAGGTCTGCGGCCGCCGTCAGCACAGAAGAAGAACGGCGCGCACGATCAGTAGCTGGCCGCGCGACCGGCCGACTCCGGCCGACTCCGGCCGACTCGGATGAGCCATTGTATCAAACAGTGAATTGCATTATTTCATAACCACTAAAAACTTTATGTAGACTGCATTGCATGAGCTATTCTCAGAGTTCGAAGTCCGATTGAGCTCACTGCCTTCAACGCAACGCTTCATTGCGAATTTTGCTGCGCCTGCGCTTGTGCCTGCGCCTGTGCATGGGCCTGCAGCTGACGGCCTGCCTCCTGCAGACGCGTCTGGGCCGCACCCCACTCTTCCTTGAAGATCTCCGACTTCAGCTTCAAGATCTCCTCCTCGCTCTTTGGACCCTCGCGCTCGACTGTTTGCTTGAGGCGGTTCTCAGTGTTCATCATGCTCATTGCTAGTGCGTTCTGCACGACTGGGTGCAGCGGCTTGCCGTCGGGGCCCCTCGCAACCAGACCTGGCCCGGCTCCGTTGGGCGCCCCGGGCTGAGCAGCCGCTGCGCCGGCCAGGCCAGCAGCTCCCGTCGCGCCCGTCGCGCCCGCCGCGCCAGCAGCAGCTCCAGCGGGCTTTGCAGACTTGCGCTTCTTCAACTTCTCCTTCTTCGGCAGCGTCTTCTCGCCGCTCCATGCCCATAGCGGCTTGAAACTTTGAAAGAACGAGACGTCGGCAAACAGATTCGGGAACAGCCAGATGCCCTTGCCAGGCACTACAACCGTCACGACAAACAGAATCAGCCGCAACACGGTGATAACAAGCAGCATCCCTAGAAACGCCATGGCCACGAGACTGCCGTAGTAGGCGAGCTTGCGCAGCGGCGCGGGCCACAACTGGAACAGAGCGAGGCCAACGCCGCCGACGAGAACGGCCGCGCCGTAGAGATAGTTGGAGATTGGCACCGGGTTGTAGAACCACACAAAATACTGCTCGTCGCCAACGCGCTGCTGCGGCGCGACAAGCACGCACGGCACGCCGCTCTGCGGCTTGAGCCCCTTTGCAAGCGCGTCCTCGACCTCCAGCTTTGTGACGTTAAACGCGAACTTCTCGGTGGGAAACTTCGCCAGCACCTGCAGCGCCGCCTCCTTCGACGGCAGCGCCGGCAGCAGCGGTTGCTTCTTGCGTGCCAACTCGTATGCTGGGTCGAGCAGCGCGCGCACGGCGCGCTTCATGCGGAACATGTCCCAGCGCTGGCCGCCCATAAGAGCCGGGCGCTGCTTGAGCAACGGACTGCGGCGCAGATACCGGGCCACAGCCAATGTCTGGCGGTCGCACGTCTTGAGGTCCGGTGGTGACGGAGTGATTTGTACCGACATGTCGTGTTAGCTTCCACCGTGGGGCTTTGGGAACCTTTCAAGCGCTGCTGCTGCTGCTCCCGGATTAGGTGATGCCCTGAAACTGACACCTAACCCGTGCTGCGCTGCTGGGCTATGGCGCGCTAGACGGTGCTGAGGCAAGAAGAAAATCAAAATTAGTGAATGTAACAGATATAATATAAGTTTAGTCCGCCTACAGGCGCGCTAGCTTGCTCATTTATGTAGTGTGGAGAGGTTGTTGATGTTCATGGGTTTGGCATTTGTGTGTGTAGTTTGGAGTAAGTTGGTCGTAAGCTCGGAGCGTCGTGAACGTGTTTAGGCAGAGGGTGTTCCGGAGACAGAGTGCACGGCAGAGGGCTGCTCGCCGGCTCTGAGAATGCGCGAGCCGTCGGACTCCACGAGATCCACGTCCTTGCGCTCGACATGCGCCTTTTTCCAGACCTCGACCTCACAGCCGCCACGCACAACTGCAATACGCATCGTGGCCAGCAGATTATGCGCGGCGTTGTGGTGCTTGTAGACACCGCCATTGAACACAGCCGTGCCATCCTTTCCGACCGCCGAGCGGATGAGAGTACGTCCGCCAGGGTGTCGGTCAACGAAGTCGGTGACATCGTGCACAATGCCAGAGATAACAATAAGGTCGCGCTCCTTCGATGCGCCCTTGAAGTCGTCGAACTCGATGACGGGCAACTGGTCGATGGGCACGCCCCAGTTCAGGCGATTCCGCCACCGGTCAAGCTTCTTCTGCTTCTGTTGCACGATACCCTGCTCGATGGCATTCTGCGAGAACCGCTGCAGATTGTAGGCCAAGCCCAGCTGCTGGCACACGTAAATGAACACCTTCGTGGGGTCGTATTGATACCACTTCAGCGCATTGCGGTAGTCGCTCGGGAACTCGTGATGGAAATTGTGGTAACCCTCGCCAGCCGTCACGAGCGCCGTCAGAAGATGGTCGCGAGGCGTGTGGCGGTCGTCAAACGGCTGCTCGCCAATCCAGTGCGCCAGCGAGTTCACGCAGAACGTGGCCTGATGAACGAAGAACAGGCGCAATACGCCAGCGTAAAGCAGACCGCCCTTGTAATCACCCCAGCCAAGACCAGCAACGAGCATGGGAATCACGTAGGCCGTGGCCAATAGGAACCACACATAGTGCTTGTGCTGGAACACAATCAACTTGTCAGTGAGCAAGTCACTGATGTCGGTGCGGCCCTTCAACCTTGGGTTCTGCTTGAAGACCATCCAACCCAGGTGCGAGTACCAGAAGCCGCGCTTCGCATTGTACGGATCCTTGTCTGTGTCTGTGTAGCGGTGGTGCGTGCGATGGCCGTTGCTCCACCACTTAACGGAGCCCTGCACGGCGCCCGACCCCGCCAGCATCAAAGCAATCTTGAGTGGCAGTTTGGCCTCGTATGCACGGTGGGCGAACAGCCGATGGTAGCCGGCCGTGATACCGAACGCCGTCACGAAGTAGTAGAAAACCGCGAAGGCCAGCGTCTTGAGCTGCAGCGACACGAAGGGCACTGCAATGAAGCCGTACAAAGGAACAAGGAGCACCAGCGTCGTGTTCAGCCAGTTAATCTTCAAGAAGAAGTTGCGGAACGTGAGCGGTTGCTCGGAGATGTGCTTCTGGGCACGATGCACCTTGCCAGCCTGGTTTAGCTGGCGCTGGCGCTCGGCTGCACGATTGATGTGCATCCGATTGCGGACCTGAGCACCAGTGGCAATGGCCTCGAGCTCCTCTGGCGAGAGCTTCTCGATGCTCGACATGTTGTTGCTCCGACAAGGCGAAAAGTCAACTTGTCAGTGGCTTTTTTTAAATAGGCTCTGTCGATTGGGATTTTGGGTTGGGGCCGTCGAAAGTATCCGAACCCGTGCCCTGACTATGGCCCCAACCGAATAGCGCAGGTTCTGAGAGGCGCGCGGATCACCACTAAGAGCGCGTCGAAGCGGCTGGACTAATCAACTAGCACGGTTAGCCTTGCTCGCTGCGTATGCACAGTAGGCTGAAAGCCAACTCTGCCAGCAATTGGTCTCAATCCACTCATAAACCCAAATGCAACAGAGGAGCTTTTAATTTTTTCTTGCTTCCGAGCCAAGGCTGAGCATGTGCGTGCGGTAACCCATTCTTATCGTGGCAGGGGTTGCCACAGGTCCATTATCGGACCAGGGCAACAAATAAGAAACAAACAAGAATCGGCATCCGGGACTAGCGCAGTTGCGCGGGTGGTGAAGAGTGCTACCTCAGCGCGTAATCGTTCTTTAAAAAAGCGTCGTTGAACATTTTAAGCCGCTTCCTATGCTCCGCGTTCGTCAGTTTGCCATACCAGTTGCACAACCGCACCTCCACAACCCGCGCCCCAACCCTCGCAAATGACACTTCAGTGTCGTGACGGAACAAGCTGCATGTGCGTGCATGACGAGCTTTGCGTCTCAGCCCGTGCGCTGTCACCAAACAAGCGAATTAGAGCACACACAAATGCCGCGAATTGAGGCAGGGACGAGCGTGTGCTCTGAGCCACGGTGCGGATTTGCGTACAGGCTCGTCGCGCACAGGCGCAACCAATCAATCAATCTTGCGTAAGAAAAGGCGTGCCGAGGCTAGACTTGCTGGCCACACGTGACGGGCGAGAAAAGGCCAGGACCGAGGCACCTGATGCAAGCGCCATGGTAGTACCGCTGGCGCGAGTGTTTGCGCAGCAGCCGCCTATTGCGGCCGTAATACCCCTATTAGACAGAAGTACGAGTTTAGAAGCCCAGCTGGCGATTATACAAGCTCTGGACGGCGTGGACGAGCGCTTCCAAGAACAGATCCTGCGGCACCTTGTGAAGGCGGTCGAGCGCTGGGCGTCCGACGCAGCCGTTGCCGAGGAGGTGTGGGAGGCCTACTACTTGCTGAAGACGCCGGCCGCCATTGCGAGGCTGCGCGAGGCCCGGGACAGCGTTGTGCGTTACGACCTACCGCGTAATCAGCGCGTCGAGATCCATGAAGACCGCAGCACGCTCGTGCAGGGCGGCGGGACGGGCCACCGCACCTGGGAGTCGTCCCTGGCACTCACCGAGTTCTTGTGCAGCAGCACTCCGCTTAGCGCTTGGGGCGCCGCCATTGAGCTAGGAGGCGGGACGGGCCTGGCCGGGCTGGCCATCGCGAAGCTCGGGCTGGCGCAGCGCGTGTACATCACGGACGGCAGCGCGCCGCTGGTAGCGAAGCTCGAGCGGACAATTGAGGAGAACGAGCTTTGCGGCGCTGTGCAAACGTTCGTGCTGCAGTGGGAGGACCTGGCGGAGGCGGCGCGGCTGCCCCAGGGCGCTGTTGTTGTGGCCGGCGACGTGCTGTACGGGCTCCCGAGCCTCTACCACGTTTTTCTGGACTGTGTTGCCGAGCTACGGCCGAGCAAGGTGCTTCTGGCCAACCCGATCCGCAACCCCGAAGCCTACGCGCAGTTCAAAGAGCTGTGCCGCACGCGCGGCGTGGGCGTGAACGTCCTGGCCACGTACTCGGCTGAGAGCGCCGACGAGTCGCACTGGATGTTTCTCGTGTCGGTGCCGCCCATCCCGCTGGAGATTATCGAGCTCAGCTTCGACTGAGCCTGTACATAATATACATGATATCGAAGGAGGAGCGACATGTAGACGCGGTGTTCAGCACAACGGGGTCAATTAATTGGGTAGTTTTTATTATTTTTGGCAATTGCAGCCCAGAGCTCGCCGCGCCGGCTTCTCCTCCTGTCGTTCTGTAAATATTCCTTATACGCGTCTGTAAACACCGGGGCGCGCGCAGTGCGTCTCCAGTTAATAATCGTGGCCGCGCGGGCTGAGGCAGATCGATCCATGAGTCTCGAGAGCGCCAGAGAGGCCGACGAGCCGAGCGAGCAGCCCGCGCAGGAGCAGGCCGCGGCAGCTGCTGCTGAGGAGGACGACGAGTTTGGCGGCTTCGACGAATTCGCCGAGTTCGAGGGCGGCGCCGAGCCCGCGCAAACAGCGCCCGCCGAAGCCGCCGAACTCGCGTCGCCTGTGGCGGGTTCGCCGGCACACAGCGACGCGCCCGAGCCCGTGCATGTGCCAGTGCTTGCCTCGTCGGAAATCGGCGCCGGCGCCGGCGTCGAGGACAAAGTGCGCCGCCTGCTGGTGCCGCCGCCCGCGCGCGTGGAAGTCGGCGACGGCGACGGCGGCACGTCGACAAGCCACCAGCTGTGGCACGTTTTGACGGAGCCGTCGTGGGTGCCTGTGCCGGACTGGAACGGGTCGCGCGTGCACAAGCGGCTGGCGGTGAGCCTGGGCGTGCCGCTGAATCTGGACGCGTCGCTGCCCAAGGTGGCGACGCGGCACATGGTGCTGCCGACAACGAGCGAGGAGAGCGTCGAGGGGATGCAGAAGGTGCCCGAGTGGAGCCTGCTTGCGCTCGTGAGTCCCGAGGCGCTGCACAGCATGACCGGGGATGAGCTTGGCGCGCACACGGCGACGCTGGCTGCGGCGCTCGCGGCGGCCGAGGAGCTGAAGGACGCCATGGAGTCGCAGGAGATGGATCTGCTTGGCGAAAAGAACATTCTGGAGGGCATGGTCGAGAGCCTGCTGGCCTACTCGCAGCGCAACCAGCGCGAGAGTCTCCTGCGCAAGGCGAGCAAGAGTAGGCGCTAACGCAGCTAGCTAGCTATTTATTTATTATTTGCATGTCTGCATGTTTGTTGTATGTTTGTTGGTGTTGGTGAAGGTGAAGGTTGTTCTTGGTAGGGCGGGGTGGATGTGGGGGTTGTTTCCGCTGTTGTTGCCGCCGTTGTTACCGTTAGTGCCGTTAGTGCCGTTGGTGCCGTTGGCTGCTGGTGGCCTTTTGGCCGTCGCGACCAGCTTCAGGACTGAACATACTTGAACTACTTAAAATATATATAGCCTGCGCGCGGGCCCTGTGCCGCCACTCCTGTCATATATGTGTCTGCGCCGCGCAAGCCGCTCGCGCGGCGCAGCGGAGCGCGACCAGGCAGCGCCGCCACGCAGCCTACACCACTATTGCCCTTCAGGCCTCGGCCGGCTTGTCGGAAGAGGGCGCAGCGGCGGCAGCAGCAGCCGCAGCGCTGGAGCCCTCGGCAGGCTCTTCGCTGGCAGCAGTTGCGCCGTCCTGCGGAGCCTCGACAGAGCCCTGCGCGGCGGCGTCGTTCATGTCGCCCGTCCACAGCGTGAGGTTGTCCTTGAGCAGGTTCATGATCAGAATCGAGTCCTTGAACGACTCGTCGCTGAGCACCTCGACCTTGAGGATGGCCTGGTCGAAGGCGTCCTTGGCAAGCTTGCATGCCTTCTCTGGGTTGTTCAGGATCTCGTAGTAGAACACAGAGAAGTTAAGGGCAAGGCCAATGCGGAGGGAATGCGTGGGCGTGAGCTCCGAGTTCGCGATCTCGCTCGCCACCTCGTACGCCTTGAGCGACTCCTGCGCCGCGTCCTCGCGCTCCTGGCCAAGGCAGATCTCCGCCAGGTAGCGGTAGTAGTCGCCTTTAAGCTTGTAGTAGAAAACCTTGTACTCGCCAGTCTTGGCGCTGGGAATGAGGTACGTGTCGAGCACGTTCAGGATGTCGTGGCAGATGTCCTTCAGCTCCTTCTCAATCTTCTGGCGGTAGTCGCGGATGAGCGCCACCTGCTGGCTGTTGCCCTTCGACTCCTCGCGCTGCTCGATTGACGCGACGATGCGCCACGACGCACGGCGCGCGCCCACCACGTTCTTGTAGGCCACGGACAGTAGGTTGCGTTCCTCCACCGTCAGCTCCTTCGACTGCTCGACGCAGCTCTTCATGAAGCCGACCATCTCATCGTAGCGCTCCGCGTGCTCACTCAGCTTCGCAAGATACGTGTAGTCCTCCCGGGATGTCATCTTGTTCGGTGCCGATGCTGATTCTTCAGGTCTTTGTTGCTAGATGGGAAAGATGGGGCTTGGGCGGAAACAGGGTCGCCCGCGCGGTGCGCGGCCGGGGTACGTAAGCCACTTCCCTCCCTCCCTGCCGCGTCAACACTGGCGCTGGGTCGAAACCTGGGCCTGAGGGGGGGCCGCTGGCCACGTGGCCTCAGGTGTTGTTGCAATTGTAATCGTGGCCGTTCGAGAAGCTCTCCAGGCGCCACCGGACACCTCGCGTCGAGCCGCGCGCGCGCCGGCG
>JANIWL010000035.1:86307-96313 GCA_030705075.1 Entelexis geochares | reverse complement strand
ACGCGCGAGTCGACGCGCGAGCGCGAGCGCTCGCGGAGCCCGGGCCGCTCAGCGCCGGAAATCCCGCAGCCAAAGACGCGCGTTGGCGATGCCACACGCAACCTGGAGACGGACAGCTCGCTGCTGCCGGACCGCATCAAGGTCTGGTCACGCACATTGTACGTGGGCGGCGTCCCCGACAGCTACACGGAGTCAGACCTGCGCCAGGAGCTTGAGGGCGTGTCGCAGATTCAGTCTTGCGTGTTCCACCGCGAGAAGCGCCATGCCTTTGTGAAGGTATATAGCCGTAAGGACGCCGAGACCGTGCGCGGCGAGTTCGAGCGGAAGAACCGCGACGGCGCCAGCATGCTGCGCATCAAATGGGGCGTTGGCTTTGGCCCGCGCGACTGCTTCGACTACTACCGCGGCGTATCGCAGATCCCGATCATGCGCCTCACTGACGCCGACCGCCGCTGGGTCACGAGCGCTGAGTACGGCGGCACTGGCGGCAAGCCCTTGGAGGCGGGCCTCGTTATGGAGGAGCCCGACATTGAGATCGGCATGGGCGGTGTTAGCACAAAGTCCGTGAATCGCCAGCGCATGCTCCAGCAGCAGCAGATGATGATGGGCATGCCAATGGGAATGCCCATGGGTATGCCAATGCCTGGAATGCCCGCCATGCCAGGGGCCGTTCCAGGTGCCATACCAGGCGCCATGCCCGGAATGCCCGGTATGCCCGGCATGCCCGGAATGCCTGGAATGCCTGGAATGCCGGGAATGCCTATGATGCCTGGTATGGGTGGCAATGCCGAGGGCGGCCAGATGCCATTTCCCATGATGCCCATGGGGGGCCAGGGTGCCGATATGCAGGCCCTCTTCGCGCAGATGCAGCAGCAGATGCAAATGCAGCAGCAACAGCAGCAGAAGCATTAATGCTCCCGCTAGGAGCACTAGCTGCACCTAAGTCTAATAATGTGCTGACGCGGGTTATACGCCAACAAATCTACAGAGCTTCGAATAGCGCACACTAGAATATAATCACTAGGAGCCTGTCTGTGACATAGAAACCTAGCATCACTAGTCGCGGCGCAAAATCTTAAACCATCTGCACCCCAACTGTCGCTCTTAGGATAGATTAAATATATACAATTAAAGCAGCGCTTCGACTTGCTCATAATAAGCCGCCGGTACACGCTCTTTTACCTCGTCCTTTGTCAACCATGCAAACTCAAGGTTCTCAGGGACAAATTGGCCGTGCAGAACATGCGACTTGATAAGAAATTCGGGCTGGTTAGAGACATGCAGAACCCCCGCGGGCGTCGGCGATACCGTCCATGTGTTTATGCGCTCTCCGCCTAGTCTGCGGAGGCCGGACTCTGCCGCCTCGTGAAGTGACGCATCCGAGTCGGCCACCTCGAACGACGGAAACCGCCACTCGTCTTGCTTCACCACGAGATAGAGCGTCGAGTCGAGCTTCCGGGCCAAAGATTTGATGTCACTGCTTGTGTCTGCTTCAGTGCTGCGTGGGTGCGGCTCAATTTTTTCCTGCTCGTCGGACCCTAGCCGTACGTCTTGCTTGGTTCGTCGCTCCCGATTGTGATGCACATCAGGAATTCCTTGTGGGTAGAATGTGTCCTTATGCCGCGGCACAGGCCCGCGCTGCAGGTCGTTGAACCGACGCTGCGCCAGGGTGCCTCGTTTGAAGTAGAAGTAGCTAGGAAACGTCCACATGAGACGCCGCTCCAGCTCGTACATGTACCGGTAATACGCCTTCGCAAATGCCGGTGGCTCGGGGACCACCACGGGCACCCGGCTGAGCAGAAGCCCGGCTCTTAGAGGCTTGACCATTGTCGTGCTTTCGCGGGAGTGAAATTTCACCGATCTGGGTCAGTGCGTCACCTGAGAGCGCTACCTGCCATCATGATCTTAGCGTCACATGACACACATGGCTGCTGCTGCGTCGCTCACCTCCTCCTCCTCCACTTCAACCTTGAGCCATGTGTCTTCCTTCTTAAGCGGTGAACCCTAAACCGATTGTAGGCATACAGCCAGCTCAAGGCAGCAGGGTTTGGACGAAGCAGGCAGACGAAGTAGGCAGACAGGCAGGAAGACAGGCAGGTAGGCAGGCAGACAAGCCAACAAGTCGGTCTGCGCTAGATCCGCGAAATCCTAACATGTTAACCTTAATTATTCAGTGTTCCCATACCGCCGTCGAATGATGGATTTGTTGCCTTTGTGCACTCACCACGGCCTGTATCAGACAATTGTGCCTATTTCTAATTACTCACAGCTATATATCGCGCGAGATTCGTGGCGCGCCGTGATTCAGTAATGTTCAATGGGCCTAACCCTTTGTGCACTAAATCTGGAAACATCCATGCTTCTGTTTGACCCCCGGCAGCATACGACGCACGGCTTGGTTGCACTGCAGAACAGTTAGCAGTCTTGTCTTCACAGATCTCCATCGTATAATATAAGAGCCCCGGAAAGCTAGAAAATTGATCTCACCTCACCAACTCTTGCCCTTACAAGAAGCCTTAACAGATATGTCTGTCTACATTACTGCTGCTTTTCTCCTTCTCAACTTCGCTGCCGCCGACTATAACAGTGCTGCCAACGGCGTCGTCTTGGCCGCGAAAGATCTGTCAAGCAGGCTTTCGGGCTGGAATTCAAATGCCGGCCTTCAGGGCGCCCTGGGCGTACAGAACGGCTTCCCAGCCCTCTCGTCCGCCTTGGGCGACTACTCCAGTGCTGTAGTTGGCGCCACAATTGACGACGTCGATGTTGCCTCAACGTCAGCCGTGGATTCGGCCGTCGCCTCGCTACTTTCCAGTCTTTCCGAGAAAGCGGCTGACTTCAATGCTGTAGGTGCCGGCAGCATTGCCACGGGTGACCTTAAGGAGGTCGCGGGTCCCTCAGAGGCCATCATCAACGGGCTTGTGAAGGTCCTTGGCAGCGACAGCGCCAAGTGGAGTTCGCTTAGCGCTGGTCTCACCGCTCTGGAATCCAGTTTGAATGCGGCAAACAAGGCTTACAATGTACCCACGGCTTCTTTTGCGGCAAACCCGACGTTCTCAGACTCTCGGAGCGCCACCTCTAGTGTTGCCACAACCACCCCTAGTGGCTCCAGTGGTGTCTCAAGCTCGTCTTCAAAGGCAGCCTCGTCGTCCGGCTCTACTGGTGCCGTGCCCGTCTCCAGGAACGGGACGGCACCTTCTGGTTCCGCCAGCCACAGCAAGGCTCCGCCAGTGCATAACGGCGTGGCAGTTACTGGGGCTAGTCTCGGCATCGCTGCTGCAGGAGTTGCCGCACTTTTGATTTGAGCTTTAAAAAGGACTTGGTCCTTCGGATATTAGTCGCTGCAAGTCCTCACGCTGCTTTGTGGACCACCTTTTTTTTTTCTCCGTAGGACGGGCTAGCCATAGACTTCATGGGACTGACAATAAGTTAAGCGAGCTATATAAATAATAATTAGTTACACGTCAAAATATTCACGAGTCTTGGCGCGAGAGTTCATGCGTTTGAATCAATTTCCATTCTAGCCTCGGCCGTTCTGCGCTGACGGTAAGTGACCTTTCTCTTGTACGGCGGCATCAGCAACTGCTCCGGGGCCCTCTTCCAACATGATCTTAGCCTGCTGAACGCGCTCCCTTTCCTTTTCAGTTTCTTCAGGGTGTTCAGGCGTCGCCATATGCTCAGCAGTTTGACTCAAATTGGGTAGATCCGTCAAGGGAGTGATGTTCGCTGCGTTTGCTGTTGCTGTGCTATCAGCATAATGCGACCCGCTCATGGAGTCCGACGTGATGCCCTTCTCGTTCGGTGGTGAAGGGCCCAGTGCCAGATGTCGCAGCTGATTCACACTGTAAACACACTTATGGATAGTTTGCAAAAGAAGCGAGGGCTTCAACGGCTTGCTCAAATATTCGTCCATTTGCGCCTCCATGCACCTCTCTCGGTCGCCCAGCATAGCGTGCGCAGTTAGCGCAACAATGGGTGTGCGAGTCCTGACGCCCACATTTTGTTTCTCCCATTCACGAATGCAAGCAGTCGCTTCAAATCCGCCCATCTCTGGCATCTGAACATCCATGAGAACAACATCGTAGCGCTTAGATTTGACAGCATCGAACGCCTCCAATCCGTTCTCCACCACCTCAACCTTATGCTTGTAGTTCTCAAGAATGCGCACGGCTAATTGTTGGTTCACAATGTTGTCCTCAGCTAGCAGGATATTGTACTGTTGCATGCCGTCCTGGTTCAAAGGTGCCGCACGGCTCTCTAGAGCCGAACGCATGGCCGTCGCCAGGTCGTGCACAGGGCACGGAACGTTCGCATACGACGAAATGCCGAGGTCCAAACAAAGTTTAAGATTCACCCGCGGGATGTGCTTGTTCAAAAGAACAAGAGGGATGTACTTAAGGTACTGCAAATGACGAAGTTCGCGAGCAACGTCAAGCGTATCGACAATAATCGTGTCGTATTTCGGGCAGGTCTCGTTATCCACGAGAGGACTTGTCTCCACGCTATCAACGAGATTGCACTGCAAATGTAGCTTCTCGAGGCTTTCCAAAATTTGATTCGTGACCTCTGGGGCATCGTGAATCGTGCGAATAAACAAAACTTGGTGGCCCTTAAACGGCGATAGGCTTTGCAGAAGCGGGCCCCAGGGTGGGGTTGTAGGAGTCAAGGCTAGTGTGAAGAAGAATTGGGAACCTTGGCCATAGTCCGACTTAACCCAGATATCACCGCCCATTAGGTTAATCAGCCGTTTAGAGATGGATAAACCCAGTCCGGTACCGCCAAACTTGCGGGTCGTGGAACCGTCTGCCTGGCAGAATGTATCAAAAATAACGTCAAGCTTATCGGACTTGATGCCAATGCCGGTGTCACTAACGCAGAATTCAAGCATCATATCGCCATGCTCGTTCACGGGTGGAGTTGCCTTGCGAACAGTAAGAGCGACCTCACCGCGTTCCGTGAACTTAATGGCATTGCCCAGTAAGTTCAGAATGACTTGACGAAGACGGAAAGAGTCACCAACAAGAGAGTCTGGGAACGAGTTATCCACATTATAGAGAAGAGCCAGCGGCTTCTCGTTAGCCTTCACGGCTAAAGTTTTCAAAGCACCAAACACGGTGCCACGTAGCGAGAAGGCGATTCGCTCGATGGTCATGCGATTAGCCTCGATCTTGGAGATGTCGAGAATATCGTCTATGATCGTTAATAACGAGTTTGCCAGGTTGTGTACAATTGACAGCATTTCACGCTGATATTGAGTAAGCTCAGTATCGAGCGTGAGCTGTGTCATGCCGATAATACCGTTCATGGGCGTGCGAATTTCATGAGACATGTTAGCAAGGAATTCGCTCTTTGTCCGGTTAGCCAATTCAGCGGCCTCACGAGCAGCTGTGTTGCGCTGGATGCTGTCACGCAGAGAGATGATCATTTGATTAATGCGAGTCTTTAGGGCGTCCATTTCACCACTAGCTTCAACCGTGACGAGACCATGTGTAAAGTCACCATTTGTGACTGCGTAGGTGATGTCACCGAACGCGCGCACTTGTGAAGTCAGGTTCGAGGCCATTGTGTTCACGTTTTGAGTGATATCCTTCCACAAACCGTCTACGTCCTCGACCTTGGCACTAACTCCAAGCTTGCCCTCGACACCGACATCCTTAGCAACACGAGTCACCTCAGCCGCGAAGAGCCGCAGTCGATCAACCATTTGATTGATTGTTGACTTCAGGGCTAACACTTCGCCCTGAGCATGAACATCGATCTTCTGGCTCAGGTCGCCCTGAGCGACAGCAGTAGTGACGTGAGCGATGGATCGCACCTGAGTAGTCAGGTTTGAGGCCATGACGTTCACATTCTCGGTGATCTCCTTCCATGTACCCTCTACATCCTGGACCTTGGCCTGGCCTCCCAGTCTGCCTTCGGTTCCCACGCGTCGTGCCAGAGTGGTAACCTCTGTGGCAAAGCCTTGCAGCTGGTCCACCATCTGATTGATGGTGGACTTCAATGATAGCAGCTCACCGTTGCAATGGGCAGTGACTTTTTGGCTCAGGTCGCCCTGGGCAACAGCAGTCGTCACCTTCGCGATGTTCCGTACCTGATCGGTTAGGTTTGAGGCCATGGCATTTACATTATCAGTGAGCTCTTTCCAAATACCTTCAACACCGTTTACGCGAGCCTGTCCGCCAAGCCTGCCCTCTACTCCGGTTTCGCGCGCGACGCGAGTAACCTCGAAGGCGAACGTACGCAGCTGGTCTACCATAGAATTGATGGTCTTTTGAAGCTCCAGGATTTCACCCTGAGCATGAACATTGATTTTACGGCTCAAATCGCCTTGAGCAACAGCCCTAGTCACATCAGCAATCTCACGCACTTGATTTGTGAGGTTGGATGCCATTACATTCACATTTTCCGTCAATTCACGCCACACACCCACGGTTCCAGCACCTTCCGCCTGGCCGCCCAGAGTGCCACCAGCGACCTCTGTGGCGACACGCATGACTTCACTGGCAAAAGTTTGCAGTTGGTCCATCATTGTGTTGATAGTGTTCTTGAACTTGACGATATCCGGGTCTAATTCTTGCGAGTGGACGGTAACCTTTTTAGAGAGATCGCCCTGGGCCACGGCTATGACAACCTCGCCGATCTCCTGTAATGCCCTCTGGAAAGCGCGGTTGGCGTTCTGAGACCGCCGTAGCTCCACAGCCGTGCTCCTCGGAGTATCGGTTCCACTGTCTTGGTTCGCGAGGCTCGAGACCATTCCGTGGGCATAAGACAATCTGCTCTCGAGATCAGTAGCCGTTTGTAGCTGCGACTCGATGTCCTGCTGCTGCTTTTCCACGCGCTGGTACAAATCCGACCAGTTGAGGCTTCCATAGGGCACGCCGTCTAGCTTTCGTGACATGTGGCGGTGTTGTGTGAGCTCGTATTGCAGGCGCCGCAGAGCCGCGCACAATTCGGGACATTCTACGCCCTCTCCAATGTCGATGGCGCAGGTATCGGAGTCGCAGAACTCATTAATGCGCTCGGCCAGCGTCGGTCCCAAGGCACCCAACGATAAACCGCTCGGTTCGACCGCTACAGCCATTATTTCGGTTATTAAAAGGCTTGCGTCGACCTACAGCACGTTCGCTAAAAGCGATGATTTCACAAACGAGGCTTACCTGTGGAGATGCGATAGCGAAATCTATTTACGTGTTCTGGGCCCGTACCTCGGCTGAGTCAGGCGCCGTGTCTTCTCTGACACACACACGCTGCACGAGCTGACGGCGAGGCATCGCCACCTGAATGCACCGGCTTAGCCAGAGGCTTAGGGTTTGATGCTGTGTGGCCTCCACCCAGCTTGAGAGCCAATCAGGCGGCCCAAGCGAGTAATGGCACATACATGTATTTTTGCATCGACTATCCAGCCTAGAAGGGCTTTAGAAGCGGCTTTTGCAGGCTCAAGGATCTGACTCAAGGGTCTGACAGAAGATCTTCAGGGCCTTTCATTAGAATATCTACGTCACCTACGTAATAATACCCTAGCTGCCGACCCCAACCTCGCTCCTAGCCTTGTTATACGTCATTCTATTTTGAAGATAGACGTTCAACCAAACGTGCTTTATTCATGGTGCCAAGTTGTGCCGCTCGAGCAATGGGATCAGAACGCTGTCACGGGGACATACATATCCGCAGGATTCGATGCTATTTCTAAGGAAGTTTAACAAAAAGACATAGTCTAGCCATACATGTTCAAAGCGTAGTCGCTCGGTGAGAACACTCTTAAGTATTTGGGTCGCCATTTGCACCAGTCGCTCATGCCCGTAGAATATGCATGCTGAATAGTAGTTAAGGCGTTCTTTCCTCATCCATTTTAGCGCTCAACGTGTAGCTAGTGCTCAATGGCTGTTATGAAATAAGCTGCTGTCTTAGTATTTAGAGCGTTAACAAATGCTCTTCTCCTGTCGCCGGTGTACAACGTTTTTGCTAGCATTATATCTTAAACCAAGGCCGAAATTGAGCCGACTGGGCCTTGCAGCCAGAAGCGAGAGAGAAGAGGAACCTGCCCGAACGTGCACACGTGATTGCTGACGGGGTGGCTTAACAATGCAGATAGGGGCGCCCCGGCCGGCGGCCACTGTTTACATATTTCCTAATTATAGGCGAGCGGTTTCTAGGTGAAAACATGTCTTCGTTCGAGGAAATTCGTGAGAGGTACGTATCTGCAGGCCAGGAGCAGGTGTTCCAGTTCGCTGACCAGCTTTCGGATGCCGAGAAGGCGCGGTTTGTCGAGCAGCTGCGGACGATCGATCCCACGGAGATTGGCGCCGTCGTGGCCAAGGCGAAGTCGTGGAAGGCGCCGCAGAGCGACGTGGAGCCCCTGCCTTCGAGTGTGACTGCCTCGCTTATTGGCTCGGATGCTCAGCAGAGCACAGAAGCAGTAGCTTGGTCAGAAGCGGGCCGCAAAGCCATTCGCGAGGGCAAGGTTGCCGTGCTGCTCTTGGCGGGAGGGCAAGGCACGCGGCTGGGCTCGTCGGCGCCTAAGGGGTGCTATGACATTGGGCTTCCGAGCCACAAGTCGCTGTTCCAGCTCCAGGCCGAGCGCATTGCCAAACTGGGCGGGCTGCCGTGGTACATCATGACGAGCGGGCCGACGCGGGGCCCCACCGAGGAGTTCTTTGAGAAGCACGACTACTTCGGGCTCGACCGGTCGAACGTGGTGTTTTTCGAGCAGGGCGTCATGCCGTGCGTCACGCCGGAGGGTAAAATCATTCTTGAGTCTGCCGGGCGCGTAGCGTCGGCGCCCGACGGCAATGGTGGCGTATACAAGGCGCTGAAGGACGGCGGCGTGCTTGCCGATATGCAGAAGCGTGGTGTCGAGCACGTGCACATGTACTGCGTGGATAACTCGCTCGTTAAGGTTGCGGACCCGACATTCATCGGCTTTTGCGAGGCTCACCGAGTGGATGTTGCCGTGAAAGTGGTGCGCAAGCGCTCCCCGGACGAGCAGGTCGGGGTCATTGCTGCGCGCGGTGACCGGCCGTCGGTAATTGAGTACTCGGAGATCTCGGAGGAGCTGCGGGAGGCGCGCGACGCGGCGGACCCTCAGCTGCTCAAGCTGCGCGCAGCTAACATTGTTAACCACTACTACTCGCTGGACTTCCTGCTGCGTGCGCCGGCGCTCGCCAAGTCTAGCATGCCCTTTCATATCGCGCATAAGAAGATTCCGTATGCCGGAGCCCATGGCGAGACCGAGAAGCCGAGCCAGCCGAACGGGATCAAGCTCGAGCAGTTTGTGTTTGACATTTTCAGCGAGGTGCCGCTCGCCAAGTTTGCAGCGCTCGAGGTGCCACGCCAGAGCGAGTTCTCTCCCGTGAAGAACGCACCAGGTAGTAAGGAGGACTGCCCCGAGACGGCGCGGGACGATCTCATGCGCGAGGGCCAGAGATGGCTGCTGGCTGCAGGGGCGAAGTCGGCCAAGCCGGTGGAGATTGCCGCCAGCGTGAGCTACAACGGAGAAGGCCTGTCTTCTTTCAGCGGCCGTGAAGTGACGCAGGACTACATTGCTAGCATCTGAAACACACAGGCTACACAAGCATGACATTCGGAAAGAAATCTGGGAAGTCGCGCGCTACTTCCTGGTTTGCAAAGGCATGTGCATATGTGTGCGGGCCCAGTTCTGCCGTTGTGCTTGGCCACATTGGCGTGATTAGCCGGCCGGGTGCTTTTGCGGTTCGGGCTGCCACTGCATGTCGCAGAAACCGCACATCACGCGGTTACGCGAGGCTTGGAAGGCGGCATACGGCAGGGCTTTTTCAGGGCCGTTTCGCGCGCATGGAGTTCTTCCGGCAGAAAGTGTTGGTCAAAGACGCGTTGCTCTGTCTGGCCGGGCTCTGGATCTCCAAAAAAATACTCTGTAGTCACAATATGTACAGCTACGTAAGTGTGTTCTCCTATCCTTCCCATGCATAAAGAATAAATAAAAGAGTGTCAGAATTAGGAAAGAGCCGCCTTGGGCCAGCGATTATGTCTA
>JANIWL010000035.1:22500-86297 GCA_030705075.1 Entelexis geochares | reverse complement strand
GGGGGGGGGGGGGGGGGGGGGGGGGGGGGGAAGGACTAGCACAGAACGGAACAGAGCGGGTTCTGCGGCTGGGACACACGTATAATACAAGAGCATGCAAACAGGGGGATGGGGCATGCCATGGCCATTGGGTGGCGAATGCAAATGAGCCGTGCTTGTGCACAGCGAGCTTGAGGTGCTGTTGCCGGGCGACAGCACGCAACGACAGCGCGGCAGCACGAACGGCATGCGCCGCCTGGCATGCACGCACAGCGATTACAAAAGGCTGGAGCCGCCGAGGACGACAAGACGAGAGGAAAGGGTCCCGGGGAGCACAGCGGAAAGACGCGCGTGGGGCGGCCTCTAGCGACGCGCCATGAGCGACTCGATGTACTCCTGCAGGGACTGGTTCTGCGTCTTCAGACGCTTACAGTTGTCCTTAATCTCCTTGATATTTGTCAAGATGAACCCGAGCTGGTCCTGCATGACCGCTGCCTGTGTGCGCAGCTCCGTCTCGCTCAGCGCCGCGGCGCCGGCGTGGTCCTGCTCGGGGGCGGCGGTGGGCTCTGTGGGAGAGGCCTGCTCGGGCGCAGCAACGCCGACACTGCGGGCTGCCTCTAAATTCACGCTCGAAGAATCCATGGAAGACTGGTGCGCGGGCGCGGGGCTCAGGACTGGGATGTGTGTTGGGGCCGGAACGCGCTCACGCTGCCAGAAAAATGTGTTTTTCTTTTGGATATCCCAGCTGCTGTCGGGAGAGGAGGGATTGGGTAGCCAGTGTTGTGCCCTGACCCACGCGCATTTCTCGTGCTCTGCGTGTTTACTGCCAGGCACAACGGCACACTACGTGGCGCTGACCAGCCAGTGTGCTCGGCGGGCCACCCCAGAACCAACCACAGCGCGGGGGTTTGCGTTCCGGCAATTCCTTGCCTGTGCAGGGCTCGCCAGCCTTACGCTTTGCCTCTCTGCGGTTGTGGGCCCCTTCTCCCCCCCCCCCGGTGACGTACGCACTTCTCTGCTGACCTTGCCCTTGAATGACGTCAAGCCAGCTAAGAGTAGAGGCCTCTGCTGGGACCAGAAGGGCTAGATCGGGAAACACGCACCGCGGTGCGGGCAAGCCGCAGTGCGAGAATCGGCAGACGGCGTGCGCAGCGAGATGGCGGCGCCAGCCGGGGATTGCAGCAAGATGGCGGCGCGTGCGGGGGCCGCGCACCCCGGCGCGAGCTGGGCGCGAGCTTCCCCAGCAGGAAGGCCTTGACTAAGGAACCCCGGCGGCGGAAACGCGCCCCCCCACGGGTTCTGCGGAAATCCACCGAGGGGGCATCTGCATGCATGAAGCGGCTTATCGTGGATGAGTTCCGGGCCCCGCGCAATCGGTATCGCGCCTGCAAGTATCCGATTGTACTGTGCCACGGCCTGTTCGGGTTTGGCACGATCCGGCTGCCGCTGGGCCACAAAATCTCGTACTTCAACGGCGTGAAGGAGGCGCTCGAAGACAAGGGCGCCGTCGTAGTCGCGCAGTCGGTGCCTCCCATTGCCACGATCGAGCGCCGCGCGGCGATTCTCTACGACTCGCTCGTGTCGAACCAGCTGCTGCAGAAGCACAAGACGATCAACATCCTCGCGCACTCGATGGGCGGTCTCGACGCGCGGCTGCTTGTGTCGCGGCTGCACAAGGCCGGCGATGGGCTCAAGGTGGCGACGCTCACGACGCTCTCGACGCCGCACCGCGGCTCGCCACTGGCCGACGTGTTCGGCGGCGTGACGCGCATTCTGCCGCTCATTTCGCCGGCGCTAGGCGGCTTCGGCGAGCTGACAACGTCCTACATGACGAAAAAGTTCAACGTGGACGTGCCGGACGACCCTGCCGTGCGCTACTTCAGCTACGGCGCGCGCTTCACGCCGTCGATCTTGTCGCCCTTCTATTTGCCTTGGCACATCGTGCGGCGCGCCGAGGGCGACAACGACGGAATGGTGAGCGTGGCCTCTGCGCGCTGGGGCGAGTACATGGGCACGCTGGACAACGTGGACCACGGCGATGTCATCAACATGACGCACTACAAGCCGCGCAAGCTGCTGAACCACAACTTCTCTTCTCAAGCAATGTATCTGGGAATCATGGACGATCTGGCTGGAATGGGGTTCTGAGTCGAGGGGTGCCACAACGTGCAAAGAAGTGCTTTTCCGGGCACATGCCCGACGACGCCTGAGGGAGGCACCGCACATGGTGCCGGGACGTGCAAAGACGCGCCGGTCCTTTAACGTTCTCAAGGGCGCCCGAGGGATGCGCTGCACCTGGTGCCGAGATGCGCAGAGGCACGTTTTTAGGAGCACCCACCCGAGGACACACACGTTAGGGCGCCGGAGGGCACCTAAGAGGCACACCACCAGCACTGTACGCGGCCCGAAGTACAGGACATGTTATCCCAAAATGCTTAGCGGCGCAGGAAGCGCCACTGGCCAGCTCAGCTAGCGTTCTGTCGTCGAAAAAAATCGACTAAGGCCTGCTACCGTTGTCTAATTGAATACATAAATTGCACATTAATAGAGCTGTATGCACACTAGGCGGCGGGCTTTTCAACAGTTTTTTTTGACTGCGTTCCTGAGCGCCGCGCCGCCGAGTATCGGGTTCGCTGCGGGCCGAGCCCGCCGAGCCCGCCTCGCGCTGATATCCCCTCTCGCATACATGAGCTGATAGTCACCTCACATGCAGGGGGAAAGCAGGCGAGGCAGGGAAACAATCGCGCACGTGACGCGAGGGTCCGGGCAACTGAGAAAGCTATCGATCTCGGCTGCTGCATGCACGCACCTGTTTTGGGATCAACGAGTCGACTTCCATGGCCGTGCGCATCGAGCTAGTGCACGGTCAATCGTGGTATACAAACCACGACACAATCCAGGGCAGCGTGCACCTCGATCTGAAGCAGTCCACGGACGTCAGCAGCGTCGTAATCTCTCTCTGCGGGTTCAGCCGCACCGCGCTTGTGCGCGTTGACGACGTGGGCCAGAAGTACACGGACGCGGACAATGAGGTAGTGACCGTGCTTTCGCTGGAGCAGCAGCTGTTTCCGCCGCAAGGCGAGCACTACGGCGACAAGTACAAGCTGCGGCCCGGTGCGCACACATGGCCGTTCAGTTTCCGCATTCCCGGCCAGTCATGCGGCTCTGTGTCTCACAATGATACCAAGTTCGGCCTTGGCCAGCTCTCTGCTGGCTCGCAGGCCCTGCTCCCGCCGTCCCTTAGCGACATGGACGAGCAGATCGCCTCAATCCGCTACAGCCTCCGGGCAAACGTGAATCGCAGCGTTGTGCTCGGCCTGGGACCGTCCGTGCTCACGGCGCTCGAGCCCGTGGTCATTCTGCCAAGTGATCCCGTGCTAGATCACATCCCGACGTTCGGTGTCATCCACTCCGCCCAGAGCCGCGTCATCTCGAGCAAGCGGTCGGTCAGCGGGCTCATTTCGCGCCTCGTCTCGACCCTCGCGCACGACCGTGTACCTGTGTGCACAAACACCGTTTACTTCGAGGTGCGCAGCGAGCTGCTGCTCACACCGGGCCTCAAGTTCAGCTGGCTGCTTGAGGCACAGGTCCTCAAGCCCGACGAGTTTGTGCACATCGCCGCCGTCGAGGTCGTGCTCGTGGCGCGCACACATGTCCGCGCCAAGAACCTGAACAAAGTTGTCGACAACGCAATTGTTCTAGTCCGCAAGACTGGCCTCGGCATCGTCTTCCAAGAGCAGGGCGACATCACGGCTCTCCTCGGCAATCCGCTGGTAAGCGTCCCGGACAATGTGCCTCCGAGCTTCGCCTTCAGCAACATCATGCGGGAGTACCGGCTTGAAACGCGCATCAAGTATGGCCACCGGCCCTCGTCGGCACTAGCCCACAAGGCGGTGCTGAGCCGCAAGGTCTGGGTACGCGCCGGCATGTACGCGCTCCCCAGCTACGACACAGGTGAAATAATGCGGGCAAACCGTCAATTCCCGCAGGCCGGGAGCTACTTCAAGAAGAATTGATGTCTATTTAATCGATTACGAACACTATTTTTTCTGTCGCAAATGCTTCATCTTCCTTTCTTTCTTTGCACTGAGCATGGAGGCAAGACGAGTTCGCCTCTTACTTAGCGTTCATTATACCCCCTGTTTTGCCTAGCCTCGAGTCTTTTCAAGGTCTTGGGGCCGGCGGGCCTAGTCACAAACACACATACTGCGCTCAGGCGCAGTATGTGGTGATGACCCAGACGAACTGTTTGCCTCGCAGCTATGCGACCCAGACGAACTGTTTGCCTAGCAGCTATGCAGCCCAAATCAGCTGTTTGTCTCACAGCTCTGCGACCCAGACCACCTGTTTGTCTCGCCGCGATGCGGCCCAGAACAATTGTCTGCTTCGCACCTATGCTGCGGCAAAAAGCTGTTTTTGCTGATGGCTACGATCTCTTCAGCCCCCCTTGCTATACAAAATATTCCTGCTTCATCCCGCTTCACCCTGCTTCACAGGCTGTCCTAATATTGTTGCTCTAATCTTTTGCGAACGTTCTAATTTTGAGATGCTTGCTGTGGCTACGAAAAGCCCTGCGTCGTGCTTGTTTCTACAACCCTAAATGATCACCACCTGCATGCTGCACGGCGTAGTCATGACGGCTACGAACACACATGCATTTCAGCCTGCCCAGAGGATCTCTTTAACACTTGTTCCATGCTCCGAATGACCCAAGTTCAGCTCTGCAAGGACAAGGAACCCTCGGCGCGTTGTGCTACATTTGCCCCTCGCCGCTTTGCGCAGTCGCCCAACACTGGATGCCGCCCGGCGACATGGGCGGTGGTGGTGGTGACCTTCTTTCACAACAACGCCTGAGGCTTAGGGTACGGGTGTGTCTTCCTGGCGCATACCACCACGGCCTTCTTAGTGCAGAGAGACAACGCCAGAACAGGTTGGCCCCGCTTGTCGTCGCCATGTCGAGAATAGCTACGCTGTTCACGAGCCTCATGCCCGAGACGCGGTTCTCGGACCCGCGCTACTTCGCCTCCAACCGCTGGCATGAATATCTGTTCATCTTGTCGGTGTGCTTGGGCGAACTCATGGCAAACACAGCAACAACCATGGCCATGACGCAGATGTATACGCTTCAAGAAGATTTCCATGCCTCGCCGCCGATGCTGCCGTGGTACTCGGCCTCTTTTGGCCAGGCAATGGGGTCGGTCACTCTTGTTTCAGGCCAGATCGGCGATGTGTACGGAATCAAGGCCATGGTGATGCTCGGGTACGCCTGGACAGTTGTCTGGTCAATCATCTGCGGCATTTCATATTACGACCGCTACTACGGGCCGCAGCTGCTAATTTGCGCCCGCACTTTCCAGGGGTGCGGTGTTGCGTTTGTGCTGCCTAACATTCTTGGCGCCGCAGGCCGCATCTACGCAGACGGTAGCTTGGTGAAACGTCTTACCTTCGGCTCCATGGGATTCTGCGTCCCGTTCGGCCTATTCCTTGGCGCGTGGTTCAGTGGCATCATCACCACAGAGACGAGCCGCTGGGATTGGGCCTACTACGCGTACGCCATATTTGCCTTTGTGAGCGGCGCTATCACTTGGGTATGCCTGCCAACGCTGCCGCCCAAAATCAAACCTGACGGCACCCCGCAACGTGTGGATTGGGTGGGCGCCGTGCTGGTCCTTGGCGGCCTAAACCTCTTCGCATACGCGTGGAACCAGGCGCCCGTTGTCAGCTGGCAAAACGCCTCGATCATCGCGCTACTCGTCGTTGGCTTCGTGCTGCTAGTCGTCTTTCTTTTTTGGGAAATCTACTTCGCCTCGGACCCAATCTTCCCTCCTTACCTTCTCAAGAACAAAGACCCCCGACTCACGCTTATCATGGCTGTAACATTCTTTGGTTGGGGTGCCTTCGGCGTCACGCTTTTCCGCACAATGATGCTCGACCAGCAGTTCCGCCACTACACGCCGTTCGCCACGGGCTCCACCTTCGTCACAATGGTGCCCATGGGCGCCATCTCTGCCATCAGCTGTGCGCTAATTACAAACGACAAGACAGTTGAGCTCGTGCTTCTCTTTGCCATGCTGTGCTACTTGGCGGGCGCTATCATTCTGGCAACAGCTCCAATCGATCAGAGCTTCTGGCGAAATCAGTTCGGCTGCTGGATCGTCGAACCCTTCGGCATGGGCTGGTCGTACCCAGCGGCAACCATCATGATGAGCGACAAGCTTCCCCCTGAGTGGCAAGGACTGGCAGGGTCCTTCATCTCCTTCGCATCCGGGTACGGCATAGCCTTATTCCTCGGCATTGCTGGCGTTGTCCAGGCACAAATCCAAATCGTGCACCACCCAGACGATCTATACCATGCTATTCGCGGTGCTCTTTATTTCGGTATTGGTATCAGCGGGCTCGCTTCGCTGATAGCATTCGGGTTCGTCGTCGCGAGATGGACCTCGAGGTATACCAAGATCCCTGAATGCGGGCCTCTGTATGAGGCAAGAAAGACCAAAGAGAAGGATGTCGAGAGCGGCCCAACTAGTGAGAAATCACATCCTGGCTCAAAGCCTTTGACTTCAGACGATCACAGTGCCGATAGTGACAGCGTATCTGAGCTCTCCGTAGACCCTGCTACGGCCCCGACCTACACGCGAGCCTAATTCTTTTCTTTATTAAGAAAACCGCGCGGACTTTTAGGGAAACTGCCCCAAATCTTTTCATCTCTGAACCATAATTCAGACTCAAGTCTACTTACTTAGCATCCGGGGGTATTTCAACTAGAAGACAGCAAGATGCCTGTGGCCTACTGTTACTGTGCCGACCATATTGCCCTTCATGGGCAGAAGCAGGGTACCTCTCACTCAACAATGATGACACGCTAATTGACAATTTTACAAAGTGCACACGCAACACACTGCCGACTAAATGTCGCCTCAATGTCCTCTGGCGATCAAGGCTTTCGGACTAGGCTCTCTGACTAGATTGTGTGATATTGCGCGCAAATTGTCTCCTGTGTTGCTTTTTTTTTCCCCCCTCCACAACACGTACTAAAACGTTGCGAGTCGATTGACTACTTGTTCGCTTTTCACGGCTGAACCGCGCAGAGCCAAAAGTCAAGGAGACTCTGGTGCGCGCTTTCTATCACACATCATGAGACGCGGTTTGGGTGTTGATGATTCTTGCAGCTTAACCGCCTACTCAGCATAACAAGTTGAAGGCAAACGGATTGGGATTTTCTCATCGGTCAACGCATTCTGAAGTCCATGCGAATTATTGAATTTTGTTGGCAACCATGAACGCGAAGAAATAAGAACATTTATATATACGAGGTTGGTCTTTTTTACTTCAAAGAGCTATAATTTCAACTCAGAGGCGGTAGCCGCGCGACTTGCTAAAGCGTCTAATGTCGCGCTCAAACGGCGCACCAGCATCCAACCACTGCTCGACAAAATATTGTCCACCTTTCGTGGCCCGCACGAGAGACATCCAGTCGAGCTTGTTCAGTGGCGGCATGTGGGACGCAGTGCGGGCGTTCCACAGGACCTTGAATGCTTCTTCTACGCCAGTGAACTCTTCAAGGGCGTTCAGCCGAACGCGAAACGACACAGGGGAGACATCGTTCGACTCGTCGTAAAGCTTCAATATCGTCAGCACCAGATCGCGTACCTCCTCACTTTGCGGCCACTGCCTCCGTATTGCCTCTGACAGGGTAATGTTCAAAAACAACGTACGAGTTGGCACACAGGCATCGTATGAAGCATGTATGCGCTCCAAATAGCCGAGTGATTCGTTCGGTGAGGGCGAACCCGCGAAGATATTGCGAATGACCTCAGTGGTCACGGACTTGAAGGTCATCTCCGATGTTGCTGTGCGCCCTAGGCGCGTAAGATACGAAGTGAAGAGCTTCACCTGGGCGTCCACGTCCTTGTTAGCCTCCCAGTAGCGCGCCATGAACCGTGACATGGCAGCATGGTGAGGAAGGTGGTCTTCATGCTCGATGTAGGTTGCTAAAGCTGTGTCTGCAGGTGCGTCACCAATGAATGCGTCAACCACAAAGTCGTAAACAGAGGCCGGCAGTCGCTCCCGATTCTGCATCAGGGAACTCATAAGGGCCGAGGCTTCTTCAAGAGCTCCCGGAACGGTTCCATAACGCAGATATGCCCATGCCATATTTGCCGCTGCGCGACCACGGCCGTAGAGGGGGTCACCACCAGTCTCTCCTTCGTACGCAGTCTTGATCTCGGTCAACGAGATCCCGGATTTGACCATACAGGGGATGGCTGAGCCTGCAGCCTCACCAATGGCACGGAAGAACGTGACGCCAGCAAATGGGTCCACGATTTCATACGAGGAAAGGAGGGTTCCGACGGAAAGACGGTCTACAGCTACCTTCGCCTCAACAAATGATGCAGCGACAACATCGCAGTACTGCTTCAGGTTTTTGAAGAGGGTGCTTTGGGCATCAACGCGGTTACTCTGAGGCAGCGTGCGCAGCGCGAACGTGGCATCCTTGGCCGTTCGACTCAATGCGCGACACGTCTGGCGCACTACAAGGTCGCCCAACCCGCGGTCCACCAAGCTCTTGTAAATACGGATCATAGGCACCACATCCACCAGCTGCAGCAGATCGGCCGGGTTTGTTTGATTCAACAGAGCACTATGTCCCTCGAGGGCAGATATTTCAGGCTGGAAAGACTGAGCAAGGGCCGCAGGCGGGATTTTGGCATAGCTGCGGCGGGCAATTACACATCTGCGAGCCGCGAGGCCTAGCGCGAGCCCAGCGCGAGAGCTGGCTAGGGCACGAAACATGGCCAAACTAGCGGTGGTTTGAAAAAATGTGGCCACAGGGCTAGGGACAACAAACGGAGTGGCTGCCTGGCTTGTGAGGCGGCTCGCCACGGCGGGAAGGTTCTAGCTAGCCGAATGACATCGAAGCACAGAGGAAGCACTGATATTAGTTAGGACTTAGGCAAGCGCCCGCTCACTTTGTACTTTGAGAACAGAGGCAGAGTCGCAGCGGTTCACAGCGTAGCGATAGCTAGCACAATAGCGGCACATTGGACTATCTATAAAAAACGCCATGCAAATTGCATCGATAGCGTTGAACAGCAGTCCCTCACCAGATCCCATGCCCGGAAAAGAAGCGTCTTATCCCACTCTGCACCCACGTTGATGCGCGTGCAGGGCAAGGTATCGCGACTTTCCCTGATCACCACCACCTTCCGGAGAAGCAGTTGACGGGCCGATGTCCCGCTACAGTACAACCCTCTGGTCGCCGAACGATACGGTCAAAGATGCAGCTGAGGCTGTTGGGGCTGCCAGTTTACCAGAAGACGTGGCGAAGGCCATGGCGATGGACGTGGAGTACCGCTTGCACGAGATCGTCGAGCAGGCGCGCAAATTCATGCGTCACAGCAAGCGCCGCACCCTAACGACGCGGGACGTGGCTGCGGCGTTGCGCGTGCTGAATGTGGAGCCGCTTTATGGATACGAGAATGAGCGGCCTGTGCGCTTCAACGAGGCGATTGTGGGTCCGGCACAGACGCTGCACTACCTGGACAATGAGGAGGAAGTGGACTTCGACAAGCTCATAGGAGAGCCCATTCCCAAGGTTCCGCGTGAGCCGACGTTCACGGCCCACTGGCTGGCCGTGGAGGGCGTACAGCCAGCCATCCCGCAGAACCCTCACATAGGCGAGGTGCGCGCGATTGCGCCGCCCGTGCGCGGGTCGCAGACCATATACTCGACGTCACGGCTGGGCCAGGACGCCGAGATCAAGCCGCTTGTTAAGCACATGATTTCAAAGGAGCTGCAGCTCTACTTTGACCGCATTGTTGCCGCCTTAGTTGGGCCTGACGCTACGGAGCGCGAGACGGCGATCTTCTCATTGCGGAACGACCCCGGTCTGCACCAGCTCACGCCCTACATTGTACAATTTGTTCAAGAAAAAATCAGTACTGGCCTGAAGGGCCCCACGGACATGCTGCGCACGATGTTGGACGTCATAAGTGCACTCCTCGCCAACCCGACAGTCTTCACGGGCCCTTACATCCACCAAATCGTGCCCGCGGTCCTGACCGTACTTGTGGCTAAGAGGCTCGAGAATGGCGGATTTGAGGTGCGGGACTATGCAGCCTCGTTGCTGCACAACATCGTTGATGAGTTCGGCCAGCAGTACGCGGCGCTGCGCCCTCGGCTGACGCGGACGCTTCTCAAAGGATTCATGGACATTCAGAGACCGCTGGAGTCGCTCTACGGCACAGTGCGCGGCATCACTGCCCTTGGCCAAGAGGTGGTCCTTGTGGTGATTGTGGGAAACCTTGGGGCATGGCTCGATCCCATTGCTGCTCGGGGCCAAGAAGAGCCGAACAGAGAAGCTTGGGCGCGTCTGAAGGCTGCGCTTGTCGACGCCCTGGTTCTGGCTCCCGAGGGCGATGTACGCGACGTGCTGAATCTGGTGCGCTCGAAATAAACACTTTATTTAATTCATGAAAAAAACACTAACTTGTTTGACCCGGAAATTTCTGCCGCATTGATGGACTAGCTGCCGTGATAACTTATCACTGTGGGTCGTGCAGTAGCGAATCAAGACATATGCGTGTGTCGGAAACTGTGTCGGAAACTGTGTCGGAAACTGTGCCGGAAGCTGTGCCGGAAGCTGTGTCGGAGACTGTGCCGGAAACTGTGCCGGAAATTGTGCCGGAAACTGTGCCGGAAGCTGTGCCGGAAACTGTGCCGGAAGCTGTGCCGGAAGCTACGCCTACGGACGCGCTAGTTCTATTGCTCAATGATGGAAATTAATAGATGCTACTCTAGTCTGCACATGCTGAAACATCACGTTCAATGCCAAGTAAGCTTCGCTTATCGGCCCCTGTGAATCGGCGTAGCCACGTAGAGCTGTCTAGAACGAAGAGGAAGCAATCGGAGAGCGTGTATGCGGCGGATATGTTTCTAAGAGCGCACCGGGTTTCCCGTTAGAAAGTCACTCGTCAGAATCCGTAGACTCCACGACGTCGAAGTCCAATGGCAGTGGCTGATTGAGAGACTCCAGGAACCTCGACCGCTCTTTTCTGGGCGTTGCCTGAACCTTCTTCTCGATGCTGTCCGGTAGCGCGGGATTGACGTGTCTTGGCAGTGGAGGCGGAGATTGTGGAGCTTGCGGTAGCGCCGACACGGACGCTGCAAGGGTGCTGCTGCTGCGGAGGCCATCTGCAGAATGGCCCGTGGAGGCTACTGTTGCGGATGTTGTAGTGGCAAAAGGCGTTGATGTTGCTGCTGGAGATGGGGCGGCACCAGTAACACTAGACACTGCCGAGGCCGGGACGGGTTCGTGCCTGCGCGACCTCTTGAAACGCACCTCTACCGTGTTCTGGCGCGACGCCATTGTGTACAGAGGATGGCTGGCGCTGCGAACCGCAGCCGACGGCCGTAAAGAAGGCGCAGGTTTCGGGTCAGCCGGCACTTCTGGCAGGGGCTTTGCGGCCGCGTTCGAGCCAGTAATATGTAAAGCTTTGAGAAGACCCCCGCCGGTCGGCAGCGGCACTGCTGGCACGGCCATATCCTTGATGGGCTTGCGGCTGCGGCTGCGGCTCTTCAGGGTGCCGCGGCTGCGCTGGACAAACTGTTTAGTCTTGTGCGGGCACCGCGACTTGTAGAACGGCAATACCACGGCCGAGCAAAACTCGGCCAGAGCGTCCTTGTAGTCGCCCACAGCCTGCCAGATGCACAACCGATCGAAGTGGTGATCCACGAGGGGCTCGACGTCCGGCGAAGCGGGCAGCAGCTCGAGTCCCAGTACGACTTGCAGCTGGGTTTCACGATGCCTGAGCTGGCGAAGAACCTGCGAGATAGGCACGAGCTCGTCGCGGTGCGCCCGGGCGCGCTTTTCCACTTCGGAGTCGTGGAAGTAGCGCTGCTCAATCTGTTCGGGGGCCACGAGCAGCGCGCGCACCTCGTTAGTGTACACCTCTTGTGTGAGAACCGAGCGAGCCTTAGCGAGGACCTGCTTTGCAAATAGAGCAACGGGCGCGCTGCCCCATACAGCATCGTCATAGCGCTGCGCAAGAAGGCCGGGCGGGAACGCAGCCCGCATGTCTACGGGCACTCCTTCCCGTGGCCAGAGCTCGTCTACGCAGAGCTCCGCGTCCGGCTTGGGGAGCCTCTCGGGTGGAGGGCCCCTGTAGGGCAACAGCGCGACATGGCGGGAGGAACCAATGCGCTGCACGAGCCGGCCTTTGCGTCCGGCGAGCGCGTTTGCGTCCGAGGGCACATCGACTTCGGCGTCGGTAGAGGCCTGCCACGACCACAGTTGCGGGCTCTGATCTGGAGGCCACAGCGGCAGGGAAGAGCCCGGCGGGGGAGCGCCGAGCATCGAAGACCCCAGCGTGGAAGACCCCAGTAGTGGCGGCTGGAACTCAGGCTGGTTTTGCAGATTGAGGACGGGCGCGGTGTTTCAATGCGTGAGGATTCGCGAGGCCTCGACGCGAGTGCGGCTCGTTTGCCGCCCACGGTTCACTGTTTGATGGAGGCACCGCTGACCCCGCTACTTTACCCGCACTAGAAGAGGGCGCAAAAGGCCGCCACGGGTGTGTTCTGTGCCAGCGCGGTGGGTGACGCCGTCGCGTGCAAATGAGTGGGTAAGGTCAGCGACCCGCGCGGGTCGAGGGCAAGCACAGAGAACCGCTGAACATTTGACGATGAAGCCGCGCGGGAGCGCCTGCCTGCGCGGGCACGGGCCTCGTGGGCACTGCCACACAAGCGGTATTTAATTTTGGCTCGATTCATGCGGCCTCTAGAGCAGACACTACGTGATTATTTATCGCGCTCGCCGCCGCGCGGATCCGTCTCCATGAAGGGCGGCCGTGGCAGCTCGAGCTCCGGAATGGCGTTGTACTCGCTTTTGTCCTGCTGCGCGGCAACCATCAGCTCATACAGCTGTACAATCTTGTCAGGCTCCATGCGCTCGATCATCTCAACGTCGAGGCGCTCATGCTGCCACGTATCGCCCCGCACCGCCTCCAAGTACTTCTGCCATTGCGACAGAAAGCCAATGATTTGGGCCGGGTTGTCGATGTCCTTGTGCAGCTTGAACTCGGACTTCACATATGAGTCTCCAAGCAGCCGCTGCTGGATGGGGAGCAGGCGGTGCGCGCGCAGAATGCGCCGCAGCAGCGGCAGCGGTGGAATGATCTCCAGCTTCGGGACCGGCCGCAACTTGCGCCGCGTCGCGCACAGCACCTGGCTTGCTTTCATTAACAAAGGCGGTGGGTCGCTATGTTAAGGCGCTACTACGTAAGGTTGGGTAGAGGAGAGAGGCTTCGGCGGTTGGTTTCACATGCCCGCGTTCGAGCCCGCAAGGACCCCCCCGCCATGCAGACCGGAGACACGAATGTGTCCCGGTTTGTGAAGACGCTGAAACATGTTGCGGCATGTGCACAATGTGAGACATTTAAACCTATGCAAGGTGCCGCGCACGCCCGGCGCACAGCCGGTAGTGTTCGGACCCCGCGCGTGTGTGGCAACATTGTGTCTAGATAGATCTACAGAAGAAATCGGTTATGGCCATGCGCAAGCACGCAAAGCAGGCCCAGCAACGCCGGCGGCCCAAATTGAACATGATCATCTGCAGCCGCGGCTGCGAGCTGTGCCAGCAAGACGCTTCCACGTGACGCGATCCGGGCCCAAGAAATAAGCTGCAGGTGTGACTGCGCGACTCACACCGGCTTAGTCACGCGCCAGCGTCCCAATGCGGGCGTCGGCTTGCAAATGTCACACCACATTTTTTTTTGTGGATACCACAAAACCCCCTCACCCCCCTGAGTGACAGCCCAGGCACACATTTCCATTTGATGTCTGGTGAGGAACACACGCGTGCCGCAGCCGCCACAGCAGCCGTTTCTGGCTCGGCGAGTCCGTCTGGTGGTGCTAGTAATGGCGATGCTACAAAACACGATACATCCGCACCGCAGAACCAGAAGCACACCACGCCCCCGGCGCAGGCCGAGCGTGCCGAGGAGCCCAAGCAGGCGCGGGCTCCCAAGTTGGCCCCCGCCCCGGTGCCTCAACAGACCCCGTGGAAGGCGCCTCCCATCGATGTGTCCGTGAAGGCTCCTATTGACGCCGTCGAGGCTGCGCAGCAGAAGCGCAGCGAGCAGCGCGACGCTGGCAAGCCCCGGGAGGGCAAGCGCGCCACCACGGGAAAAGAGAAGTGGGTTCCTTACACCCCCGCCCCGGCGCCGCCATCCGCCGCAGGTGGATCGGCGTCATCCAGCGGCAGCCAGCGCGGGAAGCCGGCTCGCCGTGGCAGCAATGCGCCGTACCGTGGCCAGCGCCGCTCCGAGCGGGGTGACAAGCGCCAGCCGCGATCACATTCGGGCTCTCCGGCACCACAGGCCGCTCAGAAACACCACGCCCGCTCGCAGTCGACGTCGGCTCCTGGTGCGGACGAGGCGGCTAAGCTGGAGAAGCTGAGCCTCGACGACTCGCAGCGCCGCGGCGCCTCCAATCAGTCATACCGCCCGGCCCAGTCTAATTCTCAGGGCTCAACAGCGTCTCCCAGCCCCGTAAACTCAACGGCCTCTAGCTCGGCCAACACGCCCGCGCCTCAGCACCAGCACCAGCGAAAACGCGAGAACCCGCGTAAGATGCCCTACTACCAGCCTGGCTTCGTTCCTATGGGCTACCCCATGCAGATGATGAGGATGCCCATGCCTGCTGTGGCTCCTGGTGTTGCTCCTGGTGTTGCTCCTAGCGTCGCCGATCCGGCTAGCTACATGTTCAACGCCCTTGTCGCTCAAGTCGACTACTACTTCAGCGTCGAAAACTTGTGCAAGGATATGTTCTTGCGCAAGCAGATGAATGATGAGGGCCTCGTGCCGATCGCCACCATCGGCGCCTTCAACCGCGTCAAGACCATGGCTCCTAACATCGAGGTCGTTGCCGAGGCTTGCCGCTGGGCACCAAATATCGAGCTTGTGGGCTCCAAGGTCCGCGTCGCCCATGGGTGGCAGCAGTGGGTCATGCCGCAGAGCGAGCGACTTGCTGCTGGTCTCGACAATACTCCTGAGCAAGTCGACGAGGCGCCGAAGTTTCAGGTCGAGCAGGCCAAGCCTTTTGTGCCAAAGAGCCAATAAGCGCTTCGGCCCGCTTATTTAATGACAAGAGTGCATTTTATGCGCGCTATGAGTAGAGAGTGTCGGGAACAGACAACACGACAGGCACGCGGCAGCTACAAATAGATCAAGCCCTTCCATTTAATGAGCCTGTCGATTCAGCGGCACAGCCTTGTCCCGGATTTTGTGGCAGGCTAGCACCTGCTAGTCACCCACTCGAAGCTGGTTTTGAAGCTTCAGACACAGACCGGTGACTACACATGTGCACCTGTTGCGAATTTAACGCAAAGGCTAACATGAGGGCGCAGCACTCGAATGCAAGCTTCTTTGGCTCGGCGGGTGCGTCACACCTAACGCGGCTTGTTGCCACATTTGTTGTACTTTCTGCATTTTCGCTCACTGAAAAAGGGCAACCGCATTGTCCGGTTATCATAGCATCCATGCATGAATTCAAAAACTGCACGGCTTCTTGCGCGACTTTGGTTTTGAGCTAACAGGTCAAAATGCGTTCGATTTCAAGTAATGCGTATCGATTGAACTCCATTCTGCTCTCACTTGTTGCGCAAGCTCAACCGTACTAACTGTCTCTAACGTTTGAAGGCCCTGATGGGAGTGCTTGAGAACTGGAGACGTTACGCTGGGGCTACATCCATTGCAATGACAGCGTGAACTGTCAACTCATTTTTTCAATGGCCATCAAATGCCAATTGGCCCTGTCTTGGTAGCCATCCTCGCTGCCTAGTGAAATGCCATCAGGACACGATTGTCGACTATACACCCTTTTTTAAAGGCTCGTCGTCTTTTAACAAGGTCGATATTACCACTGAAAGATCTGGAGGTTGCTGGCGTCCTCCAGATTCCTTAGTACTCGTCGTCCTTTAACGCAATTTGCAACGTGCACGACCAAGCGCTCTGTGTGAAAGCGGTTATGCGCCACACGCTTAAAAAGCGACCTTGCCGTGCGTACAATAAAACCTTCTCCACAGGCCGGTGTGGAAATTCAGATAGGCAGCTTCCGACTGCGGGCAGCTTACGCGCAGCCGAAAGCGCTGCCACATTCGCAACATATCATTGCCAGCTCAAACAGAAAAAAAAACAAAACGCCGTCTTCTATATTTAATAAAAACTAAATAACAAAAAAACTAAAAAAAATTCAAAAAAAAAGAAATAACTTATTTTAATTTAGGCCTGAGGTGAATATTCTCAAATTCGTCCTTGATGAGGGTTTGGCTAAGCCTGTCTTTGAGTACTGACTGCCTTGTCTCCTTCTTGAACTCTTCACATCAAATTTACCAAAATGCGAGCGATTTTAGACGATCCATGGGCCATCATAGTCTTGAGCGACTTTATTCACAAAGCATCGTGGGATTGTGAAAGCTCCCAGAAAGCTCCCTTTTTATTCAAAAGATTTCCAGGCGTGTCAAACTCTATCACTCTGCCCTTCTCTAATACGAGAATGCGGTCGGAATCCATAACTGTATCCAAGCGATGAGCGATGGTTATGATTGTGCGGTCTTTGAATTCATGACGAATAGTTGACTGCACAAGACTGTCAGTATTGTTGTCGACGGAAGCAGTAGCCTCGTCAAGAACTAGCACACTGGTTGGCCGGAGCAGCGCACGACCCAAGCAAATCAGCTGTGCTTGTCCACGGCTGATATTCGAGCCGCCATCATCAATTTCCATGTCGAGGCCGCGCTCAAAATGGTTTTTCAAATGGCAAAGCTCCAGAACCTGCCACAATCGCACATCGTCGTTCAGACGGAGCGGATCTAAATTTTCGCGCAGTGTGCCTCTAAATATTTGAGCATCCTGCGGAATAATAGACAGACGGCTGCGTAAATCATGAAGGCCAATAGCAGCGGTGTCGACATAGTCGATCTCGATGTTCCCCGCGCTTGCCTCGAGAAGCCTGAATAGTGCAATTGTTAGTGTACTCTTACCAGCTCCTGTGCGGCCAACAACACCTATTTTTTCCCTTCCTCCGATACTCAGGGTAATGTTGTGGAGTGCATCCTCAAGCTCAGGCCGGAAGCGCGTGCTGTATTCGTGAAAGGAAATCTCGCCACGCGCGGGCCACTCAGGGCTTAGATTAGATTCCGCGGACGGAAGGTGGAATGGAGCTTCAGTTTGCTGGTCTATATAACCAAACACACGCTCTACGCCAACAACATTGACCTCAATGTTAGTCCAAGATGACATTAAAGCCGTGAGTCGTGATACACCAAGCCGCACTGTATACAGAACAATACCAGCCACGCCTGCAGGCATATCTGCGACACGAACAAGGAAAACGATAGAAACAGCACTTATCGCAGTCAGCAATGCGGTGATAGTCACAACGCGACAGTTCAACCAGCGTTGTACCGCCCATTGCAAGAACGAGACGTGCATCCAATGGTTAGTCCGCTGCTCATACCCTTGTATAAATTGGTCTTGACATTCGAATACCATTAAAGTCGCTACGCCGCGAATACTCTCCTCAATGTGACTTAGAATTGGCCCATTAGAGGAGCTTCCCAGCGTTTGGATCTGGCGACGCGCAGGAACGTAGAGTTTCCGATATTGATAATACCGAAAAAGTAGAGGAATCAACGCAACAATAATGAACGGAGAGCCGACACACGCGATTAATAAATTTGCGAACGTCGTGCAAGATACGCGGAAGAAGCCGTATATTGTTGAGGGGAATGAAGTGTCAAGCGTACTGATATCCCCTGTAAACCTGTTCATAATTGTGCCCAGCGGAGTCCTCTCGAAGAAGAACATGGGCGCTCGAATGACGTTTTGAAGCATCTCATCGTGAAGTCGTTGTGATGCCCGAAGAGCTATAGTGCCCATGAAAAGATATGATGACAACGCTGAAAGTATAGCAGAAGTCACAACAATGCATAAAAATACATTCACATAGTACTCAGACGCACGAACACCAACAAGCCCCTTATCGGACCATATTGCTAGCCAGATAGGGATCATGTTACTTGAGATAACCCCGCCTATGAGTCCCAGCGTCGCTACGAACGTGAGGCCGCGACCAGCAGTTTCCATATAACGTCGCGATGTTGCAAACACGGGGACATCTTTCTGCTTGTCCTTTTTCATGGAAACATCTGGGACATAGCGTGAATTCGGGCTTGTGGAACTAAGCGAGCGAATAGGTTCCATCGTCTTGTCACATAGATGTTTGTGTACTTGGTTCTTGCGGTCAAAGCTGGAGGGCGGAAGCAAGTCTCTGACCGACTCAGAGTCCACAGAGCCACCTGTAGCGCTTTCAAGCGCAGTTGGTGTAGCTTTCGATGGATCGCCGTTGAAAATTACGGAACCTCCCTTTGCAAGACATATAAGGTGACTTGCAAACTTGAGAGACCTGACAGAATGAGTGGCCAAGACAACGGCCCGCGATGCAAGCAGCCCGTTTGGAGAGAACAACTCCTGTAATAGCTTCCTAGCCACGTGTTGGTCTACCGCAGAAAGAACATCGTCAAGCACGACAACATCAGCGCGGTTGTAAACCGCCCTCGCGAGGGCAACGCGGGCCTTCTGTCCACCACTGAGACTGATTCCCTTCTCACCAATCTCTGTTGCGTCACCCTCAGGAAACGAAGCTATGTCGCTCTCCAAGTCACAGCTCTGTATGGTCTTTTTATAAAACTGTTCATCATATTCTAAGCCGAAGAGAATATTGTCCCTCAAACTCTGGAACTGCAACCATGGCTCCTGGCTAGCATACGCCATGGATCCGCGCACTGTGATCGATCCGCTCTGAATGGCCATTTGACCACATAAAGCTTTCAGAAGGGCTGATTTACCAGATCCGACTTTTCCTAAGACGCAGCAAAGATCACCGCGCTTTAGCTGGAAGCTCAAGGGCATCACGGCCGTAGCAGCGTGGCTCTGTTTACTCCATGCGACACGCGCTTTCAATACGTCTATCAAGGGTGTCTCGAAATCTTGCACTTTAGGACTCGGCTGACGATAGTATCTATCTTGCGTCTCGTCAGGCTCCTCGAGAAAATCAAGAATGCGCTTCTGGGAGGTGAACGCACGCCCCAGAGTATTGAGAGTTGACGGAAGCTCGAATAGAGGGTCTGACACCACTGAAATCATAGAAAGAGTGGGGAAGACGATTTGAGACGTGAGGGGTTCACCAGAAAAGTACAGAAACGCAATGAGCACAGCAGAAGCGACCAAATTGTCTAGCTGGCTGGTCACGGCTCGAAACATAGTCGACAGTTTGAGAAACTTTTGCTGAATATCAAGCTCGCAGCGACGATCATCCACTACATGGTCTGCGTAGGGTTCTTCCCACGCATACAGCTTTAGCGACTTCATGTTGCGCATCACGCTTAGTGTAGATTCTGCGCGTCGGTCCTTAGCGCGCATGGACTCAGGTAGCTTTTTCATGCGCTGCCTCGTATTCCAAGAGCTGTAAGGCACATAGAGCATGTAAAGAGGTACAGCAGCAAATGTAGACTTCCCCATGAAAAGATACAGTTGGATTGTGCAAAGTATCAGCCCCAAGGGCGCCGCTATGAGAGAGGAGACTTTCAAATATGTGTTTTGAACCATTTTCGTGTCCACATCCAACAAGTTCATAATTTTTGACGCATCGTACAATACTCTCGCGTCGGCGTTGATAGTGAGCGACTTCTTGTAAATCATCTGCATGAGTGCCGCGCGAGACGTTATGAAGATGGAACGAGATGTAAGCTGCTTGAGACCCGTCAGCGAATTAACGACAAGACGCGCTGCTCCCAGACTGACGGCCAGGTAGAATGACTTCACAGAGACATCCTGCAAGCTAGACAAAAACAACGATAACAGCAGGGGTTGCGTGTAGGCCACGATATCAGCTGAAATGTTCACGAAAAGCAAGAACAGAAATCGGCGCTTACAGAACAGAAGCAAAGACCATATGACCCGGTGCTTGCTCTCTGCTCCAAAGCTGTCGAAAGTGGTCTTGAATTGCTGGTATGCCGTGTGCGTGTCCAGATCGTGCGGTTGGCCGGCAAAAGACGCTGTGCTGAGTTGCTCTTCTTGGGCCTTGTGAAGCATAGAGTCTAGAAAAGACACGTTGACGCGTCCAAAGATTGACGCGTGCTCATAATCAGTGGGCGACCAAGGCGAGCTGCTGAGCTCAAGGATTCCTGCCATCGCGGCCATGAAGGCTATGGCAGAATTAGAAGCACTCGGTCGGGCAAGTGCCCACAAAAAGAGTATGCAAATCTGAGAAGCCCACCATAGCAAGAGCTCTGTAGATGCCACGCGCGTAACATGGACCTCGCGCTCGGTGTAGTGAAGGGCGGATATAGCGCACAGAACCACGGCCTCAGACAGCGATACGAGGGCCTGAGGGAATAGAAATGACAGGGTAACAGCTAGTGACAAGTATGATGCAATTGTGCGACATGAGCGGGCGAAAATGGTTAATTTTTCACCTCTGTTGGGAGTCTTCAGATGAGACCATAAGCGAAAGGCAACGAGTGGGAGAAAGCAGCACGATACCAGTAGCTCAGACCTTTGTAGGAAGCATGCCGTTGGAATACCAGAGCTGTCCAGAAAGCAGCAACTCATACACAGGTGTACCTCGGAGCCCCGTAGCTGGGCTTAATCGAGCTTACGCTCGACGGTGATTACGCCATTAGTGGTTAGGTCAACTAGCCGACGTTTGTCCCTGACAGCAGCACTTCTACGGGGCTAATTTGGGCTGTACATAGACGCTAATAAAGAGCCACGAGTGTCTAAAGCCCGGTGCATTCAGTGGTGACAGACTGTCGCAGCGGTGCGACCTCTAATCGATCAACGCCGACGCAATGTACACTTGACCCTGCACACTGGCCATCCTGGCCCAAACACGTATATTATTTTAGCAGCGCTGGCTGGCTCAACAGAAAGCTCCAGCCTAATTGAGTGTCTATCAGCCAGTTTAGGTCGTCAGCCTAATCCCTCCGTCAGGCTAGAAGAGGCTTCCGCCCCCCCCCCTGCTTACGTGCTCCCGGCACACAACCTCCAACTCGCGACGCTTCGTATGTCGCTTGGATGGTATGCGTACGGAATTGGTGCTGAACCATTTGTCGTGTGCGCTGTGGCAACATATGTTCCTGTTCTGTTAGAAGAGCTCGCACGCGAGAATGCTGTGTGGATTGTGGATAAGCGCACGCCGTGCCACGAGGTGGGGGATTCGCCGGGGCTGATGCCCGTGCCAATTGCGCCTGAGCGGTGTGTTCTGCGGTTGGGATGGACGTGGATTGATACCTCGAGCCTCCCGTTGTACACGTTTTCGCTGAGCGTCCTCGTGCAGACCATTCTTGTCGTGTCGATCAGCGGGCTGGCCGATCGCGGCGCGCACCGCAAATTGCTGCTTGTTGGCTTTGCTATAATAGGTGCGATCTGTACAATTGCTCTCGGGTATACCAGCAAACACCACTACTATATAGCGGCGGCCCTGGCTGTTGTAGGAAACGCAAGCTTCGGAGCTGTGAGCGTGTGTGGCAACGCGTTCTTGCCACGCATCGTTGCCGCCGAGAGCCGGCGTCTAGCGCGCTTGCGCAAAACGGCTGCGGAGCGCTTCCACGGTGCATTTCGGCCGCCACCAACCGAGGATGTGAATACTGTGGAGGCCGCTCGTGTCAGCGCTCGCGTATCAGGGAAGGGCGCGGCTCTAGGCTACACGTCTGCCCTCGTTGTACAGCTTTGCACAATGCTATATCTTTTTGTGGGAGCTATTCGTACTGGACATGACACATCGACGAAGCGTCTGCAGGCCGTGATTATGCTTATTGGCTGGTGGTGGCTGGTGTGGCAGGCGCCAGTGGCCATATACCTGCAGCCAATAGACCCAGAAGACGAGGAGGATTGTCCCGACACTGATAAGCCATCATTATTGATGCAAGTGGCTTATGGGTGGTCGCAACTCTGGTCGACGATCCTGCGTGCCCGCGAGCTGAAGGACATCTGTACGTTTCTTCTAGGCTGGTTTCTGCTGAGTGACGCTATTACTACTATTAACTCGACGGCGGTCTTATTTGCCAGAGCGAACCTTGGAATGGCCACGCCAGCGCTGGCACTCATTGGACTGGTCACGGTACTGTTTGCGATAGCTGGGTCGCTTGTTTTTAGCCAGCGTCGCAACCAAAAGCAGTCGCTGGTCTCTATCTCCTTATTCGCGATGGTTATACCGGCCTACGGAGTCCTTGGGTTCTTTCAGCCCTGGCTGGGGCTCAAGCACGTCTGGGAGATATACGTGCTCGCCGCGTGGTACGGGCTTGCGCTGGGAGCGCTGAACGCGGCAACACGCTCTTTGTTTGCAATTCTCATTCCCGAGGGCCATGAAGCGATGTTTTTCGCCCTGTATTCGGTCACGGACAAGGGCTCGTCAGTCCTTGGGCCAACCATCACTGGCCTCATCACGGACCGCACTCACAATATCCGCTATACTTTCTACTTTCTGTTGGGCATGATGTTGCTTGCGGCCTATGTTTTTGCCAGTGTTGACTTTGAGCGAGGCCAGCGTGAAGCGTTGGCCGAATCTGAATCCAATTCTGCGTTGACCGCTGCCACGCCCAACGACATTAATGCTCTCAGCGTCAGTACAGTCGCGGGTGACACACGAACTGCGCATTCTGATTGAGGTATTACAAAGTGCTGAGAGTTTAGAAACCTTCGCGGCTCACGCATGCCTCCTGCTGCTACGTCTAATGCCACACCTACTCCTCATCCTCATTCTGCCACTCCCACTGCAGCTGCTGCGACTCCACCTAAGGGCACTCGCGGTGACAAACTGCAGTGGATTAGGATCGTCATTTCCTTGCTTGCTCGCATAACTGGCTTCTAACAAAAAAAAGTAGCAAGATTGTTGCCACCATGCGCGCAGCGTTGTGAACCCTATTGCCGGAGACCACCTCATTAGCGACACCCTGTGATATCCTGAACCCTAGATAAGGGCCTTACACGATATGGCGTCGTCGATCTGCTGACGGTCGCACGAACACTTATGTCACAAGATCGTTCTCCCCCAGAAGAAGAAGGTTGCCGTTGTGCGCGTGATATCAGCATATAACTGATTGCTTGGAGTTGAGAAAATGGCACAGGACAAGGCAGGCCGAGAAACAATTCCCGAGATTCTTATAGAGAGCTCGAACTTCGACCATGACGAGCTACACAGGTTACTGACGCGGTTTATGAAGCTCGACACCGATTCGAGCGGGACAATTGAAAAAGAAGAGTTTCTGGCCATCCCGGCGATCCAGAGCAACCCATTGGCAGCTCGCCTTGTCGAGCTGTTTGACGCGGACGGCAACGGTAATGTAGATTTCGGCGAGTTCATCAGCTCGCTGTCCATTTTCTCGTCGCGCGGTAAGCGTGACGAAAAACTCAAGTTTGCGTTCAACGTGTTTGACATAGATGGCGACGGATACCTGTCAAATGGCGAGCTATTTATTGTGCTCAAGATGATGGTTGGCGACAACCTTCAGAACGCGCAACTGCAGCAGATCGTGGACAAAACTATCATAGAGGCCGACTCGTCCGACAAGGGCGCGCTGAGCTTTGCCGACTTCAAGCGTGTGGTGGATGGCAGTGCCATTGCCGAAAGTCTAACGCTGGACTCGTTCTGAGCGACGCTCAGAAGGTTCGCTTGCTCTTGCATCATTGCATTTTCATAACTATATATTTATAGCTAAGTAGTTAGTCTGAAAGCTACTTGAATGAGGAAGGAGGCTGCCTCTGTGTGAGTGATTTGGGCCGACACGAGGACTCAGCAGAGATCCGAAAGTTACGCCCACCTGAATCACACAGCAACCCGAGGATGTGAAACTCAACGGGTCAGACAACATACCGGATGTTCAGTGACTTATTTTATAGCTGCTACCTAGCCTGAGAGGCCTGTCTTTTTTCTTTGGAGACGTTGGTCTCAAGGTGGCCACAACGTGTTTTGGCCGCGCGTAGTTTTGATAGTAGACCTCCGCGCGTTAGCATTGCAAGCAAGGTATGGCATCAAATGTGGCTAGCTAGCGTAGTGGTGCTGCCACCTTAGAATGCAGAAAGGCGGAGACATTGCCGATTGAATTATGTACAGGTACGGTTTTGACCTGCAGCCAGTCTAGAAGTGGAAGTTTCCACCAAAGAAATGGCGCAGGATTTCCTCGTTGACGCCGCCGCCCTGGCCACCGAAGCCACCACCACCACCGCCAGCGCCGCCGCCACTGCGCTGCGCGTCGTAATCCTGTCGTTGGTCGTCATTGCTTAGCACCTCATATGCTTCATTCAGCTCCTGCATCTTGGCCATGACCTCATCCTCGGACAACTCACTGCCTTTGTACTTATCGGGGTGGTACTGCTTGCTCAGCTGCCGGTACGCGCGCCGAATTTCGCGTTTGTCGGCAGAGGGCTCGACGCCCAGCACTTTGTAGAGGTCCTTCGTCGGTTGCTGCTGCGGACCGCGAGTGCGTTGCTGCTGCTCAATCAAGATCTCATCATGCAACTGGCTGGCCAGCTGGGCCACGTCCGACTCGGGCTGCTCGCGCAGGATGGCCGTGACGAGGTTGAGCGCTTCATGCACACTGCCGCTCTGCCGCTCGAGGTGGGCCTGTACGAGCATGGCCGGCGCGTAGTGCTCGTCGAAGTCGCGCACCTGCGCGCAGACCTTGGCGGCGCGGTCCCACTGCGAGCGTTTTGCCAGGCCGTGGCAGCGGTTTTTGCGCAGAGTGTCGATAAGCAGGCCATCGCGGTTCTCTTCCCGAGCAATCGAGTACTGATCCAGCAGGGCCGTGGCGGCCTTGGATACCTGTCCTATGCGCACCTTGAGGGCCGGTTCTGAGGCCTGCTTCTGGAGGGCCCTCAGCTGTTTTGACGCGTTTTTGCAGGCCACCGCCGCGTCGTCATACGAGACGCAGCGGCGCAGCATCTGCATTGCCTGTGCCTGCTGATTTAGAAGCACGAACGTGCCCACAGCGACCTGGGCCGTCGTCAGGCTGTCGCTGGGGTCCACTTGGGCGACGAGCGTTAGGTCCGCCAAAGCCTCGATTGCTGAGCCGCGGCCAAAATAACACTGCGCGCGGCGCTTTAGCGCATCCACCGACTTGGGCGCCAGCGCCACGAGCCTATTGAACTGCGAGCAATCGTCGTCTGGCGGGTCTTCTTGAGCAAGCGCCCTATACTCGTTCGCCTTCTCAGCGACTTCGGGGCAGCGTGCATGCGTACACGTAGAGCAGACCTCCAGCGCTTTATCGGCGTTGCCCAATCGCAAGTACGTAGCGGCTAAGTGGTACTGGGCCGGCTGGAAATGGGCATCGAGGGCCAACGTGCGTCGCAAGTCGCCGAGAGCTTGAGCGTCGTGGCCCTGGGCGAGCTGCTCTGAAGCGCGCTTGAAGAAGTCTGCGGCGCCGAGCTCCTCTTTGTCCTTTGCAAGCCCACCAGCCAGCAGCGGCAGCAGAAACAGCAGCCTCATCTGTTGTGGTCCCACTAGTCGTGAGCTGCCTAGGGCGAGGATGAGTTGTCCACCCTGGCCTTAATGCATGTGTCGCGCGAGTCACGTGTAAAAGTGTGGACGTGGCGGCCATGCAACTGTAGGAGTTGTGGTTTGTAGGGCGGGAGTCGTGCGGCCATGGAAGATACCAGAAACTTAGGCAGATGTAGAAGAGCGAGCCGCAAGCCGCTAGACTATATGCGAGGCGACAGGATAAAGGGCGACGAGTTATAGCCAAAGCGCGTGCGTGACTCGCCTAAAAGTTATGTACAATGCCAATCACAAGTGCAGGACGCAGGGGTCAGAAATGCTTGGTGAGGCCGAGATGTAGTGCCATTGCAGCAGCTTTTGTGCTGGGCGGTGATCTCACCCGCGGCAGTCTAGTCGAGCGTCTCTGTTGCCTCAATGAGCCTCTCGGCAGAGAAATTAGTGTCGCCTGAATTGAACTGACGCAGAAGAAGCAGCTTCTCGGCGCCGTGCTTAGTATCCGGGTTCGCCGTGTAAAAGCGTTGCAGGTTCAGCGTTAGAAACACCGCAGACTCAAGCGGCACTTCGTTGTTCTGGACAACAGTGTTTGTGAGCACTACACCCTTGTCGGCAGCCAGGTCCGTATGCATCATGAAGGTTGTGTGGGGGTGAGCATACTCATTGTGCAGTTTGTATTCGGCTAGCGACGTGAACAGACAGTGGATGGTGTGGCTGGCTACGAACGACCACTGTACATAGTGAAGCTCGACGCCATGTGTTTTGTGAGGCAGCGGCAGCACGAACGTCGGCAGCTTACGGGCAGCAATGTAGAGGCGCGAGAAGGTGTCGGCCTCCATGGCGCCGCAGATCTCGTTTGTCTTGCCCACAAAGCGCGCCTTCCACAGCATCTCGATCTCCTTTTTGTTATGGTTCCTCAGCTTCTCGACATCGACGTATGTATCAAGGTCCATGATTTTCGGCTTCGCGTCCACGGCGGAAGCCACCTTTGCGGCTGTCTCTGAGGCGGTTCCCGGCTCAGCGTCGTTGTCGGGCTTGGGCTTGCGGAACAGCTCTGCCTGCTTCACAAGGTCGGCCACATCGGCACGGCGGACCTCCTCAGCCTTGTCCTTGGACTGTTCCAACAGCTTTTCGATAGTCAGGCCCTGCTGCCTAGCCCTTTCGGCGAGCTTAGCTGCGTATTTATCGTGGATGCTGGAGTACGCGCGACATGCGAGGCAGCGCCGTAAGGCGCCAGCGCCCTGCAGGGCTTGCCTCTGTACCGCCCGCCGAATCATATGCTGCTGCCGCTAATGGAGCTGAGCTTTGGTGAGAAAACGCCGCTAGCGCGGCGCTAGCGCGGCCGGTGAAATTTGCTACGCCATACGCACAGCGCGCGCTGCGATGTCCGGAGGGCTTTACGCGATGCGGCTGGGCCGGCGTGACCTGGCCGGCGGGAAGACCCAATTACGTGCGCTTGAATTGGCTGACTGCAGCGCTCCCAGAACTTGACCCCACAAAGAATCAGTTAGCGCTTCGTGATCAGATGCTGCGTCGCGTGCTTTCCCCAGGACAGTTGCGGGCCCCTCGCGCGTCGTCGCTCATGTTTCCGGCTCTGCGGTCTGCCGCGATGGTGCCGCGACGGTTCGCGGCCACTGACCGCATCACCGACACGGACGAGCAGACAATCCTTGTTGAACAGCGCAAGAACCGACCCGTGAGCCCGCATCTCCAGATCTACAAGCCTCAGCTCACGTGGTACCTCTCGGGCCTGCACCGTGTGACGGGCGTAGCGCTCGCCTTTGGCTTCTATGGCGGGCTCTGCGCCTACGCGGCGCTGCCGTACGTGGGCCTTCCGTTCACGTTCACGGGCCTCGCGGCGACGTGGGGTGCGGCGCCCGTGGCGCTGAAGGTGCTCACGAAGGCGGCCATTGCGTTCCCGTTCACATTCCACTCTTGGAACGGCGTTCGACACCTCATCTGGGATACGGGCCGCGAGCTCACGCTGAAGGGAGTGTACAAGACGGGCTACTTTGTGCTGGGCCTGTCTGCCGTGTCCGCGGTGGGCCTTGCCTTCCTATAGACCCTATTTATATAACAACGTAAAATGATCGCGCGGAGCGGCCGCGTTTTATAGACGGCGATGCCGCACACACTTAGGTCAAAAAGATGCGCTTAAAACAAGTGTGAGAGTGGTTTGCACCATTCTGCGTGGGGTGCGTCATTTCTGGACGTATTACTCCACGATTTGCTCCGGCGTTCTTTGCTGGGATGCCTCCCGAACAGAGACCCTTCCACTGGGCGCCATTCAATTCGGCGCCACGCTATTGGATGCCGTTCAATTGGATGCTGTTTGCCTTAGCGCTATTTGTTTGGACGCCTCGCCCCTTTAGTGCCTTGTGAATTCGAAGCCATTTGGTCGGGTGCTACTTGAGACCCGGCATCATGTTTCGTGGAGTATCGGCTCGACAACATTCACTTGAGTACTAGTTGGCTCGACATCATTTTCTCGAGTACTACTTGGCTCGACACCATTTACTCGAGTACTACTTGGCTCGACACCATTTAGTCGAGTACTACTTGAGACCCGGCATCATGTTTCGTGGAGTATCGGCTCGACAACATTCACTTGAGTACTAGTTGGCTCGACACCATCTACTCGAGTACTACTTGGCTCGACACCATTTACTTGAGTACTACTTGACTCGACACCATTTACTTGAGTGCTACTAGACTCGCGAAGTGCCATTCCATCGAGCACCTTCTGCTCGCAATCTGCTTGGTCGCCAGTTGCTGAGGCGCCCAGCTTGTGGTGGATTCCGCTAAAGTGTGTTTCTCCACTATGTTTATGCACTCACGTTACGCGACTAGTACCTGCTCCGCCCGCCCCCGCCCTCGATGGCCGGCGCGCGGCACAGTGAGCGCTGGCCTCGATTGCTACCGTTTGACACGCAAGAGTCTAGAGCTAACTAACTATCTGTGCCTACGATGACGCTACAACCAGAACGAAACTGGGATTAGCGCCAGCATTCGAAAAGTCACAAGGTGCGGATCATTGTTAGTCTAAGCAGTCTGACGCGCCAGGGCTGCAAGTTGCGCTGATTATCGACGCGCGGCGCAAGGCACTTTCTGGGTCAGCAATGGGCGAGGCGACTTCTAAGGTTAGTAGTAACAAGACAAAAAAAGTAAATTCGACACGCTTTAGAGCCCCGCAAAAGTAGCCAGACCCCTTCTCCTCCGGTCTGCTCGGTGCATTGAACGTACTAAATATAGCTAACAACCCAACCGCTGGGGGTTTCTCTTACTCACTCTGCCAGGCCTCGGCCGGGGGGGGCTATTGCTGCGCTGCATAATCGGCTCTTACCGAATTTGTCACTGATTATTACTTGTTGTCAGGCAGGGCTAGGCCAAGGGTCAACACTCTCCAGGTGACCGCTTCAGGCTGATTCCGGACGGTAAAATCAAGGCGACGCGCGCCTAAGTTAGCGAGATCCTAGACATTGGCCCCAGGGCTTCTCCGCAGCACCAATTATTTCCTCTGAACCCGCGCTCTTCGGACCATGCCGCCTCCCGCACGGGACACTGCTCGCAACGGGTCCGCCGCTAATAACCACGGCGCGGGCACAACAGGTCCGTTGCGCGACTCGTCACCCGGGCGGTCGCAGCAGCCACCGGCGCAATCCCATTCAGACGGCGCTGCCAGGCCGGCGAAAAAGCCGTTAGTGCAGTCGCCGCAGCAGATCATGCGCGCGCGCTACAAGCAGCAGATGATGCCCCCGCGGACGTGGCGTCAGCAGGAGGAGCGCCGCAAGCAGCAGGAGGCCGCGTCGCGGCAGCGGCTTGCTGGCAGTGAGACGACAATGCGTGCCGCAGCGGCGGCCGCTGCCGCGAACACGAAAAATAGCTCGCCTGCACCGCAAGCACACCAGGGGCCGCAGGCAAGGCCGGCGCAGGCCTCGCGCCGCCTGGAGCGGCCACGTTCAGGCTCTCTGGAAGCCGCACAGTCGGCGAACCGCGCTCCGCAGGCCCCCGAGACCGCGCTGAATGGCAGTGCCCAGCAGCAGGAGAAGCAGGGTGGGGCTGCGGCGCCGTCGTCACGGGCCGTGAGGCCCATAGTTCAGCGCCGCGGCTCGTCGCAGCTCTCCATCTCACGTGCGGCCGCGATCCAGGCCCAGCAAGCCACACAGTCGCCGCATCGTCGCGAGTCGGCTGGCTCTGTGCACAGCGCGCAGTCGCCACCGCACTCAGATTCCGCCTCTTTTTCTAGCGCTAGAAGCGAGGTCTTGCTGCCGTCTAATCCCACCTCTCCGTGGAACTCTGCATATAACCCAGCGGCAGCAGCAGCGCCGTCACCCTCGTCGTCCTCGTCATCTGCGACGACTTTCACAACAGCATCGTCAGTAGCCACTGCAGCCACCGCAGCGGCGGCTCCAGCCGCTGCCAGTCGGCCGGCAGCATCGCCCATGTCGCGCCGCAGCCAGCGTGCGTCCCAGTTCGGAGGCGTGCCGGCGCCCCCGACTCCGAGCCGGTCCATCACTGCGAGCGCCGCTGCGCGGGCCAGTGCGGCTTCGCCCATCGAGATAACCCCGCGAGAGCCGCTATCATCAAAATTTGTTTCCTCGCTCACCCAGGCTCTGAAGCGCGAGCTCCACGAACGCCAGGAAACACGCACAGCCGAAGAGCGCGCCCGTGACAACCAGTCCAATCAGCTCGAGAAGATACTCGGAAACATCACTAGCTCTGAGAGCTTCAGAAGTGTTAACAGCGTCGCAAGCGAGGGCAGCGTCGGGAGCTCTGGCTCCGCCGCGTCGTCGTCGGCGCCACTGCAAGCCGCGCGCAAAATAGGAGCCTCCGCTAGTCGTAGGCCGCAGCATCAGCAATCAGCCAGCGTAGAGCTGGAGCGCGAGAGGAAGAAGGCCAGTGCATTAAGCGCTGCGTTGGCAGCTGGCGGCAAGGCAGAGTCGGAGATGGCGAGAATCCACATGCAGGTGAATCTGGCCGTCCAGGACGCTCTGCAAACTGCTTCGCGGCGGGAGCAGATGAAGCGCTACCGCCCGTCGTCCCACTGGTCCGCCCCGGTGAGACAGCTCCGGCGTCCGCAGCTAAAGCGTTTGGCTACGTCTGACAGCACTGCCTCGGCTCAGAATAATACGACTGAGTCGCCAGTGACCCCCGTCGTCAAGCCCTGGCAGTTGATGCCTGAGGGCGAGGACCCAGTCGACTCCGAGCCACCGACTCCAGTGACCCCGTCGCCAACTCAGAGCTTCGGCTCAGTGCCCATGCATCCCTCCTACTCCATGGAAAACGTGGCGTCCGCTACTTCAGTCCCGTCGCTTGTGAAGCCCAACACGTTTCCTTCGTCGTCTGCGCCGTCCTCTGCCTCGCCCGCCTCCCCTGCCGCCGCCAAGAGCTCCGACACGTCCAGATGGAAGTCTTGGACGAATAGTGTCCTGAATCGCCAGCGAGGCGGGTCGAAGCCTAAACAAGGCCGTCCTGAGGAGAAGTCTTTGGACTCCAGGTCTGCGCTCCCGCAGTCCGTGGAGACCCGACAAACTTCCTCGCCGACGCCTTCGGCCACATACTTGCCGCCAGGACTTGCCGGGCAACCGCCTGTCACGCGTCAGGAGCCCATGCTTCACACGCTTCGAGGACGCACCATGCGCAACAAGCGGTTCAATGAGGACAAGCCGTGGAAGAATCACCAGGGTCTCTACTATCTCAGCGAGACAGAACGCAAGCGCTACGAAAAGCTGTGGGCAGCCAATCGGTGCACGCACTTGCCATTTCTTTATCTAAACCCTGCTTTCGAGGGCCTCTGGCATGCGGCCGTCTCGCGTCGCTTCCCGCATCTGTACAAGAAGGAGCAGAGCAGTGACCAGGATAGTTTGAAAACTACCGGCAGCGCGAACTCTCATTTGCAGGCTTCGCCAATCAGTTGGAATCATGATCGTGGGGACACAGCCAGCATGTCGTCGTCATTTGGAGCAAGACGCTCTTTTGAGTATACAAGAAGTGCAGGCACGGCGCTATCGCGATCAGTCTCAGGCGGCTCCGCATTGGCCCCATCGCGGTCGCCCTACGGCGCTGCAGAGCCCATTGCCGTGGAGAGTGTTGAGAACATAATCAACGCGGGAGATTTGCACGAGCACATGCAACCCTCTGTGTACGCCAGCGAGAGCGGGGCTCAATCTGAGTCGCTTCCTGATCGTGAGATCAGCCCCGAAAGCGTTATCAGCGGCGAAACGAAGGAAAGAGAGCTGGAAGAGGGCCTGGAAGCAAGATCACCTCTTGATGAGCTACACAGTGTAGCCTCGTCAATTGAAAAAGACGTTGAAAAGCAAGCCGAAGACGTGCATGGCTACGTAGTGAGCCGATTGTGGCGGCGGTCAAGGCTTCCTGAAGAAACGCTAGCTGAAATATGGGACCTTGTTGACACGAATAGAGATGGCACTCTGGACCGCAGCAGCTTTGTTGTCGGCATGTGGTTGTGCGACCAGTGCCTGTACGGGCGCAAGCTGCCTGCGAGGGTGCCGTACGAAGTTTGGCAGAGCGTTGGAAAGCTGCATTTGAAGGTGCGCTTCAAACAACCCAAGTCAAAGATCTGGTACATGACGCAGCTACCTAATTTCATGGGCTCTGCAGTGGGCCACACAATGCATGGCGGACGGCAAGCCGTGAAGAAGGTCGTACAGACCGCCACTAGCTGACGGTCATCATTATTTATTTTTTTTAGAATCATTGTCCAGGCGCTAATCACCTGCACCCGCACCACTGGCCTGGTATAATTAGCCTTCAATGGTATGTAACATTAAGTTGAACAAGATTCACTGCAAAGTGGTACTGCGCGAAAGACGCGGAGAACTAAAGCCTAGCGAGATCTTTCGAACTCCACCTTGCAGACGCGGTTCATCAGGTACTGCCCGTTCATCTTTGCCACAGCCTCCTCGGCAGGAGTGCCGCTTGGCAGGCTCACAAAAGCATGGCCCTTGGGCTTGCCGTTTGCATCACGCACGACCTCAACGCCCAACACTTTTCCAAACCGGCTGAAAGGTGTTACGAGAGCATCCTCAGACACAAGCTCAGGGTCGAGGTTGCCTACAAAGATCCTTTGAGGTGCTTGCTCTACGACCTCTGCAGAAGCGTTTCTTTGCGCCTTGTTGACTCTGACGAGACGGCCAAAGAGCCTCAGCTGAGCGTCCTGCAACAATTTGAAAACATACTCGCTGTCTTCCTCGGAGGCAAATGTAGCAAATCCGTAGCCTTGATGCTTGTGGGTTATCTTGTTTTTTGGCATTTGCACACTCACAACTGGCGAGAGCTGTAGCATTAGCTCAAAGAGCAGATGCTCGTCCACCTCTGGTGCTAGGTTTCCAACATACAGCTGGGCCATGACTGGTACGCTTCGAGGATGCAGCCCGCTAGCAGACACAGAGATCACTGGGGGCTGAGTTGGTTTATCAACTACGGAGCGCAATGGCCCGCCGTCGTTTTATCTGCTGAACCAGTCTCTGAACCAGTCTCACAAAACAGTGCTGGCTGTGACGCTTGATCCCTTCCACCGGCGGCGGGTTCTGAGAAATAGAAATCAGCTGCCGCTGCCGCTGCCGCTGCCGCTGCACCTAACTGGTAGCTGGCGGCCTTGCCGTCTGCAATAACGCTCTGCAAATTCTGTCAATACTGTAATGCATATTTTTTTTTAAAGTACAAAGTAGCTATTAAGGTAGTCACGGATGGTGAGACACTGTCATGTTGGTCTGCGTAGCGCTCTCACGCCAAAGGGGCCTGGTTTGAAGCTCGTGAACAAGTCCGTTGTCCGGTATCTTTTCGCGCATCATAGCGTAGTACCATCCAGGCTTCTTCGACGAGGTCTCCGTCGATGAGTTTGCCGCCCTACACGGCGAGTTTATGTGCACAGCATGGAGACGGTCGACCATGTGGCCTGCGGCCACTTCCGTCATACTGGGGGACCACTGCGGGCTATAGGAATTGAGAGCCGTGCCGAGCGAAACCTCGCCCGTGAAGATGCGGCACTGGGTGTCCATGCGCCAGTCCCATGCCAAGCAGTGTTCGTTCAGCACACAAGTGCGGTAACAGTCGTCTTGGGAGCCCACGGGATCGAGCTTCGAGCTGCCATCCCAGACGTCACTGGGCGTCTCGCTCGTGTACACAAAGGCCATTGTTTCGTCTTCACGGCCCTCGAAATACCAGCCTGGTCGCTGCTCGACGAGAAATGGCTCGATAAAGTCCTCGTAGAAATCCGCGTAGACCAACGGACCGAAGTCACCCTTCGCAGCCTTGCGGGCCATCGCCAGGGCCTCCCAGTCGAACAGCTGTTGGAGCTCTGTGGCCGAAACATGGTGGAAGGTCCCGACTGGTGCGCACCATGAGTCCGCGTGGAGTCTCAGCGAGTTTATAGAGTTGCCCTGGAACATCCCGTGCTCATGGACCTCAAGACTGGTGCCAGCAGCGACGCCTGTGAGTCTCTCAAACTCAGAAGCTACGACGCTGTCGCCGCAACACACCCCGCGGGCGCTTTCAGAAGACTCTTCGAGGATCTGCTTGTGCCACTCGATGTCGTGGGGCTCGTGGAACATGGCTCGCATGGCACCGCGGCTGAGCAATATGCCTGATCCGCCGTGGGCAAACATCGGGTTAGCTCCAACGCCCTTCCCTAAGTACCACACGTCGTCAGGGTCCCGGTCCTTAACTGCGGCCGCAAAGGTGGAAGTAAGCACGTATGTATCGCCATCAATCATGAAGTACCAGGCCATCTTGCCATCCGTCATCTCCCATGCGTGCAAGAATGCAGGCATGTTTTTGAACCGGTCCGTCTGCCAGCCTGCGCCATCACCTTCAATGTTGAGCTTGGAAGGGCCCCAGCCCCAGTGGTCGTCTACGCTGGTGCGTCTTACGCGATAGCCCTTCAGCGAGTCGCTGTTGAGAAGCCATGCAGGCAAGTATTGCAGCACATCCCAAACAACATGGCCGTCCAGCAGAGCACCCATATCCGAGTAAATGGCGCTGTTGGGGAAGCGCTTCAGAGTTGTATGGAAGTGGGCAGGCACGCGGTCCCACATTGTCTCTGCACCAGTTTTGAGAAGAATAAAGACGTCATCCGCCGCTGCGTGCGGGGCCTGGCCATTAGGCCATTGCGAGTCCGCAGCGTGCTCCTCGTTTTCCCACACGTTGGACGCTCCATGCACAACCCTCTGTTCATCGGACGGGAAATGATTGTCGAGAGGAACCGGTTTAGCGTTCAGCAGGTCGCGGAGGGGCTGCGGATATTTGGGGCCCTTGTATTTTACGAAAGGAATCGAGAAGACTAGCAGGGAAGTACAGATGGCTAGAACCGTCACGCATTGTCGGCGCGAGGCCATTGTGTGTAGAAGTTCTGTTTACTTTTGCACTGACAAGCGGTGTAAATGTTACAACACCTTGCCCTATGCGCGTCGGATTAATGTTGTTCGCTCCCGCCGGTGAAGGCTCTCGATCTCACGATAGCGCAGGACAGAACATAGCCGTACGGCCTAGTCTCAAGTGCTATAGCCGTGTTTCATGGAAACCAGATTACATGCGTTAAATCGTCGACGAGTTTATGAATTAACATTACGAGACGCTCAACAAAACGACAGACAAAAATAAAAAAAGCCAAAAGAGAAAAAAAACTGCAGCACCTTCTGTTCTCGTATGGTCTCCCACTACAATACTTGGTAAGGCCCTCAGGTGTTTAAATAGGACTGATCGGACGGGAAGTCTTGTATTCACCTGGGTTTGGCCGCAGCTGCTGAGTTGTGCATTGCGTAGTTTATACAGTGGAAAGCAACACACAGTCGAGCCAATTTCCAAGGAAAGTGCAAGCCAACCCCGAAGGAAAGTCAAGCCGACCCCCAAGGAAAGTGCAAGCCAATCCCCAAGGAAAGTGCAAGCCAACCCCGAAGGAAAGTCAAGCCAATCCCCAAGGAAAGTGCAAGCCAACCCCCAAGGAAAGTGCAAGCCAATCCCCAAGGAAAGTGCAAAATACACAGCACCGAAAACGACGGCTCCAGTTACGGTGATAGGCTCACGCATGTGCTATGCAGGTCGCCTCTTTTTACTTCGACATTCATCTGGCAGGACGCGCATTGGGCCGAGGCTTGTTACGCTGCGCGCACCCTGCCGGCCCCCACCAGCGGCTATTGTCAATACCGGTTTCTTCTATGTATCACAATTTCCTTGAGCTGCGTCACGACGTAGCATCATCACCACCCACAAACAAGCAAACGCCCAGAGCTTGTGTGGGCCTCAATAACGAGTCCACCAAACACACAAGCGCCCAGGTCCGCCGCGGGCCTCAATGAGCCGGCCATAAGGCACACACACTCCCGTAGCGCACTCAGCCCTCGAGATCCCCCGCGGGCCTCAGTGCGTCGGCCGTAAGGCACACAATCCCATAGCGCACTCAGCCCTCGAGAAGGGGTCGCGTTTTCACTGGCTTCATCGCCAGTCGAGCCTCGCGGAAGTAACTAGCCCGCGTTCGACATGGCCTCCTTCTCCACCTACCCTACCCTTGAGGAGTTTAGGCCACCTGCGTCAGCGGACCGCCTCCCACTTGAGCTGCGCTTCAACCACACGCCAGGCTTGACGACGAGGCAATGTCGAACCCGAGCGAGATCAACGGCGGCAGCGCAGTAGCCATGATTGGCAAAGACTGCGTGGCGATTGCGAGTGACCTGCGTCTGGGGCTGCAGAGCGTCGGCGTGAGCGGCGACTTCGAGAAGGTGTTCAATTACGGCGGCGTGTTTGTGGCCCTGACGGGCCTTGCGTCGGACGTCCAGACCGTGAGCACGGAGCTGCGCAAGCGCACAAACCTGTACGAGCTACGGGAGGAGCGCTCGCTCGAGCCCGACACAGCGGCACACCTGGTGTCGTCCATGCTATACTCGAAGCGGTTCGGCCCCTGGTTCATCAGCCCGATTGTGTGCGGTCTGAACAGCAAGACGGGCCAGCCATTCATCTGCACGTTCGACTCCATAGGCTCCATCGACCTGGGCAGAGACTTTGTCGTCTCCGGCACCGCCACTGAGCAGCTCTACGGCATGGCCGAGTCGCTGTACGAGCCGAACCTGGGCCCGGACCAGCTGTTTGAGACGATTTCGCAGACGCTAATGACGGCAATGGACCGCGACGCCCTCAGCGGATGGGGCGGCATTGTGTACGTGATTGAGAAGAGCGGCAAGGTCACGAAGCGGCTGCTCAAGACAAGGCAGGACTAGAAAGGTGCTTAAAGCAGGCTATGTACAGTGTTAGATGATGGGGTTTGTAATGCGGCGCTGTAGCGCGACGCGGCGCTGGAACGGCGCGCTTGGCCTAGCGGCGGCCCTGCTGCAGTTGTTGCTGCTGCTGCAGCAGCTGCTCCGAGCGCTCCTGCATCTGCCGCATCTGCTCCTGCACGAGCTGCTCGTCCATCTCCTCGTTGGCCTCGATGAGCTTCCACCGCGCCTCGTGCCGCTTGCGCTTCTCCAGCGCCTTCTCGGCGTGCTGCCGCCGGTCCTCCATGCGCGCCTCGTGGCGGCACATCCTCACAGCCTTCTCGAGGTCAAAGCATTTTCCTGCTGCCCTCTCAAACAGGTTCGACGAGTGCTGGCACGACTCGAGCGCCAGAATCAGGTCTTCGCACTTCGCCAACGCAGCCCGGTTGCTCATAGTTACTGGGAGTATCGCGGCCCTCGACTCAGTCTTTTTAGTGCGCGCGAATGCTGATCAGCAGCGGTGGCGCTCCGCAGCCCTGGCGATCTCACTAACAACAACGCGGGCACCAGTGTCTTGGCCAGCTCGGCAAAGACACAACTATTTTTAAATCGCTATGTATTCCTGTGCGTTTCCTGATAATACGGATTGTTGTTTTCGCGCGGGCGACGGCTCGTGGGTGCATCGGCTCGCTTGTCTATGTGCTCCGAGCCAGAACAGCCCGACATTAGACAGACATGGTTGTGCTTCCCGAGCAGTCCAGATTTTAACATGCACAATGCCTACACAATCTTCGCACCAGGCTCCATCAACTCCGGCCGTCTGCCCGCCGCCGGCTTCTGAGTAACCTAATCTCACTCAGCTGGGCGAGCTTATTTGGGAGGTCCGCGCTCTGTTTACTGGGTTAGTCTCCATTCGCGTCCAGCTGGCTCTTATGTGGGTCCCATGGGAAACAAACGCTCAGCGGGAGGCCAAGCAGGCTGCTGTGGATGCGGAGGCACGCCAAAAGGTGCGAGCGCATAATGAACGGAACTTTAAAGTTGTAGGCCTGGCTGTCGTCGCCTCTGGCGCGGCCTTCATGGCCAGCGCGCTCGTCTGCCGCAGATCCGTCGTGGCACGCCGTTACGTCCCCAAGAAGTTCGATCCTAATCACCTCCCGCCAAAGTTCAACCCCATGAAGGATGCCGCGCGGGCGGTTGGGGACGCAACGCTTCTGTGCACATCCTTCTTCGCATTCGGGCTCTCGTCTGCATTCTGGGTGCTTGGCGTCAGCGACCTGAAGGAGTTCGGTAGTGTCATGGTCGCGAAATACGGCCCACGGCAACTCGCAGATATCCCAGTGGACGCAGAGTCCCAGCATGCTGAGAACGAGCTAAAGAAGTGGTTCTCGAAATAACTTGTACATAAGCCCCACAATTACGACCATCTCCGCTTCCAACTTCCTCTACAACGCACTGCGTCAACAATGCGCGCATACCTTCGACGTCCGGCTACCGCAAAGTTGTCATGCATGTTCCACGTCTGGCCTCTCTTTCCCGTCAATCCCCGTCGGCATTGTGGGCCAAGCAGAGTAGAACATCATTTTGAGCCGGCCTCTAGGAACCGCCTGGAGTGCAGTCGGCTTTCATCTGTCACCAACCTTGACAACTGGCTGCGGCGCTTCAATTCGGACCTACGCACGCAAAATAGGGTGCATAGGCTTGCATGCATCTGTAAGGGTTTGGGCCCTAAAGCTTAACGTCCAGCTGCAGCATCTCATCTTGCGTTCGCCATCAAATACCTTACCGTACAGCACTCTTATGAATGCTTTCTGTGCTCGCCTGAGACAAGCGAGGATCCTCGGAGTAGTCATCTATGCTTCTTTGTCCGCAATCAAGATCTAATTGCCGAAAACTCGACCTTGGATGCCTACTTTGACCACTTAAGAAAATCTATGTTTAATTTCTACACATGATTGCTCGCTCCGAGCATGTAAAGAGCGGGCTGGTAGTCGTCTTTCTCGTAGCTTTCATCTCTCATTCGAATCTCCGAACCTCAAGATCCAAATTAAGCTCACGATGCACATACGAAATCTCAATTAGCCGAACAGCTTAGGCTCTGTGGCCGTCAATGCCCCGGGGCTGAGTGGGCATGTTCCCTAGTGTCGACGTGCCTAACTATTGAGCAGAAGAAAACCATGCTTGTGTGCAACCCAGACAAAAGAAACTCGTGGTTGGCATCTCTAGCGCCGTTCTCCACACTAGTTCCACCTTCGGCCTTGCAATTATGCGTCGGCCAGGCTGCGCATGTAAGAGGCACCAACCCTTCAACTGCAAAGCAATGTAGGGAGCACACGGATAAGCTTTAAGGGGTTGACGCAGGGCTACAATCAAAACTGTGCGCATGTTTCACAGTATTCTGCCAGATTGTAATTATAAAAGGAGATGCTTTGGAGATCTGTAGACCCTCGCACCCGCAACTCAGCCCGCGACTTTTATCTAGTACGATTGTGGTCAATCTCTCTCTACCATTGAAATCGCTCGCTGAAAGTCCCTTGCACAGAGGAACACTAAAAAGCCATGAATCACTTTGCAATCTTATCGTGGCTGTATCTAGCCACCCTTGTGCAGCCATCCCATGCCTGGTGGTGGCTGTGGCACAAGCACCCGCAACAAGGCACTAGCGGACAATGCTCCGGCTGCTGCCAGACCGTTAGTGCCGAATTTCCATATCGTTGGAAGGGTCTCTTCCAGCTCACGTACAGCACACAGTATGAAATCAGTCTTTCTAACTGCCCCGTCACAGCTGAATTGTCGGCCAGTCTTCCCGATCTTTCGGTGCAGACAGTAACGAGCGTTTTGAGCGCAGCATGCTGCCAACCGACCAACAATAACAATCAGGGAATACCTCCCTCTCTACCTCTACCTCCGCCGCAGGTCGTTACTCAAACTGTCACACAACCGGGAGTGACAGTCACTCAACCGGGTACAACAGTCACCCAGCCTGGAATCACGGTAACGCAACCCGGCAGCATAATAACTGCTCCCCCTGTCACTGTCACTCAACCTGGAGCAACCATCACTCCTTCTCCTCAGACTATCACCCAACTTACCACTCAAACGGTTAGCGGGCCGAACAGCATCGTTACCCAGACAGTGAATCAGCCTGGTCCTGGTTCTACTGTAACAGTCACTCAGCCAGGCGGTTCGAATGGTCCAAATGGTCCGAATGGTCCGAATGGTCCGGGTGGCCCGGGTGGTCCTGGAAGCGTCGTGACCGTGACCCAGCCAGGAAATACGGTCACAGTCACTCAACCAGCTGGATCAAATGGACCTAATGGACCAAATGGGCCGAATGGACCAGGTGGACCGGGAAGCATCGTCACCGTGACCCAGCCAGGCAATACGGTCACAGTCACTCAACCAGCTGGACCAAATGGGCCAAATGGACCGAATGGACCGAATGGACCAGGCGGACCGGGAACCCCTGTGACCGTAACCCAACCTGGGACTACCGTTACAGTTACTCAACCAGGAGGGCCAGGCTCGACAGTTACTGTCACTCAACCAGCTGCACCAAATGGACCGAATGGACCGAATGGGCCAAATGGACCAGGCGGACCGGGAAGCATCGTCACCGTAACCCAACCTGGTACTACCGTCACAGTCACTCAACCTGCTGGACCAAATGGACCGAATGGACCAAACGGTCCAGGCGGAAACCAACCTGGCACTACCGTTACAGTCACTCAGCCAGGAGGGCCAGGTTCGACTGTTACTGTCACTCAACCAGCTGGATCGAATGGACCAAATGGACCAAATGGACCAAACGGTCCAGGCGGATCGGGAAGCATCGTTACCGTGACACAACCAGGTAACACCGTCACAGTCACTCAACCAGGAGGGCCAGGTACGACAGTTACTGTCACTCAACCAGGTGGACCGAATGGATCGAATGGGCCAAATGGACCAGGCAGTCCAGGAAGCATTGTGACAATTACTCAACCAGGGTCTTTATGTCCGCAACCGAGTACATGTGCTCCTAGTACCGTCACAGTCACGTCTAATAGCCCTTTTTTATCGTCAACTAGCCGGGTCGTTACGACAAGTGGCACCACTTCTGGTCTCACTAGTAGCACACCCGGCGGTGGGGTTCCTTCGCAGCCCTCCTCTACGTTCCCCTGCATCTCGCAGCTTCCGCAAGGTACTTCCGTGTTTGGGTCATTACAGCAATGCGCTTTATACTGCCAGCAAGCCCAACAGGCGTTTCAGCAGGCAACATCTGCTGGCCAGCTCTGCCAGCAGCTTGTGCCAAACACCGCCGTGTACCAATGCGAGCTCTGCCGTGAGTTTTACAACATTCCAACCATTGCAAGTCTTGCTGGCCTCTCTCCTTCAGGTAATAGTCCAGCAACCGCTACACTTTCGCAGGTCGTAACTGACGTCGCCTCAGTGTTTGCAACATTGGCATCCTCGTGTTCATACTCGTCGCAGGGCATATCCGTGTGTTCACCTCTTAACACTGGACCTCTGAGCCCACCGACAAGCTCTTCAGTAGCAACTAGCCCGCCGTCAGGATCGAACACCGGTCCTTCGACCCCTGGCTTAGTCTCGTCACCCAGCGTTCCTTCGACTGGCTCAAACAATAGCCCCACGACTTCAGCGCCTTTGACACTGCCGTCAACGCCAACATCAAGCTCAGCTCCAGGTGGAACGTCGTCTCCCGGCACCCCACCAGGCTCAGGGGGTCCAAGCGCACCAAACAGCGTCACATCTTTCTCAATCAACACAGCCGGTCTCCCCCCAGGTGTCTTCACGTCAACGTTTACCACCAGCTTCAGTTCTGCAATACCCCCTCAGACGCTGTTCAGTACAGTTCCAATTACGCTCAGCGGCAGTACAATTTTCTCTTCAATGCCTTTCTCTACGGTCCCAGCCACATCGTCTCTTGTGACCACAACAGTTGTAACCACGTTTACTGTGCCCAGTGCTGTACCTCCGGTAGGTTCGACACCACCATTGTCCCCCGGAACCCCTGGCGGATCCACACCATCCGCAGCCACTAGCTCGCCTGGTAGCTCGCCTGGAAGCTCGCCTTCTGGAGGCGTGACACCCACTTCCGCGACCGGTTCGGTTCCTAGTAGCGGACCGTCGGGTTCACAGGTACCTGGCCAACCGCTGTCCTCACCCTCTGGTTCTGGTCTTTCGTCGCCGGTGACGTCACCAGCAATAATTCCTACCACTTCAATTAACACTGCTGGGCTGACACCGGGTGTCTACACAACGTCTTTCGTGGTTACAATCACTTCTGTGATCCCGCCCTCGACGCAGTTCTCAACGATTCCTGGAGCCACCCAATCAGGCACTACACTCTTTTCCACAGTTCCAGGAACTACTGCTCCGGCAAGCACGACGACCTTCGTTACGACTATCACTACTGTTTTCACTGTTGGTACGCCGCCAGCAACGCAGCCCACCAATTCTGGACAATCGTCTCCTCAAAGCCCGATTGTTGGTACACCGTTGGCAACCACGCCCTCCGGGCTGGCCTCAACTACGGGCATTCCTTCTCCCAGCTCGCCGTCTACGGGATCTGGACCCCTACCAGGTACTCAAGCTAGCCCTACGAGCACATCACAAGGAACTTTGCCTGTTGTTTCAAGCAATGCACCTCCTTCGAACGTGCCTAGTACGGTTACCGGGGCCTCGGGCTTATCGTCTGGTCTAGTGCCTACGACCTCAATCAACACGTCTGGGCTGACTCCTGGTGTTTACACAACCTCATTCGTGGTAACCATCACCTCAGTGATTCCGCCTTCGACGCTATTCTCGACGATACCTGGTACTACACGAGCCGGCACCACACTGTTCTCGACGGTTCCTGGAACAACAGTTCCTGGAAGCACGACAACCTTTGTAACGACCATAACGTCAGTGTTCACTGTTGGGACCCCCCCGGCAACACCCCCAACGGGACCAGGCTCTAGTCCTGCGGCCGCAACAGGGCCAAACTCACCGGGACCACAGAGCCCGGGAACACCGGGTGCGAGTACAGTGGCGTCGCCTGCAAACTCACCGAGTGGACCTGTCAACACATCACCCGGAGTTCCCGGGATTCCATCTAGCGGAGGTGTGCCACCTCAGAGTGTACCTGCATCAGGACCTGGTGCTCCTCCCTCAGGAGCAACGCCGGCAGTCTCTTCTGTACCAACCACTTCCATCAATACATCAGGACTGACTCCTGGCGTCTACACAACCTCATTCGTGGTAACCATCACCTCAGTGATTCCGCCTTCGACGCTATTCTCGACGATACCTGGTACCACACGAGCTGGCACCACACTGTTCTCGACGGTTCCTGGAACGACAGTTCCTGGAAGCACTACAACCTTTGTAACGACCATAACGTCAGTGTTCACTGTGGGGACCCCTCTGGCAACGCTGCCAACGGGACCGAACTCTGGCCCTGCTCTACCAACGGGACCTAACTTGCCTGGTTCTGGTTCTGCGCCTGCTCAGCCCAGCGGTTCACTCACACCGAGTTCGGGACCGCCAGCAGGAGCCCCAACTTCTGCAGCCTCGCTCGCGCCCTCTAGCGTTCCCAACTTGCCAATTTCGACGACGTCGCCTCCTGCTTGCATCAGTAACGCACAGCAGGGCGCGAGCGTCTACGGCACGGTTGAACAGTGTGGTACAGTGAGTGGGTTCGTGATAACTCAATTTAATGGATGTGCAGGAGACACGGGCTGTATCTGCCGGTTGGCAAGTACGAACCAAGTGTTGCAGGCTCTCTCTTGTGTCTCATTCTACACGAATAGTGACGTCCTGAATGATGGTGTTCAGAGCGTGCAGTCTATCACCGATGTCGTGTCAGTGTTGCAGACTATCGAAACGACGTGCAACATCCCGCCTCCAAATGTCTCAGTGTGTTTCGCAACAGGAAACAGCAACTCGCCATCGTTGGCCCCGACTAGCTCCAGTTTAGTTTCGAGTCTTCCGTCAATAAGCGGTGGAATATCATTGACGAACTCGGTACCTACAAACGCACCTAGTCAATCAGCACCGCTGGCGTCAACCACTGAAACGACTATTGGGACGTCCACTACAATACTTGGATCACCCAGCACTGTCGTCGGTCCAAATGTCACTGTGTCCGGACCCAATAGTTCTTTGCCACCTAATACAGAGTCAGTGTCAGGGCCCAATCAAACGCTCCCTACAGCGACGTCTACTGAGGCCTCCACCGTCACCACTTCTGTTCCTGGGAGTACCGAAACCACTCAGACAACGCTTTCACAGTCGAACGGTAACGGTGTACCATCAACTGCGACGATTACAATTCCTGCTGGCGCACAACCACCGCTAAACACCAACACACTAACACCAGGTGTTTACACAACGGATGTAGTCGTTGTTGAGACGAGCACTTTGCCAGGGTCGACTATCTTCTCCACAATACAGGGAACGACTCGAGCCGGTACTACTCTTCTTTCCACTGTCCCTGGAACAACAGTTGCTGGTACAACAACGCTTATTACTCGCACTACAACCATAGTGTTCACCGTCGGCGGCTCAAGTGTCACGCAATCGTCAATACAGAATACCACTAGTCCCAGTGGGCTTCAAAACACGACTCAAGGATTTCTTTCTGGTACTGTCTCGGGGCCCAATGGTGGTCAGCCTGGCTCATTGGGCACGCCAACGAGCCAGGTTCAATCCACAGGTCCTCAAACACCCATTCAAAGCCTAGCAACTTCTATTTCGGTGAGCACGCAGCTCAGCACTGTTCCCGGAACGACTATACCTCCAAGCACTGTGGTGGTTCCAAACGGACAACCGAACGGTGGACAGCAAAGCGTCCTTCCTGGGACAACTATTGCACCCTCAGTTTTCACTGTGTTCAGTACAATCACAATAACAGCTGGAAATGGCGCTAACCCAGCTGTTAACAGCGCTGTGACGTCACCAGAGGCCGCTACAGTAACTGCACCTCCCTCTCAAGCACAGACAGTTGTTTCACTGATAACGAGAACCAGCGTCATACCAGGAAGCACAATCGCGGGTTCCGTCGTTCCAGCGTCTACAAGCGAAGGAACCACGATTCCAGGAAGCATAATTCCAGTAAGCACGATTCCAGCGAGTACAATCACATCGGTCTTCACTGTCACAGTGATTTCGACGCAAGGAGGTATAGCCCAAACATTCGGCCCCGGTGGAAGTGCGCTGCCGAGTATTACTGCACCCATCATCAGCTCCCAGACATCTGCTGCTGCTAGCTCCACAGCAACCCCTGCTGTGCCCCAATCGTCTGTCGATACTATTAGCTCCGGTCAACCAGCACAATCAGAGGTTCAGGTAACCACCCGTGGCTCTTCGATTGAGACAGTGACGATTTCCGGAAGCGGAGTGACCCAAAGCACGGGTGCTTCACAGGCTCCCAACAATAGCAACCAGGCCAATAGCGTGAGTAACAACAACAGCGGACAGGGCTCTACGGTAATATCATCTGAGGCGTCCACGACCACTATACCAGGCACAACGCGACCTGCTTCAACACTTGAAACGACAAATGCTCAAGGAAGCCTTACCACAGCGACCGTGCCCGGGCAAACTCAACAGCCTTCGGTGATCACGATATTCTCGACAATATTTAACACGATCAGCGTATCAACACCGGCAACAATCCTCAGCAACAGCAGAAGCGACACTGGTGAAGGTATTGGCGAAAGCCTGTCCGCGTCTTTGACAAGGACAATCAGCACCGAGGTATCGATTCCGGAGAGCACGTTCATCTCATCCGTAGTAGTTACAGAAAACGGGGTGCAAACAACACAGCAAAGCACTACGGTTCGTTCGGGATTCATCAGCACAATCTTCACTACTATTACTAGCCGCCCCACAATAACTGTGACGCGGCCTAGTTCCCCGGCGGGATCGAACATTGGACCAGGAGGTAACCAAATACCTCAGGCATCAGAAAGCGGACCAGTAAGTAGCAATACCCCCGCATCCAGTGGCTCGGGTTCAGCTTCAGGACCAGGTTTGTCAATTATAACGCAGACAACGGTAGTGACAATCACATCTACAGCTCCAGGAAGCACACAACAAGGTTTTACAAATCCTGGGTTCACGAGTTCTGGGGCAAGCGTACCTGGAAATACGATCCAGCCTACCACAATCGCCGGTTCTACTTTGACGCAGATCTCCACAAGCACTATTGTAAGCACAATTACGAGTGTACCAGTTCCCTCACAATCTTTGCCACCAGCGCCTGGATCTGAGGGGGCACCGACTGGAAACAGCTCACCGCAGCCTTTTGGCAATAGCTCTGCTGCACAAAACTCACCCGCGTCAGGATCACCTTCTCCAATCTCACCAAGCACTGTGCCCAATCAAAGCAATGCAAACTCCGCTTCTCCATCGCCAAGTTCTACTCTGGGGACTGTGGGCGGCAGCGTTGTAGGTACATCGCCAACCCAAGCAAGCCAAGTCTCAACAACTAGCCCTGGGGTTGGCAACACCACACTTGGATTAGGAACAGCAAGTTCCGGAGTACCATCGACATCAGCCAGCAACGGAGTATTGAATTCAGCAGCCACTAATAGTGCTTCGGGTCCTATATCAGGTTCTGGAACCCCCGGTGGGGGGAATTCTACAGGTATAGTACCCACTCTACAACCAGGTGGTTCAGGACCTATTTCTACAGTTTTGGCACCAGGTCAGACTTTGACGACAACCATACTGAGTACAATTACCTCGACTATTCCGGGAACTACAATACCAGGGTCAACGCTTCCAGCTAGAACGATTAGCGGTACCATAGTTCCGGGCTCAACTGTCCCTGGTACAACAGGACCAGGATCAACCACGGAGATAACTACGACCACCACTATCACGATCACAGCAGGAAACACTGCACCAGGGAACACTGCACCAGGGAACACTGGATCAGGGAATATCGGATCTGCGTCAAGTAGTTTCAGTATACCGCCAAACACCACTGGAACAGTTCCGAGTAATTCAGGCTCACTGGCTAGTAATGCTGAAACTACAACGCCTTTATTCAGCGCAGGAACAGGCGTTCCAGTGTCTAGCGCGTCTACTGGCTTCCCATCGACTTTAAGTCCAGGGCAACCGATTACCACTACCTTAGTGACTAGCGTCACGTCAACGCTACCCGGCACAACCATAGCAGCATCTACGGCACCCGCTAGAACTGTCGGTGGTACCACTTTCCCTGGTTCTCCAATCCCTGGTACCACCATCCCAGCCTCCACAACTGTTATAGTGTCTACCGTCACACTAACGATCGGTCAAGGCATCCCATCGACAAATACAAGCCCCAGCGGAACTGCCTTCAATACTACGCCAGCATCAGGTAATTCTGGAATTCCGGCGGGCAGTGTGAATTCTGGGTTATCGCCTAGCCTTCCGACAACGTTATCGCCCGGGCAGGCCTTTACAACTACGATTATATCCACCATTACGTCGACATTCCCGGGAGCTACGATTCCCGGATCGACGTTACCCGCGAGCACAATCGGTGGTACAACGTTCCCCGGCTCGACGGTTCCAGTCTCGACCATTCCGGGGTCAACAACTCAAATCTTGTCGACTATTACGACGACATTTACCCTTGGGCAAGGACCTTCGAATGGGCCCCCTACAACAAACGCCAGTCCGAGCACTAATAACTCGAATCTTGGGCCGAACAATACAACAGCTACAAGAGGAGGAAGCCAACCTGGGACGCCAACATCTAGCGGGCAATCGGCAGCGTCTGTATCGCCACCAGGTTCAGCAAGTAGTTCGACAACGCTCGGAGCACCTTCTGGTCAGCCCTCCGGACAACTTGTCACTACTACGATTGTAACTACTATCACTTCGACACTTCCAGGGACGACACTCCAAGGATCAACTCTTCCGGTAAGCACAGTCAGTGGCACAACCTTCCCTGGTTCGACAGTTCCGGTTTCTACAATTCCTGGCTCTACGACTCAAATCGTGTCGACCATTACGACAACATTGACAGTTGGCCAAGGCCTTTCATCCGCTCCCCCTGTTGTTAACACTGCAAGCAGTCCAACAGTTTCGCCGACTAACACGACAGCCACAACCGGAGGGGGGAGCCCACCAGGTACACCGACATTCAGTGGCCAATCTTCATTAGCTGCTTCGTCACCAGGCTCACCAAGTGGCCCAACAACACCAGGGGTACCTCCCGGTCAGCCAACTACACTGACGCCCGGACAGGTTGTCACGACAACAATTGTGACCACGATTACTTCGACTCTTCCTGGAACCACAATCCCAGGATCAACGTTCCCGGTGAGCACAATCAGTGGTACGACGTTCCCTGGCTCGACGGTTCCAGTCTCGACAATACCAGGCTCAACTACTCAGGTCGTGACGACTATCACTACGACATTTACGGTTGGCCAAGGAAACACCGCACTAAGCGCAACCACAGGAGGAGGTAGCTCACCTGGGACATTCACGTCAGGTAGCCCCTCGTCACCATCTGTGTCGTCTCCAGGGTCACCAAGCGGCCCAACAACACCAGGAGTACCTCCTGGTCAGCCAACTACATTGACTTCTGGACAGGTTGTCACGACAACAATTGTGACCACGATTACTTCGACTCTTCCTGGAACCACAATCCCAGGATCAACGTTCCCCGTGAGCACAATTGGTGGTACGACGTTCCCTGGCTCGACGGTCCCTGTATCGACTATTCCAGGCTCAACTACTCAGGTTGTGTCGACTATAACGACAACCTTCACGGTAGGCCAGAGTGCGCCGTCCGCACCGAATGGGCAACAAGGCAGCACATCACCAGTTCTTGGGCAGTCGAGTTCTGTCTCTAGCCAATCAACACCACTGGTGAGCGGACCCGGCGTGTCAGGCCCATCTACACCGGTAAGTGGTCTCAACACCCCGGGCCAGTCAACATCAGGAGCTAGTGGGCCCAACGTTCCTGGCCAGTCAGTCCCAGGAGCTAGCGGTCCGAACGTGCCGGGTGCGACTACTGCTCCAGGAGCCAGTGGACCCAACGTTCCTGGACAGTCGGTCCCAGGAGCCAGTGGACCCAACGTTCCTGGCCAGTCAGTCCCAGGAGCTAGCGGTCCGAACGTGCCGGGTGCGACTACTGCTCCAGGAGCAAGTGGACCCAACGCTCCAGGGCAATCAGTACCAGGAGCTAGCGGTCCAAACGTGCCAGGCGCCGCTACTACTCCAGGAGCCAGTGGGCCCAACGTTCCTGGCCAGTCAGTCCCAGGAGCTAGCGGTCCAAACGTGCCGGGTGCGACTACTGCTCCAGGAGCTAGTGGACCCAACGTTCCTGGACAGTCGGTCCCAGGAGCCAGTGGACCCAACGTTCCGGGCCAATCAGTCCCAGGAGTCAGTGGACCCAACGTTCCTGGCCAGTCAGTTCCAGGAGCTAGCGGCCCGAACGCACCAGGACAACCAGGGGCCTCGGCACCCACAGCGCCGCCTGGAGGCAGCGTCAGTATTCCGAGCATTAGCGTGAATACCAACAACCTGCCGCCGGGCGTACTTACGACGACTATATCACAGGTGACGACGCTGATCCAGACGTTCCCCGGAACGACGATCAACGGCACGCCGCAACCGCCGCAGCCGGTGACTTTGCCGACAACTCTGGTCACAGTGCAAACCCTGACTATCGGCGGTGGCAGTCCGACTTCTGGGCCGCAGGGTCCGCCCAACGGGCCAAGCCAGGGCGTACCGACACCCACGTTAGGGCCTTCTACCGCCATTCCTGGCCTATCGTCCCTATCAGCTCTTACGGTTCCATCGATTCTGTCGGTAATAACGCAGCAACCTGCGACCTATGTTGCGACAATAAACGGCCAAATTACGGTGACCGGAATGGTCACTGGAGCGTACGGCGTCCCGGTCTCTGCTGCTAGTCAAACAGTCACGTCTGGCGCTAACCAGGGCGGCACGTTAGGCGGAGTCGCGAGCTGTATCAACAGCTACACTGAATGTATGTCCCAGCAGGGCGTGCTTGGCCTGTTGACGTGCAAGAAGCAGCTTCTGTCTTGCAAGTGCAACGCTGGCGTGAGCCTGTGCTGCGGGCTCATGCACAAGTTTGGATTCTAAAACGCGCAAGCTCGCCTCGCCTCTCATTCCTACAGCAGGATTCTTCTTTCTCTTCAGCTCTAAACCGTGCCACTAAAGTTTGCACATCCCAGAATATTTCCATACTATCTTATTTACCTTTCGACTTAACACACTTTGCGATTAATGCGAGATTAAGGCACGAATTGTGCCCCAATCTTGTGCCTAAGCAGTATTAGAGGTCGACGAACATTGCTGAACGCATAAGTTTCACATGGGATGATGTCCTAGTGACGATGTCTTGCAATGATGTTTGACTAACGACGCGACTCAGCTTATCATTGGCGTCGGTGAGACGGGGAATGCAGGAGGCTCTTCAGGACTGAGACCACGCTCTGCCCTGACCTAACCCTGAATACATGGGGGAGATTTCGGCATCCGAAACATGGTAGGGAACAGGACGCGGGCTGGTCCTTCGTGAATGGGAATGGACCCGGAGCGCGACATCTTCGACGAGCTTGCGGAATTCTTTGACCCGGACATTGTGGCTGCGTGCCGGGTCGACGACGCGCAGTTACTGGGCGGCCTAGATCCGCTGAACACGAATCTGGATCCTGGATTCGTGGCCGCTCCCGAGGCGCAACTGCATCCAGCACAGCATCCAGCGCCCCTGTATCCAGTGCCTTTATATCAGGAGCCCCTTCCAACATACAACGAGCTCAGCGAGTCGAGTGTGGAGCCTCCAGAACCGCAAGTACATGTATGCCACATTTGCAACAAGCAGCATGCGTCGCCGGCGACGCTGGTGCGGCACATGCGTTTTCACACTGGGGAGCGACCATTCAGGTGCCAGACTTGCGGAAAGACGTTTGCGCAGAAGGGGGACCTGAAAGTGCATGCGCGCTCACACACAGGAGAGACGCCCTTCCAGTGCTGGCAGTGCGGCAAGCAGTTTGCGCAGTTCACGGGGCTCAAGTATCACGAGCGCATACACTCCGGTGAGCGGCCTGTGCAATGTACGCAGTGCGGGCGAGCCTTTGTCCACACGGGCGATCTCAACGTGCACATGCGGACACACACTGGAGAGAAGCCGTTTGCTTGCCCAGTATGCCATAAACGATTCACGCAGCGCGGCAGTGTCCGCGTGCACATGAGACGCAAGCATGACCAGATCATCACGAAGGTGCCTCGCACTCCTGACCCCGGCCTAGCTAGACAGCATTCTTCGTCGGTGGGCCAGAGCTAATAGGCTTCCAAATTCCCTGCACTCCCTTCTGCTCTTGTACTTGACTGCATGTGGCCATGCATCCCTGAAGCAAGCACACTGGGGTCTGTGGATGCGATGATGATGAACAACAGACGAGTATTCGCTGCTGCTGCCTAGCGCACTTGACTCGGTTCTCGCGCGGCGCGTACATGTCCTCTCACTGCATGTGATTTTAGCTATGAAGTGCGTTCCTAGAGCCTGTGAATGCGGAGGTGATATGCAGGGGAAAGTACGAGCATGGGAATGGCGCGGCAGCCAGCCTTTTAGTTCCATTATTTATACTGAAATCCGGAATCGCATGTGTGCAGCTCGTTGTGTACAGCTCTTCATAGAACACACGGACTCGACCTTTCCTTTTAGGGCGCAAGGCCCGGGCCCGGCGCGCAGACGCAGCCTGATTCCTCACTCAAAAGTAACTCTTATCTGCATACTAAGCGACCAAGCGTAGCCTGCACACACATATATATATATATTTTTGACGCTGCGAGCGAATTTCAATGCTAGCGAACTTCGATGCTACTTCTACTACTACCCTGCGCAATGCGCGGCGTGTGACATAAGCACGTTCTGGCTCGAGTTGGGTTTGCAACACCAGCACACGATCAAGCCACGCCAGTCGCCATGTCTTTCTTTGGGCCTAATGCCGTCATCGACGAGCAGCAGGCGCGTGTCTACGACTACAACGAGGATAAGGCCGAGCTCGAGAGCTCCAGCGCGGTGAGCGGGCCGGGCCCGATGCCCCCGCAGATGCCTATGCCTCACCATGTGCCGCCCTTGCAACCTTTGGCGGACATGTGGAAGAACGCGGGCCCTCAGGAGCAGCAGATGATGCCGCCTCCTATGTGGATGGGCCAGATGCCTCCGATGCCCCCGATGGGTCAGATGCCGCCTCCGGGCCAGCTCCCGCCGGACATGCCGCCCATCTGGGGCGCCCCGTTTGGTGGGTTCCCTGGCCAGTCCATGCCGGGCCAGCCGCCGATGCCGGGACAGATGCCGGGACAAATGTCAGGCATGCCGGGCATGATGCCAGGCCAGCAAATGCCGGGCCAGCCAATGCCGGGCCCTATGCCTGGACATCCCATGCCTTGGGGCTACCCTCCGCCTCCGCAGCAGATGCCGGGCCAGGACTTTCAACAACAGCAGCAGCAACAGCAGCAGCCCCAGCCTCAGCAACAGCAACAGCCTCAGCAGCAACAGCAGCAGCAGCAGCATCAGCAACAGCTCCAGCAGCAACAGCAGCAGCAGCCCCCGTTCCAGCAGCAGCAACAACCTCAGCAGCAACAGCAGTCTGCTCAACCTCAGCCTCAGCAGCAGCTCCCTCACCAGCCAGAGGGCCTACAGCAGCCGCCGCAGCAGGTCGCCCAAAAGGCGCGTTCTGCTGAGCCCAGCGCAGCGCCAGCACCCGCACACGCCCAAGAGCAGGACGGCGTTGCAGCTAAGCTCGACGAGTTGAGCACTGCTGAGCCGTACTCTCTGGCCCCGCGCCCCGCCACTGCCCCGTCGCTTGCCCAGGCCAGAGCGCAGCCACTGAACGCGCGCCAGTTCGTGCGCCGCGGCCCGCCGCCAATGTCGGAGGAGTACATGGCCGAGAGCGAGCTGATCCGCCCCAATCGCCGGTTCCGACACCTTATGACGGACCACGACAAGCGCATTGTCATGGCCGAGTGCGTGCGCTCGGTGGCCCAGGAAGACCCGTTTGTCGACGACTTTTACTATCATGTCCACACAAAACTGTACGGCCGCGATGCCTCACAGGGCCGTGAGGAGAAGAAGTATCGCCGCATCTTCGCCAAGGGTGAGAGCGACGGCAAAACTGGTGCACGCATGCGGCAGCAAGTTGCCCGTGCTGTCGAACGCGCGCAGGAGTACCGCGCCAAGCGTAAGGAGGAGGCGCGGCCCGTGCGCACGAAGACGCATGCCGCGCGGCCGCGCCAGGCGCTGAACCTGACGAGTGCGCTCAGCGCCGATGAGCTACAGCCCACGGCCGAGATCAGCATCGAGTCCACTCTGCGCCAGATCGAGGCTGTTTACGATGCTGTGCTCGCCGTGGAGGCACACGCGCAGCGCCGCCCGGAGCCGACAGACCCCGGCGCTGCTGAATGGGCTGCTGAGGGTCCCACGCTTCAAACGGCAGTGTGGGAAGCGCTGCGTGTACTGAGCCAGTCGGATAGCCAGAACAGACATCCTTTCATTGCTATGCTCTTGGTGCCGAAGGGCATGAAAGCGTTTGCTCGCAGCTACCCGCACCTTGACCCGACCCGGCGCCTAACAGTGCTGACGCGTGTATTTGTGGATATCAAGCAAGTTGTTGTTGATGCGGCTCATTTCGAGCAATTCGGCCACACTGTGATCCAGCCGCTTGTGCATCTTGTAGGCGAGTCGGACCTGGCCACGGTAATTGGGCTTGCCCAGATTGCCGACCAGGACGCTGCAGGGTTTGCCAAGAATCGCGTGGGACAGGTGCTCTTGACAACGGTGATCTCGCGTGGCGAGCTCATTGCTCAGGAGTCGGGCGACACCGAGGGCGAGTGGAACGGCATGTTTGCGTCGCTTTTCGAGCAGATTGCGCCGCTGCTCCCGCAGCTAGACGTAAACGACGACGCAGTGTGGCACTTCCTTGCGGCGCTGGCGTTGGGCTCGGACCTCAACAAGCAGCGCGAGCTTGTCGACGTGGTGCGCGACAAAATCTTCGGACAGATTGGCGAGGCCAAGCGGCTCGGAGGCGAAGCTGGCCAGCAAAAGATCGCTGCGCTGAACTTGTTCCTGAACGTGATGGGCCTGGACGCAACATTCGACACTATTCGCGAGCTCAAAGACGCAGAACAGGAGTAACCTCTAGGCCATTGAAACAAAAAAACGAACCCGCTGCTGCCATACCAGGGGTCCTGCGGGGACGGCATGTAAAAATAGTGGACACTTACAGAACATACTTATTTCTAATTCGTTGGGTCAAACAGTCAACTCAGGTCTCTCCGATGAGGGCTTTAGCCAATAGGAGAAGTCGTTGAGGGACACCATGACTGGAATTGACACGGCGGTGACTACTACTAGAACGACGACGGCTTCGACTAGTAAGACAGTGCGTCAAATGGGAATGCAACAAAATAAGACACAGGTTTAGAGACTGGTCAAGACACTGGTTAAGACACTGGTTAAGACACTAGTTAAGTGCTACGGTTTCCTATGGCAGTGCATCACAACATTAGATAGGTCCAGGCCACTGCTAAAGACTTCCAAGCTTCGAGTCAATAACCAGTGAACGCTGATCCTCTCTACTCTGATCGCTTAGAACACAAGCGCATCATCGCGCGCTAGGGGACTGTGAGCCCCTGCCCCCGAGGCCAACCCTAGAATGTCGGTGGCTGAGACTACATACGGGCAGACTCACGAGGTGGGAACACACAAATCAGCAGCAGGCTAAAAATCGTTCTCCGCATGTTCGGGCTGCGACTCCTGCAGAAGGCTCCAAAACCGGTCCTTGCCACGCGGCTCGGCTCGGCGCGCCTGCAGCCACTGATGGCACGGCCCAGGCTGATTTCTCCCGTGCGCACGCTTGGCGCGCGCCTCTACAGCGACGGGCCCGCGCCGCTCACTAAGGACTTCATTCTCGAGCGCGTGTCTGGCGTGCTGTCGAACTGCGACAAGGTCGACGCGGCCAAGATTGTGCCTACGGCGCGCCTCGAGGAGGACTTGGGGCTCGACTCGCTGGATGTAGTCGATGCGCTTTTCTATGTGGAGGAAGAGTTCACTGTTACCATGCCGGACCATGAGGCCGACGGGCTGAAGACGGTGGAGGACGTTGTGAACTGGGTGTACAAACAGCACGACGCCTTTTGAGCCCGCGGTGAGAGCATCTGTATTGCACATCTGTATCGCACATCTGGCCCGTAATATCTGGCCCGTAACATCTGCTTCGTACGTCTGCCTTGTATAACAAGGTTTGTTGGCGGCGGCGTGATTCCGGCCAAGCTAGAAGCCGGCAAATGCGGAACTTAAAAGACGAGCTAGCTAAATGGCAATCATTAAAACACTTTTGTGGTCCGCATCGTGTACCTTTCGCAAACGCCTCGTGCTGCGGAAGGGGTCGACGCAGTAGTAGCCACTGAGCAGCCACAGGAAACGCACTTACAGCTATTCGCGCCGCGCCTGCGAGGCGCCTGGGCGGCCGCTGCGGGCTCGGCTGGCATGATACGAACATTACTTCCTAATGAATAAATTAAATCGGCCGCGGCTTCACGCGTCCACCTGCATCTCGTCCTCGGGCGCTTCGCTCTCACTGACCTTTTGCTTCTTCTCGACTCGCGCAACCGCCTCGGCGTGGTCCGGCTCGTCGTCTTCCTCAATGTAATCGTCGTCCTCCTCGTCTGCGGCGTCTGGCGCTGCTTCCGTGCTGGCGGCGTCGCCGGGTCTCGGCTTCGCCTGCATCTGCGCGCTCAGCTCGGCCACGGGGTTCACAAAGGCGCCGAAATACGCTGCCTCCAGCGCCTTCGTGACGTCGGCCGGAGTGATGGTTTTGCGGTTGTCGCTGCGGGCCACGCGGTTGGCCTCGGCCGTGATGTAGCTGATGAACATCGTAGTGCTGCGCATGAGCGCCGTCACGCCGTCCTTGGGCAGCGGCGTGTTCTCAGGAAGCGCTTGCTTCGCGATCTTCGCCACGAGCGACCGCGGAAGCAGCAGCTCATCAATGCCATGGACCTTGCGGTCCGCGATGGCAACGCCCGAAGAGTTCGTGGGCTGGAACCCGCTCGCTGTCTTTCTCCAGCCTTTAGGCGGCATGGTGATCTCCGGCCTCGACGCCCAAGCGCGTCTCGTCTGTGTAGCTTAATAAAAAACGAACAGCAGGGTACGGGTATGGACCCTCCTCGCTGTAATGGCGGATGGCACCACGGCGTCGACGACTTCGGCACGTACAAAGGAGTTTCGACAGCTTTGAGCCAGCGTTAACGATTTTGGCAAAGCACAAAAAGTCCGCTGAAAAAAAAAAACAAAGCGCTAGAGAACGCGTGAGAGGAAAGACGCGGTCTGCACTAGCACTTTCGCATTAAGGCGCTTGAGTCCAGAAGCTATGTGCTGCGTTGATCATGCAAGGGCTTAATTACAGGGAGGGGGGTTTCACGGGCCTGGGTGGGTCAAGCTCTCGACAGGCAGTGCGAACTCGTCGACGGCGACGCTGGCGCGGCGCGCGTAGCCGTTGCCGCGGCGGATGTCGCGGGCCTCGACCTCGCCCACAAACACGACAATAGAGTCAAGAACTCGGATTCCAGGCGCTAGCTTCTGCTCAATCCACTCAACTACGTTTGTTGTTCCGTCGACCAGGAACCCCAGATACCCGGTCCCGAGGCCGTAGCCCAGGGCCAGGGCCAGTCCGTGAATGAGGGCCAGCGACGGCACGAACACCGCAAGCACCGCGAAAGCCAGCAGCGGCAGAACCCACGCAGGGACGCCAACAACCACGTTGCGCACGGGGAAGCTGGGCAGAGACCAGCGCGTTGTGCTGAGGAAGGCGGCAAAGGCGAGAATCCACGAGGACGTGCCGCAGAACTCGGCATCGCCTAGCCTGCCGCGCGCAAGCTTCAGCAGAATGTTGTAGATGACGCCCACTATAACCGCAGCGACGTTCAGCACAATGCCTGTGCGGACGGTGCCATTGTTGAGCTCGAACTGGCCGCACAGCGGCGCAAACAGGGCGGCGCCAATGGCAAAATGCAGTACGTTCCAGAACACCAGAGGGTAGAATGACAGCCTATTGAGGTCGAGGTGGAAGATGGCATCGGGAGTGAGCTTCAACTTGTCGCTGAGGCCGAATGAGCGCAGGATGATGAAAAAGGGCACGAGGCCCGTGGTGATGGCTGGGGGACGGAGCCTGCGAGCACGTTCCATGGTAGAGGACAATGTAGCTGCAAGTTAATTCAAGTGCGGGAGTAGACGAAATGTCTGCTTCTCGGGCGAATCCTGTAAATGTAGTGGGATGCAGGCGTGGGTGCGTTGTTTGTTATGGTTCGCGCGAAAAGTATCTGCTGAGTCACGCGCACGTGACGTGCGGCAAGAACAGCAGAGTAAGTGCGTGTGGGCAGGAGAAAAAAAAAATATCATTAGGAATCTCGGGGACTTTGTAACTCCCGTTAAATGCTACACGCTGTCGACTTGCGTGGGCTCTAATCTGTACATACGTTATCTTAAACTCAGACTCAGCAGGTCAGGCACCTGCGGCCGCGCGGGCATCACGTGCACGCCGGCACCGACGGTAATTTGACTTCCTTAGCATTGCACGTCCCAGCAACGCGTGGGGCGGCAGATAAATAATCTCCCGCGCCATTTTGTCGCAACGACCAGTCGCCGGCAGAGATGAGCTGGCTCTCGGGCCTGCGCGAGCCCCAGGGCACGACGTACTTCCGCGTGAATGAAATTCGGTTCACGCAGACCAGCATGAGGCTGCAGTCCGTGGCTGTCTCGCTGTCCACGAAGACGCAACGGTTCAACTCGAAGCTCGCGCAGCCGCAGCCCGTGGACCCGCTCTCGCACAGGTACCGCGTGCAATGGGCCGACAGCGAGATCAGCATGCCGATTAAGCGCGACGACATGCTTGTGACAATAGTCGTCACGAACCGCCGGCGCCGTTTCCGCACCGTCATTGGCTCCGTGACCCTGGATCTTGCTCTTCTGCGGCCCCCGGGCAACGGAAACAGGCCCATCGACCGGGCCGTGAGCCTGGAGGCCGAGTTGTTTCCGGCGCTGAACGTCAAGATCGACTTCCATGTCGAGTTCAACGGAATCAGTGCCGAGACGTGGCGACGCATTGACTCGAGCGAGGCCCGCGTCAAGGCGCGGGCCAGCAACACGTCCCTGGTTGCCCCTGCAAACGGCGCTTCGCCGCTGTCGCTCACGCCGGCGCAGTCGCCCAAGTATACGTTCCCTGTCTATAACCCGCAGGGCTACGACTCGCCGTACACGTCGCCCCCCGAGTCGGAGAACAACCTTGCCTTGCAGCATGACGCGAGCTCGGGACACACGGTGGCGTCTGCCGGCTCGGGCGCCTCGTCGCTCAACTCGGAGGGCCAGTCCTTTGCCTCACAGCCCACGTCCATCGGCATGCCCCAGCCTGACACAGGCTTCCACGGCCGCGGCTTCGGCTTCAGAATCAATTCCGATACGTTGGGAGTCGTCTTCATGGACATTGTGTCCATTGCGAACCTTCCGCAGTTCCGCTCCTTGACGGGCTTGTCTTTCGACATGGACCCTTTCGTTGTTGTCAGCTTTGGCCGCCGTGTTTATAAGACACCGTACCGCAGGCACACGCTCAACCCGACCTTCAATTGCAAGGTGCCGTTTGACGTTGGCGCACAGGAAGCTAACTTCCCCATTGTTTTCACTGTGTGGGACCAAGATAAGATAACCTTGAATGATCGGGTCGCTGAAGTGCAGCTGCCCGTTGCCCAGGTGATTCGCGAGGATGCCCCCAAACTTGACCCCGAGACAGGCCTCTATGATCTAGACAAGCACGCGCCATCCACGCGAGTGCTGCCGCTTGTCCACGAATCGGGCGAGTCTGAGATCCTCATCAAAATACACTACTATCCGCTGGCAGCCATCCGACAGCAGATGTGGCGCGGCGTTATTGGGATGTACGACCGGTCCTCGGACGGCGGCATGTCGCTTTCCCTGAGTGAGCTAAAAGCAATGCTCAACTCGCTGGGCTCGACTCTCACTGATAGTACTGTGCGCAGCTTCTTCACTCGTCACGATCTTGAGCCCAGCCGGGACCGTCTTAAGGAAGACCTAGTGGTTCTGGAGCTCGAGCGGCTCGTGGCCGCGGACGCTGCGACTGAGCGTGTCATCCTCTTCCGCGTCTGCCCCATCTGTCACAAGGCTAACCAGAGCACCAAGGGCACGGCCGCATTGGACCACTTGTCGCTGTGTGCCAGCCGTCAGTGGTACGAGTCTGACTCAGTGTTGCTCGATAAAAAATACGTGAGCAGCCAGCAGGCATCAAAGCGTTGGTACTCAAAGTTCTTGTCCAAGTTCTCGTATGGTTCCTACCAAATTGGCGCTAATTCGGCTAACATCCTCGTACAAGATCGCATCACAGGACAAATCTCCGAGGAGCGCATGAGCGTCCATGTGCGTGTGGCAATCAGAGCCATCTATTCGCTAGGTCCAGTGGAGCGGCGCCGCTTCCAGAAGCTGCTTAAGAAATACACGGTACGACAGGGTACGCGGTACTCGAGCCCAGCTTCTGCGGCATCCATCGCCCCTTTCATTTCTTTTCATAGACTCGACATGTCTGAGGTCGACCGCCCAGTCGAGTCCTTCAAGACTTTTAACGAATTCTTTTGCCGTGAACTCAAACCAGGGGCTCGGCCCTGTGAAAATGTAGATGAGCCGCGCACGGCCGTCTCTGCCGCTGACTGCCGTCTCACCGTGTTCGCCACTTTATCGGATGCCACGCGATTCTGGATCAAGGGTAAGCAATTCTCCATCCAGCGTCTCATCGGGGATGCTTACCCAGAAGATGTACCTCGGTATAGCCAGGATGGCAGTCTTCTAATTTTCAGGTTGGCCCCGCAAGACTACCACCGAGTTCACTCACCTGTCGAGGGTATTGTGGGTGAGGCACGGCACATCAACGGTCATTATTACACAGTCAATCCTATGGCTGTACGCTCGCACCTGGACGTCTTTGGAGAAAACACGCGCACGGTAATTCCCATCGACTCACCGCAATTTGGTCGTGTCATGATTGTCATGGTTGGGGCCATGATGGTCGGAAGCTGTGTAGTCACGCGCAAACCAGGCGAGCGTGTGAAGCGAACCGACGAGCTCGGCTTCTTCCAGTTTGGGGGCTCGACTGTTGTCGTGTTATTTGAAAAATCACGCATAGAGCTGGATAGTGACCTTGTGGCTAACTCCTCGCTCAAAATGGAAACTCTCGTCAAAGTAGGGATGAGTGTGGGCCACGACAGCAGGATTGGCGAGTTTGTCCGCAGCTATGACACGCGCATGACCACGATCAGGCGGGGCCGCTCCCTTATTTCAGGCGGAGGGTCCTACCTGCCGTTCTCGCTCGATTGATGATGATGCTCCATTGAGCCTGGGCGGGACTGCCGCGCAGGCTGTCGTTGGTTGTCGCCAAAATGCGTATTTATTCGTTCATTGCCATTTTTATTACACAACGTTCAGAGCGCTATATATTATTAGCGCCACCATTGCATCTGCACATGTGCTTCTTTTGCGCATGTGTTTTAACCATGAATCACTATAGATCTTGAGCTTAGATATTATGTACACAAGTTTGCATTCAAGACCTGAGTTGAAATCAGCGGGATTCACGTCCCAGTCTATATTCGCTGAAGAACATGGCCACCTTTGTAGTTCACATTTACGCCGAATTCGCCGTCTTTGCCAAGCACAGCCCACTCTGCGGTTCTGCGGCCCTCGGCCACGCCTAGACGATCAAGGACCAGCCTTGAGTATGTCGGGCAAATTGGCTGAAGAAGCAAAGCCATCAAGCGACAAGCGTCGGCCGCCTCGGCAATTGCCTGCTTGCTTTCTGGCAAGCTGGGCTGCTCCCACGGTTTTGCTTCTTGAAGAGCCTGGTTTGCCGCAATCCCGGCCTCATTGATGATTTGAGCATAGCGTCCAAATTCAAATGTAGAGGCGTATCGCGTACACTGCTCAAGCAGCGCGCGTGGTGCCACTTTTGGAGTGTATTCAGTCTTCAAAGCATCAGAAACGTCAAATTTAGGTCCACAAACGCGAGATACAAGGTTTCCGAGCTTGTTCACAAGATTGACGTTGTGCCGCTCAACAACCCGGTCATAACTAAATGGCGAGTCATGCGCCAAAGTCGAGTCATGACACAGCACGTAGCGCACTGTGTCAAGTCCGAACTTGTCAATTAGGTCAAACGGATCAACAACATTTTGACGGGACTTCGACATTTTGGAGCCCTCGAGAGTCCAATGACTGTGGACGACAACCTGCTGTGGTGGGTCGATACCAGCCGCCAGGAGGAACGCTGGCCAGTATATGGCGTGGAATCGAGTGATGTCTTTGCCAATGATATGAGTTCCTGGCCAGCAGTCGAGCGGTGTAGAATGCGCTACTGTGAGGTAATTGACAAGCGCCTCAAACCATACGTACATGGTTTGGCGCGGCGGGTCCTCCCCAGGAACAGGAATGCCCCACGGGCACCGCTCAATGGGCCGCGATACCGAGAGATCATTCAGGTTGCCAGTTTGGAGCTCATTGAGCAAGCTTGCATGGCGGGCCGAAGGCAGCACGAACTGTGGGTGCGAGTTGTACCATTCGAGGAGGCGAGGCTGCAGAGCCGAGAGCCGGAAGAACCAGTTTTCCTCTTCGTACCATTCGACAGAGTTGCCGCTCTCTGAGCTCACCTTCGCGCCAGTTTCTGGATCCTCCACGAGCTCGGATTCAGTGTAAAATGTCTCATCGCTGAGACAGTACCAGCCTGAGTGCTTGGACGAATAAAGATACCCACGCTCGAGCAGAGTCTCCCACATTTTTATAGAGCGCTGCTTGTGGTCTGCGTCTGTCGTGCGCACGAAGCGCGTGTAGTCAATCTGGGCGTGTGACGCGAGACGGTCGAACTTCTTGCTGAGGGAATCAACGAATTGCTGAGGTGGCAGGCCGGCCTTTGCGGCAGCTGCTGCGACTTTCATGCCATGCTCGTCCGTGCCGGTGCTAAGCACTGATGGGCGCTGGTTAAGCCGCGACCAGCGGTGCGCGACGTCGGCCACAACCATCGAATATAAATGGCCGATATGGGGTGCCGCATTGACATAGAAAATAGGCGTCGTAAAGAAGGAGGCTTGCGGGCCGCATAGACTGGACAGGACCCGCATATCTGGCCGCTAAATCCTGCAGCGACTGTTTGTTAACAAATAGATGCCCGATTTCAATAGGGCTGGGGCAACGTGCGTCGTGCAGGTTTCGGCAGTGGGCTAATCAAAGTGGGAGATGTGAGTTAGCCCAATCATTTTGTGCTGCAGAAGGCCCCTTAGCTGAAGAACCAATTTGGACAATTGTATAGATGGCATAGCATTTCGCTAGAGCGGAGGTTCAGTGACAGATCTGGTTCAAGTGCAGGCAGGTGTATGCTATGGCCGATTATTCTACGACGTGATAAAGAAGTATCTAGCAACTTACAGGCCCCGAAATTAATTAAATTCCAAGCCGAGGCAGGTAGGTTGTGCAGCCGGGCGAGGGGAGCAGTATTCACAACGCCGCAAGAGGGCTGGGCGCCGGCGCCGGCGATGGGACGGAGGTAACTGCTTTTTGGAAAAGCGTGAGCAGACTGAACGCGCTGTAGAACAGCACAAGAGGATACGCAACCAGTGCGCGCACGTGAGATAGCTGCAGATATGCCGTAAACATGGATGACGACGAGTGCGCGCACCATGCAATGGCCAGTGCACCGAGGCTGTAGCCTATGGGGTTGCCCAACGACACAAACACGCCCGCCGCCGCCATGGCCACTATAGGCAGTAGACAGTATCCCAAAACACTCATGGTTTTCATGAAATCGATATGCCGTTTGGCCATGAGGTTGAGAACGCCGTACTGCATAAACGTGCCCATGAGACCAAGGCCGTAAATGTAACCGAAATGTGACTTCCCGCTTAGCAGTAGAAACGTTCCGAACATCAAGAAGAACAAAATGGGCCCAGCCAGATCGCTGTCCTCCATGAGCTCCACGGAGACCGTCGAGCGCCCTAGCGGGTGCAAAACCACCTTCGTCTTCTGAACAATGTGGCCGAAATTCACACCTAGCTCTTCGAGCAAGGGCGGCTCGTCTGGGTAGCCCGAAGTACCGAATGCGGCCAGCCAGCCTGTCGACAGCTGTTCATCGGAGGCAACGGATCCTTGCGACGCAGAGAGCCCGCTCGCCTGCATGCTTCCCATGGTCCCTAGTTGCGAGTAGTAGTCTCCATACTGGCGGTTGTCGTAATTCGCGAAGTACGACATGAGGAGCTCACAACTATCAACGTTCCGCAATCAAGCGCTGCTAGCCCGTTGTGGAGGTGTCCAGGCTAAACGTAGCAGGGGGTTCTTTCGTGGTGTCAGCGCCCTTGAGCGTAAGTAGTGGCGTACGTGTTACGGTGTGTAGCAAGTGCCGCAGGACTTTTCCATCGCGCACGGTCAGGTCAGGCGCGTGGCAGACGCACAATCCCCCCGAAACTGTTCTCGGCCGTCATGCTTGAGCAAGCGGGCCTCGCGGGTCCAGTCAAAGCGTTTTCATGTCAGCCGCAATGACAAAATTTGGTGTTTTTATGGTGTGAAATGCGGAGGCAGCGTAACGGAGGGCCGTAATGCTGAGCCACTTAAAAGCCTGGAGGATGCATGAGTATAACTATAAGGCACATACGTGGCTCGCGATATTCTTCTTACACCAAATGCACACAGTGCTATTATTCCAAGCAGTCACTGGGGGTGAGTTCTAGCGCCCCGCTTTTGATCTTCTCTAGTTTGGGCTTGACATGACGCATGCAGAGACTGAGCCGAGATGCAATTACAAAGCTGCCACATTTCCGCCAGATCACTTCCTGCGCCAAAGATAACGAGTCAGGACCCGCCCGGCGGGTCATGCCGGCTGCCCACCAAATCAGACCCTGATAGTGTCACGCGGGTTACTAAAATGGAATTGACAGGCAATTTGGACGATCGTAGATCTCCTGAACCGTCAAATCATCTCATGTCCAGGGAGGGAGGGGTCATCTTAA